>CANTUQ010000345.1:10000-81569 GCA_947683425.1 Excoecaria cochinchinensis
GCTTCCAGTAGCAACTCCGATTAAGTTTTCCCGAGCTATTGGACTCGGATCCAAAATTTCACCACTTTTTACGATTTTTCGATTCTGGTGATTTTCCCTAGGGGTACCCCCAGGAAAATCCGTAAAAATTCGTCAGGTCCAGATGAGGCCAATTCTTGATGCGATGTGACCGGCAAGCTTCTAGTAGCTACTCCAATCAAGTTTTCCCATATTATTGGACTCGGATCCAAAATTGCACCACTTTTTACGATTTTTTCGATTTTTCCTAGGGGTACCCCTAGGGAAATCCGTAAAAATTCGTCAGGTCCCGACGAGGCCAATTCTCGATGCGTTGTGACCGGCAAGCTTCCAGTAGCTACTCCGATCAAGTTTTCCCGAATTATTGGACTCGGATCCAAAATTTCACCACTTTTTACGGATTTTTCGATTCAGGTGATTTTCCCTAGGGGTACCCCTAGGGAAATCCGTAAAAATTCATCAGGTCCCGACGAGGCCAATTCTCGATGCGTTGTGACCGGCAAGCTTCCAGTAGCTACTCCGATCAAGTTTTCCCGAATTATTGGACTCGGATCCAAAATTTCACCACTTTTTACGATTTTTCGATTCTGGTGATTTTCCTTATGGGTACCCCTAGGGAAATCCGTAAAAATTCGTCAGGTCCCGACGAGTCCAATTCTCGATGCGTTGTGACCGGCAAGCTTCCAGTAGCTACTCCGATCAAGTTTTCCCGAATTATTGGACACGGATCCACAATTTCACCACTTTTTACGATTTTTCGATTCTGGTGATTTTCCCTAGCGGTACCCCTAGAGAAATCCGTAAAAATTCGTCAGGTCCCGACGAGGCCAATTCTCGATGCGTTGTGACCGGCAAGCTTCCAGTAGCAACTCAGATCAAGTTTTCCCGAATTATTGGACTCGGATCCAAAATTTCACCCACTTTTTACGATTTTTCGATTCTGGTGATTTTCCCTAGGGGTACCCCTAGGGAAATCCCGTAAAAATTCGTCAGGTCCCGACGAGGCCAATTCCCGATGCGTTGTGACCGGCAAGCTTCCAGTAGCTACTCCGATCAAGTTTTCCCGAATTATTGGACACGGATCCACAATTTCACCACTTTTTACGATTTTTTGATTCTGGTTATTTTCCCTAGGGGTACCCCTAGGGAAATCCGTAAAAATTCGTCAGGTCCCGACGAGGCCAATTCTCGATGCGTTGTGACCGGCAAGCTTCCAGTAGCTACTCCGATCAAGTTTTCCCCGAATTATTGGACTCGGATCCAAAATTTCACCGTTTTTTACGATTTTTCGATTCTGGTGATTTTTCCTAGGGGTACGCCTAGGGAAATCCGTAAAAATTCGTCAGGTCCCGACGAGGCCAATTCTCGATGCGTTGTGACCAGCAAGCTTCCAGTAGCTACTCCGATCAAGTTTTCCCGAATTATTGGACTCGGATCCAAAATTTCACCACTTTTTACGATTTTTCGATTCTCCCTAGGGGTACCCCTAAGGAAATCCGTAAAAATTCGTCAGGTCCCGACGAGGCCAATTCTCGATGCGTTGTGACCGGCAAGCTTCCAGTAGCTACTCCGATCAAGTTTTCCCGAATTATTGGACTCGGATCCAAAATTTCACAACTTTTTACGATTTTTCGATTCCGGTGATTTTCCCTAGGGATACCCCTAGGAAAATCCGTAAAAATTCGTCAGGTCCCGACGAGGCCAATTCTCGATCCGTTTTGACCGGCAAGCTTCCAGTAGCAACTCCGATTAAGTTTTCCCGAGTTATTGGACTCGGATCCAAAATTTCACCACTTTTTACGATTTTCGATTCTGGTGATTTTCCCTAGGGGTACCCCCAGGAAAATCCGTAAAAATTTGTCAGGTCCAGATGAGGCCAATTCTTGATGCGATGTGACCGGCAAGCTTCTAGTAGCTACTCCGATCAAGTTTTCCCATATTATTGGACTCGGATCCAAAATTGCACCACTTTTTACGATTTTTCGATTTTTCCTAGGGGTACCCCTAGGGAAATCCGTAAAAATTCGTCAGGTCCCGACGAGGCCAATTCTCGATGCGTTGTGACCGGCAAGCTTCCAGTAGCTACTCCGATCAAGTTTTCCCGAATTATTGGACTCGGATTTAAAATTTCACCACTTTTTACGATTTTTCGATTCTCCCTAGGGGTACCCCTAAGGAAATCCGTAAAAATTCGTCAGGTCCCGACGAGGCCAATTCTCGATGCATTGTGACCGGCAAGCTTCCAGTAGCTACTCCGATCAAGTTTTCCCGAATTATTGGACTCGGATCCAAAATTTCACAACTTTTTACGATTTTTCGATTCCGGTGATTTTCCCTAGGGATACCCCTAGGAAAATCCGTAAAAATTTGTCAGGTCCCGACGAGGCCAATTCTCGATGCGTTTTGACCGGCAAGCTTCCAGTAGCAACTCCGATTAAGTTTTCCCGAGTTATTGGACTCGGATCCAAAATTTCACACACTTTTTACGATTTTTCGATTCTGGTGATTTTCCCTAGGGGTACCCCCAGGAAAATCCGTAAAAATTCGTCAGGTCCAGATGAGGCCAATTCTTGATGCGATGTGACCCGGCAAGCTTCTAGTAGCTACTCCGATCAAGTTTTCCCATATTATTGGACTCGGATCCAAAATTGCACCACTTTTTACGATTTTTCGATTTTTCCTAGGGGTACCCCTAGGGAAATCCGTAAAAATTCGTCAGGTCCCGACAAGGCCAATTCTCGATGCGTTGTGACCGGCAAGCTTCCAGTAGCTACTCCGATCAAGTTTTCCCGAATTATTGGACTCGGATCAAAAATTTCACCACTTTTTACGATTTTTCGATTCAGGTGATTTTCCCTAGGGGTACCCCTAGGGAAATCCGTAAAAATTCATCAGGTCCCGACGAGGCCAATTCTCGATGCGTTGTGACCGGCAAGCTTCCAGTAGCTACTCCGATCAAGTTTTCCCGAATTATTGGACTCGGATCCAAAATTTCACCACTTTTTACGATTTTTCGATTCTGGTGATTTTCCTTAGGGGTACCCCTAGGGAAATCCGTAAAAATTCGTCAGGTCCCGACGAGTCCAATTCTCGATGCGTTGTGACCGGCAAGCTTCCAGTAGCTACTCCGATCAAGTTTTCCCGAATTATTGGACACGGATCCACAATTTCACCACTTTTTACGATTTTTCGATTCTGGTGATTTTTTCCTAGCGGTACCCCTAGAGAAATCCGTAAAAATTCGTCAGGTCCCGACGAGGCCAATTCTCGATGCGTTGTGACCGGCAAGCTTCCAGTAGCTACTCAGATCAAGTTTTCCCGAATTATTGGACTCGGATCCAAAATTTCACCACTTTTTATGATTTTTCGATTCTGGTGATTTTCCCTAGGGGTACCCCTAGGGAAATCCATAAAAATTCGTCAGGTCCCGACGAGGCCAATTCTCGATGCGTTGTGACCGGCAAGCTTCCAGTAGCTACTCCGATCAAGTTTTCCCGAATTATTGGACACGGATCCACAATTTCACCACTTTTTACGATTTTTTGATTCTGGTTATTTTCCCTAGGGGTACCCCTAGGGAAATCCGTAAAAATTCGTCAGGTCCCGACGAGGCCAATTCTCGATGCGTTGTGACCGGCAAGCTTCCAGTAGCTACTCCGATCAAGTTTTCCCGAATTATTGGACTCGGATCCAAAATTTCACCGCTTTTTACGATTTTTCGATTCTGGTGATTTTTCCTAGGGGTACGCCTAGGGAAATGCGTAAAAATTCGTCAGGTCCCGACGAGGCCAATTCTCGATGCGTTGTGACCAGCAAGCTTCCAGTAGCTACTCCGATCAAGTTTTCCCGAATTATTGGACTCGAATCCAAAATTTCACCACTTTTTACGATTTTTCGATTCTGGTGATTTTCCATAGGGGTACCCCTAGGAAAATCCGTAAAAATTCGTCAGGTCCCGACGAGGCCAATTCTCGATGCGTTGTGACCGGCAAGCTTCCAGTAGCTACTCCGATCAAGTTTTCCCGAATTATTGGACTCGGATCCAAATTTCACCACTTTTTACGATTTTTCGATTCTCCCTAGGGGTACCCCTAAGGAAATCCGTAAAAATTCGTCAGGTCCCGACGAGGCCAATTCTCGATGCGTTGTGACCGGCAAGCTTCCAGTAGCTACTCCGATCAAGTTTTCCCGAATTATTGGACTCGGATCCAAAATTTCACAACTTTTTACGATTTTTCGATTCCGGTTATTTTCCCTAGGGATACCCCTAGGAAAATCCGTAAAAATTCGTCAGGTCCCGACGAGGCCAATTCTCGATGCGTTTTGAACCGGCAAGCTTCCAGTAGCAAATCCGATCAAGTTTTCCCGAATTATTGGACTCGGATCCAAAATTTCACCACTTTTTACGATTTTTCGTTTCTGGTGATTTTCCCTAGGGGTACCCCTAGGGAAATCCGTAAAAATTCGTCAGGTCCCGACGAGGCCAATTCTCGATGCGTTGTGACCGGCAAGCTTACAGTAGCTACTCCGATTAAGTTTTCCCGAATTATTAGACTCGGATCCAAAATTTCACCACTTTTTACTATTTTTCGATTCCGGTGATTTTCCCTAGGGGTACCCCTAGGGAAATCCGTAAAAATTCGTCAGGTCCCGACGAGGCAAATTCTTGATGCGTTGTGACCGACAAGCTTCAAGTAGCTACTCCGATCAAGTTTTCCCGAATTATTGGACTCGGATCCAAAATTTCAACACTTTTTACGATTTTTCTATTCTGGTGAATTTCCCTAGGGGTAGCCCTAGGAAAATCCGTAAAAATTCGTCAGGTCCCGACGAGGCCAATTCTCGATGCGTTGTGACCGGCAAGCTTCCAGTAGCAACTTCGATTAAATTTTCCCGAGTTATTGGACTCGGATCCAAAATTTGACCACTTTTTACGATTTTTCGATTCTCCCTAGGGGTACCCCTAGGAAAATCCGTAAAAATTCGTCAGGTCCCGACGAGACCAATTCTCGATGCGTTGTGACCGGCAAGCTTCCAGTAGCTACTCCCGATCAAGTTTTCCCGAATTATTGGACTCGGATCCAAAATTTCACCACTTTTTACTATTTTTCGATTCTGGTGATTTTCCTTAGGGGTACCCCTAGGGAAATCCGTAAAAATTCGTCAGGTCCCGACGAGTCCAATTCTCGATGCGTTGTGACCGGCAAGCTTCCAGTAGCTACTCCGATCAAGTTTTCCCGAATTATTGGACACGGATCCACAATTTCACCACTTTTTACGATTTTTCGATTCTGGTGATTTTTCCTATCGGTACCCCTAGAGAAATCCGTAAAAATTCGTCAGGTCCCGACGAGGCCAATTCTCGATGCGTTGTGACCGGCAAGCTTCCAGTAGCTACTCAGATCAAGTTTTTCCCGAATTATTGGACTCGGATCCAAAATTTCACCACTTTTTATGATTTTTCGATTCTGGTGATTTTCCCTAGGGGTACCCCTAGGGAAATCCATAAAAATTCGTCAGGTCCCGACGAGGCCAATTCTCGATGCGTTGTGATCGACAAGCTTCCAGTAGCTACTCCGATCAAGTTTTCCCGAATTATTGGACACGGATCCACAATTTCACCACTTTTTACGATTTTTTGATTCTGGTTATTTTCCCTAGGGTACCCCTAGGGAAATCCGTAAAAATTCGTCAGGTCCCGACGAGGCCAATTCTCGATGCGTTGTGACCGGCAAGCTTCCAGTAGCTACTCCGATCAAGTTTTCCCGAATTATTGGACTCGGATCCAAAATTTCACCGCTTTTTACGATTTTTCGATTCTGGTGATTTTTCCTAGGGGTACGCCTAGGGAAATCCGTAAAATTCGTCAGGTCCCGACGAGGCCAATTCTCGATGCGTTGTGACCAGCAAGCTTCCAGTAGCTACTCCGATCAAGTTTTCCCGAATTATTGGACTCGAATCAAAAATTTCACCACTTTTTACGATTTTTCGATTCTGGTGATTTTCCATAGGGGTACCCCTAGGAAAATCCGTAAAAATTCGTCAGGTCCCGACGAGGCCAATTCTCGATGCGTTGTGACCGGCAAGCTTCCAGTAGCTACTCCGATCAAGTTTTCCCGAATTATTGGACTCGGATCCAAAATTTCACCACTTTTTACGATTTTTCGATTCTCCCTAGGGGTACCCCTAAGGAAATCCGTAAAAATTCGTCAGGTCCCGACGAGGCCAATTCTCGATGCGTTGTGACCGGCAAGCTTCCAGTAGCTACTCCGATCAAGTTTTCCCGAATTATTGGACTCGGATCCAAAATTTCACAACTTTTTACGATTTTCGATTCCGGTTATTTTCCCTAGGGATACCCCTAGGAAAATCCGTAAAAATTCGTCAGGTCCCGACGAGGCCAATTCTCGATGCGTTTTGACCGGCAAGCTTCCAGTAGCAACTCCGATCAAGTTTTCCCGAATTATTGGACTCGGATCCAAAATTTCACCACTTTTTACGATTTTTCGTTTCTGGTGATTTTCCCTAGGGGTACCCCAAGGGAAATCCGTAAAAATTCGTCAGGTCCCGACGAGGCCAATTCTCGATGCGTTGTGACCGGCAAGCTTACAGTAGCTACTCCGATTAAGTTTTCCCGAATTATTGGACTCGGATCCAAAATTTCACCACTTTTTACTATTTTTCGATTCTGGTGATTTTTCCTAGGGGTACCCCTAGGGAAATCCGTAAAAATTCGTCAGGTCCCGACGAGGCAAATTCTTGATGCGTTGTGACCGACAAGCTTCAAGTAGCTACTCCGATCAAGTTTTCCCGAATTATTGGACTCGGATCCAAAATTTCAACACTTTTTACGATTTTTCTATTCTGGTGAATTTCCCTAGGGGTAGCCCTAGGAAAATCCGTAAAAATTCGTCAGGTCCCGACGAGGCCAATTCTCGATGCGTTGTGACCGGCAAGCTTCCAGTAGCAACTTCGATTAAATTTTCCCGAGTTATTGGACTCGGATCCAAAATTTGACCACTTTTTACGATTTTTCGATTCTCCCTAGGGGTACCCCTAGGAAAATCCGTAAAAATTCGTCAGGTCCCGACGAGACCAATTCTCGATGCGTTGTGACCGGCAAGCTTCCAGTAGCTACTCCGATCAAGTTTTCCCGAATTATTGGACTCGGATCCAAAATTTCACCACTTTTTACTATTTTTCGATTCTGGTGATTTTCCTTAGGGGTACCCCTAGGGAAATCCGTAAAAATTCGTCAGGTCCCGACGAGTCCAATTCTCGATGCGTTGTGACCGGCAAGCTTCCAGTAGCTACTCCGATCAAGTTTTCCCGAATTATTGGACACGGATCCACAATTTCACCACTTTTTACGATTTTTCGATTCTGGTGATTTTTCCTATCGGTACCCCTAGAGAAATCCGTAAAAATTCGTCAGGTCCCGACGAGGCCAATTCTCGATGCGTTGTGACCGGCAAGCTTCCAGTAGCTACTCAGATCAAGTTTTCCCGAATTATTGGACTCGGATCCAAAATTTCACCACTTTTTATGATTTTTCGATTCTGGTGATTTTCCCTAGGGGTACCCCTAGGGAAATCCATAAAAATTCGTCAGGTCCCGACGAGGCCAATTCTCGATGCGTTGTGATCGACAAGCTTCCAGTAGCTACTCCGATCAAGTTTTCCCGAATTATTGGACACGGATCCACAATTTCACCACTTTTTACGATTTTTTGATTCTGGTTATTTTCCCTAGGGGTACCCCTAGGGAAATCCGTAAAAATTCGTCAGGTCCCGACGAGGCCAATTCTCGATGCGTTGTGACCGGCAAGCTTCCAGTAGCTACTCCGATCAAGTTTTCCCGAATTATTGGACTCGGATCCAAAATTTCACCGCTTTTTACGATTTTTCGATTCTGGTGATTTTTCCTAGGGGTACGCCTAGGGAAATCCGTAAAAATTCGTCAGGTCCCGACGAGGCCAATTCTCGATGCGTTGTGACCAGCAAGCTTCCAGTAGCTACTCCGATCAAGTTTTCCCGAATTATTGGACTCGAATCCAAAATTTCACCACTTTTTACGATTTTTCGATTCTGGTGATTTTCCATAGGGGTACCCCTAGGAAAATCCGTAAAAATTCGTCAGGTCCCGACGAGGCCAATTCTCGATGCGTTGTGACCGGCAAGCTTCCAGTAGCTACTCCGATCAAGTTTTCCCGAATTATTGGACTCGGATCCAAAATTTCACCACTTTTTACGATTTTTCGATTCTCCCTAGGGGTACCCCTAAGGAAATCCGTAAAAATTCGTCAGGTCCCGACGAGGCCAATTCTCGATGCGTTGTGACCGGCAAGCTTCCAGTAGCTACTCCGATCAAGTTTTCCCGAATTATTGGACTCGGATCCAAAATTTCACAACTTTTTACGATTTTTCGATTCCGGTTATTTTCCCTAGGGATACCCCTAGGAAAATCCGTAAAAATTCGTCAGGTCCCGACGAGGCCAATTCTCGATGCGTTTTGACCGGCAAGCTTCCAGTAGCAACTCCGATCAAGTTTTCCCGAATTATTGGACTCGGATCCAAAATTTCACCACTTTTTACGATTTTTCGTTTCTGGTGATTTTCCCTAGGGGTACCCCAAGGGAAATCCGTAAAAATTCGTCAGGTCCCGACGAGGCCAATTCTCGATGCGTTGTGACCGGCAAGCTTACAGTAGCTACTCCGATTAAGTTTTCCCGAATTATTGGACTCGGATCCAAAATTTCACCACTTTTTACTATTTTTCGATTCTGGTGATTTTTCCTAGGGGTACCCCTAGGGAAATCCGTAAAAATTCGTCAGGTCCCGACGAGGCAAATTCTTGATGCGTTGTGACCGACAAGCTTCAAGTAGCTACTCCGATCAAGTTTTCCCGAATTATTGGACTCGGATCCAAAATTTCAACACTTTTTACGATTTTTCTATTCTGGTGAATTTCCCTAGGGGTAGCCCTAGGAAAATCCGTAAAAATTCGTCAGGTCCCGACGAGGCCAATTCTCGATGCGTTGTGACCGGCAAGCTTCCAGTAGCAACTTCGATTAAATTTTCCCGAGTTATTGGACTCGGATCCAAAATTTGACCACTTTTTACGATTTTTCGATTCTCCCTAGGGGTACCCCTAGGAAAATCCGTAAAAATTCGTCAGGTCCCGACGAGACCAATTCTCGATGCGTTGTGACCGGCAAGCTTCCAGTAGCTACTCCGATCAAGTTTTCCCGAATTATTGGACTCGGATCCAAAATTTCACCACTTTTTACTATTTTTCGATTCTGGTGATTTTCCTTAGGGGTACCCCTAGGGAAATCCGTAAAAATTCGTCAGGTCCCGACGAGTCCAATTCTCGATGCGTTGTGACCGGCAAGCTTCCAGTAGCTACTCCGATCAAGTTTTCCCGAATTATTGGACACGGATCCACAATTTCACCACTTTTTACGATTTTTCGATTCTGGTGATTTTTCCTATCGGTACCCCTAGAGAAATCCGTAAAAATTCGTCAGGTCCCGACGAGGCCAATTCTCGATGCGTTGTGACCGGCAAGCTTCCAGTAGCTACTCAGATCAAGTTTTCCCGAATTATTGGACTCGGATCCAAAATTTCACCACTTTTTATGATTTTTCGATTCTGGTGATTTTCCCTAGGGGTACCCCTAGGGAAATCCATAAAAATTCGTCAGGTCCCGACGAGGCCAATTCTCGATGCGTTGTGATCGACAAGCTTCCAGTAGCTACTCCGATCAAGTTTTCCCGAATTATTGGACTCGGATCCAAAATTTCACCACTTTTTACGATTTTTCGATTCTGGTGATTTTCCATAGGGGTACCCCTAGGAAAATCCGTAAAAATTCGTCAGGTCCCGACGAGGCCAATTCTCGATGCGTTGTGACCGGCAAGCTTCCAGTAGCTACTCCGATCAAGTTTTCCCGAATTATTGGACTCGGATCCAAAATTTCACCACTTTTTACGATTTTTCGATTCTCCCTAGGGGTACCCCTAAGGAAATCCGTAAAAATTCGTCAGGTCCCGACGAGGCCAATTCTCGATGCGTTGTGACCGGCAAGCTTCCAGTAGCTACTCCGATTAAGTTTTCCCGAGTTATTGGACTCGGATCCAAAATTTCACCACTTTTTACGATTTTTCGATTCTGGTGATTTTCCCTAGGGGTACCCCTAGGGAAATCCGTAAAAATTCGTCAGGTCCCGACGAGGCCAATTCTCGATGCGTTGTGACCGGCAAGCTTCCAGTAGCAACTCCGATTAAGTTTTCCCGAGTTATTGGACTCGGATCCAAAATTTCACCACTTTTTACGATTTTTCGATTCTGGTGATTTTCCCTAGGGGTACCCCTAGGGAAATCCGTAAAAATTCGTCAGGTCCCGACGAGGCCAATTCTCGATGCGTTGTGACCGGCAAGCTTCCAGTAGCTACTCCGATCAAGTTTTCCCGAATTATTGGACTCGGATCCAAAATTTCACCACTTTTTACGATTTTTCGATTCTTGTGATTTTTCCTAGGGGTACGCCTAGGGAAATCCGTAAAAATTCGTCAGGTCCCGACGAGGCCAATTCTCGATGCGTTGTGACCAGCAAGCTTCCAGTAGCTACTCCGATCAAGTTTTCCCGAATTATTGGACTCGGATCCAAAATTTCACCACTTTTTACGATTTTTCGATTCTGGTGATTTTCCATAGGGGTACCCCTAGGAAAATCCGTAAAAATTCGTCAGGTCCCGACGAGGCCAATTCTCGATGCGTTGTGACCGGCAAGCTTCCAGTAGCTACTCCGATCAAGTTTTCCCGAATTATTGGACTCGGATCCAAAATTTCACCACTTTTTACGATTTTTCGATTCTCCCTAGGGGTACCCCTAAGGAAATCCGTAAAAATTCGTCAGGTCCCGACGAGGCCAATTCTCGATGCGTTGTGACCGGCAAGCTTCCAGTAGCTACTCCGATCAAGTTTTCCCGAATTATTGGACTCGGATCCAAAATTTCACAACTTTTTACGATTTTTCGATTCCGGTGATTTTCCCTAGGGATACCCGTAGGAAAATCCGTAAAAATTCGTCAGGTCCCGACGAGGCCAATTCTCGATGCGTTTTGACCGGCAAGCTTCCAGTAGCAACTCCGATCAAGTTTTCCCGAATTATTGGACTCGGATCCAAAATTTCACCACTTTTTACGATTTTTCGTTTCTGGTGATTTTCCCTAGGGGTACCCCTAGGAAAATCCGTAAAAATTCGTCAGGTCCCGACGAGACCAATTCTCGATGCGTTGTGACCGGCAAGCTTTCAGTAGCTACTCCGATCAAGTTTTTCCGAATTATTGGACTCGGATCCAAAATTTCACCACTTTTTACGATTTTTCGATTCTGGTGAATTTCCCTGGGGGTACCCCTAGGAAAATCCGTAAAAATTCGTCAGGTCCCGACGAGGCCAATTCTCGATGCGTTGTGACCGGCAAGCTTCCAGTAGCAACTCCGATTAAGTTTTCCCGAGTTATTGGACTCGGATCCAAAATTTCACCACTTTTTACGATTTTTCGATTCTGGTGATTTTCCCTAGGGGTACCCCTAGGGAAATCCGTAAAAATTCGTCAGGTCCCGACGAGGCCAATTCTCGATGCGTTGTGACCGGCAAGCTTCCAGTAGCAACTCCGATTAATTTTTCCCGAGTTATTGGACTCGGATCCAAAATTTCACCACTTTTTACGATTTTTCGATTCTGGTGATTTTCCCTAGGGGTACCCCTAGGGAAATCCGTAAAAATTCGTCAGGTCCCGACGAGGCCAATTCTCGATGCGTTGTGACCGGCAAGCTTCCAGTAGCTACTCCGATCAAGTTTTCCCGAATTATTGGACTCGGATCCAAAATTTCACCACTTTTTACGATTTTTCCGATTCTGGTGATTTTTCCTAGGGGTACGCCTAGGGAAATCCGTAAAAATTCGTCAGGTCCCGACGAGGCCAATTCTCGATGCGTTGTGACCAGCAAGCTTCCAGTAGCTACTCCGATCAAGTTTTCCCGAATTATTGGACTCGGATCCAAAATTTCACCACTTTTTACGATTTTTCGATTCTGGTGATTTTCCATAGGGGTACCCCTAGGAAAATCCGTAAAAATTCGTCAGGTCCCGACGAGGCCAATTCTCGATGCGTTGTGACCGGTAAGCTTACAGTAGCTACTCCGATCAAGTTTTCCCGAATTATTGGACTCGGATCAAAAATTTCACCACTTTTTACGATTTTTCGATTCTCCCTAGGGGTACACCTAAGGAAATCCGTAAAAATTCGTCAGGTCCCGACGAGGCAAATTCTTGATGCGTTGTGACCGACAAGCTTCAAGTAGCTACTCCGATCAAGTTTTCCCGAATTATTGGACTCGGATCCAAAATTTCAACACTTTTTACGATTTTTCGATTCTGGTGAATTTCCCTAGGGGTAGCCCTAGGAAAATCCGTAAAAATTCGTCAGGTCCCGACGAGGCCAATTCTCGATGCGTTGTGACCGGCAAGCTTCCAGTAGCAACTTCGATTAAGTTTTCCCGAGTTATTGGACTCGGATCCAAAATTTGACCACTTTTTACGATTTTTCGATTCTCCCTAGGGGTACCCCTAGGAAAATTCGTAAAAATTCGTCAGGTCCCGACGAGACCAATTCTCGATGCGTTGTGACCTTCAGTAGCTACTCCGATCAAGTTTTTCCGAATTATTGGACTCGGATCCAAAATTTCACCACTTTTTACGATTTTTCGATTCTGGTGAATTTCCCTGGGGGTACCCTTAGGAAAATCCGTAAAAACTCGTCAGGTCCCGACGAGGCCAATTCTCGATGCGTTGTGACCGGCAAGCTTCCAGTAGCAACTCCGATTAAGTTTTCCCGAGTTATTGGACTCGGATCCAAAATTTCACCACTTTTTACGATTTTTCGATTCTGGTGATTTTCCCTAGGGGTACCCCTAGGGAAATCCGTAAAAATTCGTCAGGTCCCGACGCGGCCAATTCTCGATGCGTTGTGACCGGCAAGCTTCCAATAGCAACTCCGATGAATTTTTCCCGAGTTATTGGACTCGGATCCAAAATTTCACCACTTTTTACGATTTTTCGATTCTGGTGATTTTCCCTAGGGGTACCCCTAGGGAAATCCGTAAAAATTCGTCAGGTCCCGACGAGGCCAATTCTCGATGCGTTGTGACCGGCAAGCTTCCAGTAGCTACTCCGATCAAGTTTTCCCGAATTATTGGACTCGGATCCAAAATTTCACCACTTTTTACGATTTTTCGATTCTGGTAATTTTTCCTAGGGGTACGCCTAGGGAAATCCGTAAAAATTCGTCAGGTCCCGACGAGGCCAATTCTCGATGCGTTGTGACCAGCAAGCTTCCAGTAGCTACTCCGATCAAGTTTTCCCGAATTATTGGACTCGGATCCAAAATTTCACCACTTTTTACGATTTTTCGATTCTGGTGATTTTCCATAGGGGTACCCCTAGGAAAATCCGTAAAAATTCGTCAGGTCCCGACGAGGCCAATTCTCGATGCGTTGTGACCGGCAAGCTTCCAGTAGCTACTCCGATCAAGTTTTCCCGAATTATTGGACTCGGATCCAAAATTTCACCACTTTTTACGATTTTTCGATTCTCCCTAGGGGTACCCCTAAGGAAATCCGTAAAAATTCGTCAGGTCCCGACGAGGCCAATTCTCGATGCGTTGTGACCGGCAAGCTTCCAGTAGCTACTCCGATCAAGTTTTCCCGAATTATTGGACTCGGATCCAAAATTTCACAACTTTTTACGATTTTTCGATTCCGGTGATTTTCCCTAGGGATACCCCTAGGAAAATCCGTAAAAATTCGTCAGGTCCCGACGAGGCCAATTCTCGATGCGTTTTGACCGGCAAGCTTCCAGTAGCAACTCCGATCAAGTTTTCCCGAATTATTGGACTCGGATCCAAAATTTCACCACTTTTTACGATTTTTCGTTTCTGGTGATTTTCCCTAGGGGTACCCCTAGGGAAATCCGTAAAAATTCGTCAGGTCCCGACGAGGCCAATTCTCCATGCGTTGTGACCGGCAAGCTTACAGTAGCTACTCCGATCAAGTTTTCCCGAATTATTGGACTCGGATCCAAAATTTCACCACTTTTTACGATTTTTCGATTCTGGTGATTTTCCCTAGGGGTACCCCTAGGGAAATCCGTAAAAATTCGTCAGGTCCCGACGAGGCAAATTCTTGATGCGTTGTGACCGACAAGCTTCAAGTAGCTACTCCGATCAAGTTTTCCCGAATTATTGGACTCGGATCCAAAATTTCAACACTTTTTACGATTTTTCGATTCTGGTGAATTTCCCTAGGGGTAGCCCTAGGAAAATCCGTAAAAATTCGTCAGGTCCCGACGAGGCCAATTCTCGATGCGTTGTGACCGGCAAGCTTCCAGTAGCAACTTCGATTAAGTTTTCCCGAGTTATTGGACTCGGATCCAAAATTTGACCACTTTTTACGATTTTTCGATTCTCCCTAGGGGTACCCCTAGGAAAATTCGTAAAAATTCGTCAGATCCCGACGAGACCAATTCTCGATGCGTTGTGACCGGCAAGCTTTCAGTAGCTACTCCGATCAAGTTTTTTCCGAATTATTGGTCTCGGATCCAAAATTTCACCACTTTTTACGATTTTTCGATTCTGGTGAATTTCCCTGGGGGTACCCCTAGGAAAATCCGTAAAAATTCGTCAGGTCCCGACGAGGCCAATTCTCGATGCGTTGTGACCGGCAAGCTTCCAGTAGCAACTCCGATTAAGTTTTCCCGAGTTATTGGACTCGGATCCAAAATTTTACCACTTTTTACGATTTTTCGATTCTGGTGATTTTCCCTAGGGGTACCCCTAGGGAAATCCGTAAAAATTCGTCAGGGTCCTGACGAGGCCAATTCTCGATGCGTTGTGACCGGCAAGCTTCCAGTAGCAACTCCGATTAAGTTTTCCCGAGTTATTGGACTCGGATCCAAAATTTCACCACTTTTTACGATTTTTCGATTCTGGTGATTTTCCCTTGGGGTACCCCTAGGGAAATCTGTAAAAATTCGTCAGGTCCCGACAAGGCCAATTCTCGATGCGTTGTGACCGGCAAGCTTCCAGTAGCTACTCCGATCAAGTTTTCCCGAATTATTGGACTCGGATCCAAAATTTCACCACTTTTACGATTTTTTCGATTCTGGTGATTTTTCCTAGGGGTACGCCTAGGGAAATCCGTAAAAATTCGTCAGGTCCCGACGAGGCCAATTCTCGATGCGTTGTGACCAGCAAGCTTCCAGTAGCTACTCCGATCAAGTTTTCCCGAATTATTGGACTCGGATCCAAAATTTCACCACTTTTTACGATTTTTCGATTATGGTGATTTTCCCTAGGGGTACCCCTAGGGAAATCCGTAAAAATTCGTCAGGTCCCGACGAGGCCAATTCTCGATGCGTTGTGACCGGCAAGCTTCCAGTAGCAACTCCGATTAAGTTTTCCCGAGTTATTGGACTCGGATCCAAAATTTCACCACTTTTTACGATTTTTCGATTCTGGTGATTTTCCCTAGGGGTACCCCTAGGGAAATCCGTAAAAATTCGTCAGGTCCCGACGAGGCCAATTCTCGATGCGTTGTGACTGGCAAGCTTCCAGTAGCTACTCCGATCAAGTTTTCCCGAATTATTGGACTCGGATCCAAAATTTCACCACTTTTTACGATTTTTCGATTCTGGTGATTTTCCATAGGGGTACCCCTAGGAAAATCCGTAAAAATTCGTCAGGTCCCGACGAGGCCAATTCTCGATGCGTTGTGACCGGCAAGCTTCCAGTAGCTACTCCGATCAAGTTTTCCCGAATTATTGGACTCGGATCCAAAATTTCACCACTTTTTACGATTTTTCGATTCTCCCTAGGGGTACCCCTAAGGAAATCCGAAAAAATTTGTTAGGTCCCGACGAGGCCAATTCTCGATGCGTTGTGACCGGCAAGCTTCCAGTAGCTACTCCGATCAAGTTTTCCCGAATTATTGGACTCGGATCCAAAATTTCACAACTTTTTACGATTTTTCGATTCCGGTGATTTTCCCTAGGGATACCCTAGGGAAATCCGTAAAAATTCGTCAGGTCCCGACGAGGCCAATTCTCGATGCGTTTTGACCGGCAAGCTTCCAGTAGCAACTCCGATCAAGTTTTCCCGAATTATTGGACTCGGATCCAAAATTTCACCACTTTTTACGATTTTTCGTTTCTTGTGATTTTCCCTAGGGGTACCCCTAGGGAAATCCGTAAAAATTCGTCAGGTCCCGACGAGGCCAATTCTCGATGCGTTGGGACCGGCAAGCTTACAGTAGCTACTCCGATCAAGTTTTCCCGAATTATTGGACTCGGATCCAAAATTTCACCACTTTTTACGATTTTTCGATTCTTGTGATTTTCCCTAGGGGTACCCCTAGGGAAATCCGTAAAAATTCGTCAGGTCCCGACGAGGGCAAATTCTCGATGCGTTGTGACCGGCAAGCTTCCAGTAGCAACTCCGATCAAGTTTTCCCGAGTTATTGGACTCGGATCCAAAATTTCACCACTTTTTACGATTTTTCGATTCTGGTGATTTTCCCTAGGGGTACCCCTAGGAAAATCCGTAAAAATTCGTCAGGTCCAGATGAGGCCAATTCTTGATGCGATGTGACCGGCAAGCTTCTAGTAGCTACTTCGATCAAGTTTTCCCATATTATTGGACTCGGATCCACAATTTCACCACTTTTTACGATTTTTCGATTCTGGTGATTTTCCCTAGGGGTACCCATAGGAAAATCCGTAAAATTCGTCAGGTCCAGATGAGGCCAATTCTTGATGCGATGTGACCGGCAAGCTTCTAGTAGCTACTCCGATCAAGTTTCCCATATTATTGGACTCGGATCCAAAATTGCACCACTTTTTACGATTTTTCGATTTTACCTAGGGGTACCCCTAGGGAAATCCGTAAAAATTCGTCAGGTCCCGACGAGGCCAATTCTCGATGCGTTGTGACCGGCAAGCTTCCGGTAGCAACTCCGATCAAGTTTTCCCGAGTTACTGGACTCGGATCCAAAATTTCACCACTTTTTAAGATTTTTCGATTCTGGTGATTTTCCCTAGGGGTACCCCTAGGAAAATCCGTAAAAATTCGTCAGGTCCAGATGAGGCCAATTCTTGATGCGATGTGACCGGCAAGCTTCCAGTAGCTACTCCGATCAAGTTTTCCCGAATTATTGGACTCGGATCCAAAATTTCACCACTTTTTATGATTTTTCGATTCTGGTGATTTTCCCTAGGGGTACCCCTAGGGAAATCCGTAAAAATTCGTCAGGTCCCGACGAGGCCAATTCTCGATGCGTTGTGACCGGCAAGCTTCCAGTAGCTACTCCGATCAAGTTTTCCCGAATTATTGGACACGGATCCACAGTTTCACCACTTTTTACGATTTTTCGATTCTGGTGATTTTCCCTAGGGTACCCCTAGGGAAATCCGTAAAAATTCGTCAGGTCCCGACGAGGCCAATTCTCGATGCGTTGTGACAGGCAAGCTTCCAGTAGCTACTCCGATCAAGTTTTCCCGAATTATTGGACTCGGATCCAAAATTTCACCACTTTTTACGATTTTTCGTTCTGGTGATTTTCCCTAGGGGTACCCCCCCCCTAGGAAAATCCGTAAAAATTCGTCAGGTACCGACGAGGCCAATTCTCGATGCGTTGTGACCGGCAAGCTTCCAGTAGCTACTCCGATCAAGTTTTCCCCGAATTATTGGACTCGGATCCAAAATTTCACCACTTTTTACGATTTTTCGATTCTGGTGATTTTCCCTAGGGGTACCCTTAGGGAAATCTGTAAAAATTTGTCTGGTCCCGACGAGGCAAATTCTCAATGCGTTGTGACCGGCAAGCTTCCAGTAGCAACTCCGATCAAGTTTCCCGAGTTATTGGACTCGGATCCAAAATTTCACCACTTTTTACGATTTTTCGATTCTGGTGATTTTCCCTAGGGGTACCCCTAGGAAAATCCGTAAAAATTCGTCAGGTCCAGATGAGGCCACTTCTTGATGCGATGTGACCGGCAAGCTTCTAGTAGCTACTCCGATCAAGTTTTCCCATATTATTGGACTCGGATCCACAATTTCACCACTTTTTACGATTTTTCGATTCTGGTGATTTTCCCTAGGGGTACCCCTAGGAAAATCCGTAAAAATTCGTCAGGTCCAGATGAGGCCAATTCTTGATGCGATTTGACCGGCAAGCTTCTAGTAGCTACTCCGATCAAGTTTTCCCATATTATTGGAGTCGGATCCAAAATTGCACCACTTTTTTTAACGATTTTTCGATTTTCCCTAGGGGTACCCTTAGGAAAATCCGTAAAAATTCGTCAGGTCCCGATGAGGCCAATTCTCGATGCGTTGTGACCGGCAAGCTTCCAGTAGCTACTCCGATCAAGTTTTCCCGAATTATTGGACTCGGATCCAAAATTTCACCACTTTTTACGATTTTTCGATTCTGGTGATTTTCCCTAGGGGTACCCCTAGGGAAATCCGTAAAAATTCGTCAGGTCCCGAAGAGGCCAATTCTCGATGCGTTGTGACCGGCAAGCTTCCAGTAGCTACTCCGATCAAGTTTTCCCGAATTATTGGACTCGGATCCAAAATTTCACCACTTTTTACGATTTTTCGATTCTGGTGATTTTCCTTAGGGGTACCCCTAGGGAAATCCGTAAAAATTCGTCAGGTCCCGACAAGGCCAATTCTCGATGCGTTGTGACCGGCAAGCTTCCAGTAGCTACTCCGATCAAGTTTTCCCGAATTATTGGACTCGGATCCAAAATTTCACCACTTTTTACGATTTTTCGATTCTGGTGATTTTTCCTAGGGGTACGCCTAGGGAAATCCGTAAAAATTCGTCAGGTCCCGACGAGGCCAATTCTCGATGCGTTGTGACCAGCAAGCTTCCAGTAGCTACTCCGATCAAGTTTTCCCGAATTATTGGACTCGGATCCAAAATTTCACCACTTTTTACGATTTTTCGATTATGGTGATTTTCCCTAGGGGTACCCCTAGGGAAATCCGTAAAAATTCGTCAGGTCCCGACGAGGCCAATTCTCGATGCGTTGTGACCGGCAAGCTTCCAGTAGCAACTCCGATTAAGTTTTCCCGAGTTATTGGACTCGGATCCAAAATTTCACCACTTTTTACGATTTTTCGATTCTGGTGATTTTCCCTAGGGGTACCCCTAGGGAAATCCGTAAAAATTCGTCAGGTCCCGACGAGGCCAATTCTCGATGCGTTGTGACTGGCAAGCTTCCAGTAGCTACTCCGATCAAGTTTTCCCGAATTATTGGACTCGGATCCAAAATTTCACCACTTTTTACGATTTTTCGATTCTGGTGATTTTCCATAGGGGTACCCCTAGGAAAATCCGTAAAAATTCGTCAGGTCCCGACGAGGCCAATTCTCGATGCGTTGTGACCGGCAAGCTTCCAGTAGCTACTCCGATCAAGTTTTCCCGAATTATTGGACTCGGATCCAAAATTTCACCACTTTTTACGATTTTTCGATTCTCCCTAGGGGTACCCCTAAGGAAATCCGAAAAAATTTGTTAGGTCCCGACGAGGCCAATTCTCGATGCGTTGTGACCGGCAAGCTTCCAGTAGCTACTCCGATCAAGTTTTCCCGAATTATTGGACTCGGATCCAAAATTTCACAACTTTTTACGATTTTTCGATTCCGGTGATTTTCCCTAGGGATACCCCTAGGGAAATCCGTAAAAATTCGTCAGGTCCCGACGAGGCCAATTCTCGATGCGTTTTGACCGGCAAGCTTCCAGTAGCAACTCCGATCAAGTTTTCCCGAATTATTGGACTCGGATCCAAAATTTCACCACTTTTTACGATTTTTCGTTTCTTGTGATTTTCCCTAGGGGTACCCCTAGGGAAATCCGTAAAAATTCGTCAGGTCCCGACGAGGCCAATTCTCGATGCGTTGGGACCGGCAAGCTTACAGTAGCTACTCCGATCAAGTTTTCCCGAATTATTGGACTCGGATCCAAAATTTCACCACTTTTTACGATTTTTCGATTCTTGTGATTTTCCCTAGGGGTACCCCTAGGGAAATCCGTAAAAATTCGTCAGGTCCCGACGAGGCAAATTCTCGATGCGTTGTGACCGGCAAGCTTCCAGTAGCAACTCCGATCAAGTTTTCCCGAGTTATTGGACTCGGATCCAAAATTTCACCACTTTTTACGATTTTTCGATTCTGGTGATTTTCCCTAGGGGTACCCCTAGGAAAATCCGTAAAAATTCGTCAGGTCCAGATGAGGCCAATTCTTGATGCGATGTGACCGGCAAGCTTCTAGTAGCTACTTCGATCAAGTTTTCCCATATTATTGGACTCGGATCCACAATTTCACCACTTTTTACGATTTTTCGATTCTGGTGATTTTCCCTAGGGGTACCCCTAGGAAAATCCGTAAAAATTCGTCAGGTCCAGATGAGGCCAATTCTTGATGCGATGTGACCGGCAAGCTTCTAGTAGCTACTCCGATCAAGTTTTCCCATATTATTGGACTCGGATCCAAAATTGCACCACTTTTTACGATTTTTCGATTTTACCTAGGGGTACCCCTAGGGAAATCCGTAAAAATTCGTCAGGTCCCGACGAGGCCAATTCTCGATGCGTTGTGACCGGCAAGCTTCCGGTAGCAACTCCGATCAAGTTTTCCCGAGTTACTGGACTCGGATCCAAAATTTCACCACTTTTTAAGATTTTTCGATTCTGGTGATTTTCCCTAGGGGTACCCCTAGGAAAATCCGTAAAAATTCGTCAGGTCCAGATGAGGCCAATTCTTGATGCGATGTGACCGGCAAGCTTCCAGTAGCTACTCCGATCAAGTTTTCCCGAATTATTGGACTCGGATCCAAAATTTCACCACTTTTTATGATTTTTCGATTCTGGTGATTTTCCCTAGGGGTACCCCTAGGGAAATCCGTAAAAATTCGTCAGGTCCCGACGAGGCCAATTCTCGATGCGTTGTGACCGGCAAGCTTCCAGTAGCTACTCCGATCAAGTTTTCCCGAATTATTGGACACGGATCCACAGTTTCACCACTTTTTACGATTTTTCGATTCTGGTGATTTTCCCTAGGGGTACCCCTAGGGAAATCCGTAAAAATTCGTCAGGTCCCGACGAGGCCAATTCTCGATGCGTTGTGACAGGCAAGCTTCCAGTAGCTACTCCGATCAAGTTTTCCCGAATTATTGGACTCGGATCCAAAATTTCACCACTTTTTACGATTTTTCGTTTCTGGTGATTTTCCCTAGGGGTACCCCTAGGAAAATCCGTAAAAATTCGTCAGGTACCGACGAGGCCAATTCTCGATGCGTTGTGACCGGCAAGCTTCCAGTAGCTACTCCGATCAAGTTTTCCCGAATTATTGGACTCGGATCCAAAATTTCACCACTTTTTACGATTTTTCGATTCTGGTGATTTTCCCTAGGGGTACCCTTAGGGAAATCTGTAAAAATTTGTCTGGTCCCGACGAGGCAAATTCTCAATGCGTTGTGACCGGCAAGCTTCCAGTAGCAACTCCGATCAAGTTTTCCCGAGTTATTGGACTCGGATCCAAAATTTCACCACTTTTTACGATTTTTCGATTCTGGTGATTTTCCCTAGGGGTACCCCTAGGAAAATCCGTAAAAATTCGTCAGGTCCAGATGAGGCCACTTCTTGATGCGATGTGACCGGCAAGCTTCTAGTAGCTACTCCGATCAAGTTTTCCCATATTATTGGACTCGGATCCACAATTTCACCACTTTTTACGATTTTTCGATTCTGGTGATTTTCCCTAGGGGTACCCCTAGGAAAATCCGTAAAAATTCGTCAGGTCCAGATGAGGCCAATTCTTGATGCGATGTGACCGGCAAGCTTCTAGTAGCTACTCCGATCAAGTTTTCCCATATTATTGGAGTCGGATCCAAAATTGCACCACTTTTTACGATTTTTCGATTTTCCCTAGGGGTACCCTTAGGAAAATCCGTAAAAATTCGTCAGGTCCCGATGAGGCCAATTCTCGATGCGTTGTGACCGGCAAGCTTCCAGTAGCTACTCCGATCAAGTTTTCCCGAATTATTGGACTCGGATCCAAAATTTCACCACTTTTTACGATTTTTCGATTCTGGTGATTTTCCCTAGGGGTACCCCTAGGGAAATCCGTAAAAATTCGTCAGGTCCCGAAGAGGCCAATTCTCGATGCGTTGTGACCGGCAAGCTTCCAGTAGCTACTCCGATCAAGTTTTCCCGAATTATTGGACTCGGATCCAAAATTTCACCACTTTTTACGATTTTTCGATTCTGGTGATTTTCCTTAGGGGTACCCCTAGGGAAATCCGTAAAAATTCGTCAGGTCCCGACAAGGCCAATTCTCGATGCGTTGTGACCGGCAAGCTTCCAGTAGCTACTCCGATCAAGTTTTCCCGAATTATTGGACACGGATCCACAATTTCACCACTTTTTACGATTTTTCGATTCTGGTGATTTTCCCTAGCGGTACCCCTAGGGAAATCCGTAAAAATTCGTCAGGTCCCGACGAGGCCAATTCTCGATGCGTTGTGACCGGCAAGCTTCCAGTAACTACTCCGATCAAGTTTTCCCGAATTATTGGACTCGGATCCAAAATTTCACCACTTTTTACGATTTTTCGATTCTGGTGATTTTTCCTAGGGGTACGCCTAGGGAAATCCGTAAAAATTCGTCAGGTCCCGACGAGGCCAATTCTCGATGCGTTGTGACCAGCAAGCTTCCAGTAGCTACTCCGATCAAGTTTTCCCGAATTATTGGACTCGGATCCAAAATTTCACCACTTTTTACGATTTTTCGATTCTGGTGATTTTCCATAGGGGTACCCCTAGGAAAATCCGTAAAAATTCGTCAGGTCCCGACGAGGCCAATTCTCGATGCGTTGTGACCGGCAAGCTTCCAGTAGCTACTCCGATCAAGTTTTCCCGAATTATTGGACTCGGATCCAAAATTTCACCACTTTTTACGATTTTTCGATTCTCCCTAGGGGTACCCCTAAGGAAATCCGTAAAAATTCGTCAGGTCCCGACGAGGCCAATTCTCGATGCGTTGTGACCGGCAAGCTTCCAGTAGCTACTCCGATCAAGTTTTCCCGAATTATTGGACTCGGATCCAAAATTTCACAACTTTTTACGATTTTTCGATTCCGGTGATGTTCCCTAGGGATACCCCTAGGAAAATCCGTAAAAATTCGTCAGGTCCCGACGAGGCCAATTCTCGATGCGTTTTGACCGGCAAGCTTCCAGTAGCAACTCCGATCAAGTTTTCCCGAATTATTGGACTCGGATCCAAAATTTCACCACTTTTTACGATTTTTCGTTTCTGGTGATTTTCCCTAGGGGTACCCCTAGGGAAATCCGTAAAAATTCGTCAGGTCCCGACGAGGCCAATTCTCCATGCGTTGTGACCGGCAAGCTTACAGTAGCTACTCCGATCAAGTTTTCCCGAATTATTGGACTCGGATCCAAAATTTCACCACTTTTTACGATTTTTCGATTCTGGTGATTTTCCCTAGGGGTACCCCTAGGGAAATCCGTAAAAATTCGTCAGGTCCCGACGAGGCAAATTCTTGATGCGTTGTGACCGACAAGCTTCAAGTAGCTACTCCGATCAAGTTTTCCCGAATTATTGGACTCGGATCCAAAATTTCAACACTTTTTACGATTTTTCGATTCTGGTGAATTTCCCTAGGGGTAGCCCTAGGAAAATCCGTAAAAATTCGTCAGGTCCCGACGAGGCCAATTCTCGATGCGTTGTGACCGGCAAGCTTCCAGTAGCAACTTCGATTAAGTTTTCCCGAGTTATTGGACTCGGATCCAAAATTTGACCACTTTTTACGATTTTTCGATTCTCCCTAGGGGTACCCCTAGGAAAATTCGTAAAAATTCGTCAGATCCCGACGAGACCAATTCTCGATGCGCTGTGACCGGCAAGCTTTCAGTAGCTACTCCGATCAAGTTTTTCCGAATTATTGGTCTCGGATCCAAAATTTCACCACTTTTTACGATTTTTCGATTCTGGTGAATTTCCCTGGGGGTACCCCTAGGAAAATCCGTAAAAATTCGTCAGGTCCCGACGAGGCCAATTCTCGATGCGTTGTGACCGGCAAGCTTCCAGTAGCAACTCCGATTAAGTTTTCCCGAGTTATTGGACTCGGATCCAAAATTTTACCACTTTTTACGATTTTTCGATTCTGGTGATTTTCCCTAGGGGTACCCCTAGGGAAATCCGTAAAAATTCGTCAGGTCCTGACGAGGCCAATTCTCGATGCGTTGTGACCGGCAAGCTTCCAGTAGCAACTCCGATTAAGTTTTCCCGAGTTATTGGACTCGGATCCAAAATTTCACCACTTTTTACGATTTTTCGATTCTGGTGATTTTCCCTTGGGGTACCCCTAGGGAAATCTGTAAAAATTCGTCAGGTCCCGACAAGGCCAATTCTCGATGCGTTGTGACCGGCAAGCTTCCAGTAGCTACTCCGATCAAGTTTTCCCGAATTATTGGACTCGGATCCAAAATTTCACCACTTTTTACGATTTTTCGATTCTGGTGATTTTTCCTAGGGGTACGCCTAGGGAAATCCGTAAAAATTCGTCAGGTCCCGACGAGGCCAATTCTCGATGCGTTGTGACCAGCAAGCTTCCAGTAGCTACTCCGATCAAGTTTTCCCGAATTATTGGACTCGGATCCAAAATTTCACCACTTTTTACGATTTTTCGATTATGGTGATTTTCCCTAGGGGTACCC
Organism: Excoecaria cochinchinensis; assembly: GCA_947683425.1. Lineage (NCBI taxonomy): Eukaryota > Viridiplantae > Streptophyta > Magnoliopsida > Malpighiales > Euphorbiaceae > Excoecaria > Excoecaria cochinchinensis. The sequence goes on from CANTUQ010000345.1 coordinate 34,882, forward strand.
CTAGGGAAATCCGTAAAAATTCGTCAGGTCCCGACGAGGCCAATTCTCGATGCGTTGTGACCGGCAAGCTTCCAGTAGCAACTCCGATTAAGTTTTCCCGAGTTATTGGACTCGGATCCAAAATTTCACCACTTTTTACGATTTTTCGATTCTGGTGATTTTCCCTAGGGGTACCCCTAGGGAAATCCGTAAAAATTCGTCAGGTCCCGACGAGGCCAATTCTCGATGCGTTGTGACTGGCAAGCTTCCAGTAGCTACTCCGATCAAGTTTTCCCGAATTATTGGACTCGGATCCAAAATTTCACCACTTTTTACGATTTTTCGATTCTGGTGATTTTCCATAGGGGTACCCCTAGGAAAATCCGTAAAAATTCGTCAGGTCCCGACGAGGCCAATTCTCGATGCGTTGTGACCGGCAAGCTTCCAGTAGCTACTCCGATCAAGTTTTCCCGAATTATTGGACTCGGATCCAAAATTTCACCACTTTTTACGATTTTTCGATTCTCCCTAGGGGTACCCCTAAGGAAATCCGAAAAAATTTGTTAGGTCCCGACGAGGCCAATTCTCGATGCGTTGTGACCGGCAAGCTTCCAGTAGCTACTCCGATCAAGTTTTCCCGAATTATTGGACTCGGATCCAAAATTTCACAACTTTTTACGATTTTTCGATTCCGGTGATTTTCCCTAGGGATACCCCTAGGGAAATCCGTAAAAATTCGTCAGGTCCCGACGAGGCCAATTCTCGATGCGTTTTGACCGGCAAGCTTCCAGTAGCAACTCCGATCAAGTTTTCCCGAATTATTGGACTCGGATCCAAAATTTCACCACTTTTTACGATTTTTCGTTTCTGGTGATTTTCCCTAGGGGTACCCCTAGGGAAATCCGTAAAAATTCGTCAGGTCCCGACGAGGCCAATTCTCGATGCGTTGGGACCGGCAAGCTTACAGTAGCTACTCCGATCAAGTTTTCCCGAATTATTGGACTCGGATCCAAAATTTCACCACTTTTTACGATTTTTCGATTCTTGTGATTTTCCCTAGGGGTACCCCTAGGGAAATCCGTAAAAATTCGTCAGGTCCCGACGAGGCAAATTCTCGATGCGTTGTGACCGGCAAGCTTCCAGTAGCAACTCCGATCAAGTTTTCCCGAGTTATTGGACTCGGATCCAAAATTTCACCACTTTTTACGATTTTTCGATTCTGGTGATTTTCCCTAGGGGTACCCCTAGGAAAATCCGTAAAAATTCGTCAGGTCCAGATGAGGCCAATTCTTGATGCGATGTGACCGGCAAGCTTCTAGTAGCTACTTCGATCAAGTTTTCCCATATTATTGGACTCGGATCCACAATTTCACCACTTTTTACGATTTTTCGATTCTGGTGATTTTCCCTAGGGGTACCCCTAGGAAAATCCGTAAAAATTCGTCAGGTCCAGATGAGGCCAATTCTTGATGCGATGTGACCGGCAAGCTTCTAGTAGCTACTCCGATCAAGTTTTCCCATATTATTGGACTCGGATCCAAAATTGCACCACTTTTTACGATTTTTCGATTTTACCTAGGGGTACCCCTAGGGAAATCCGTAAAAATTCGTCAGGTCCCGACGAGGCCAATTCTCGATGCGTTGTGACCGGCAAGCTTCCGGTAGCAACTCCGATCAAGTTTTCCCGAGTTACTGGACTCGGATCCAAAATTTCACCACTTTTTAAGATTTTTCGATTCTGGTGATTTTCCCTAGGGGTACCCCTAGGAAAATCCGTAAAAATTCGTCAGGTCCAGATGAGGCCAATTCTTGATGCGATGTGACCGGCAAGCTTCCAGTAGCTACTCCGATCAAGTTTTCCCGAATTATTGGACTCGGATCCAAAATTTCACCACTTTTTATGATTTTTCGATTCTGGTGATTTTCCCTTGGGGTACCCCTAGGGAAATCCGTAAAAATTCGTCAGGTCCCGACGAGGCCAATTCTCGATGCGTTGTGACCGGCAAGCTTCCAGTAGCTACTCCGATCAAGTTTTCCCGAATTATTGGACACGGATCCACAGTTTCACCACTTTTTACGATTTTTCGATTCTGGTGATTTTCCCTAGGGGTACCCCTAGGGAAATCCGTAAAAATTCGTCAGGTCCCGACGAGGCCAATTCTCGATGCGTTGTGACAGGCAAGCTTCCAGTAGCTACTCCGATCAAGTTTTCCCGAATTATTGGACTCGGATCCAAAATTTCACCACTTTTTACGATTTTTCGTTTCTGGTGATTTTCCCTAGGGGTACCCCTAGGAAAATCCGTAAAAATTCGTCAGGTACCGACGAGGCCAATTCTCGATGCGTTGTGACCGGCAAGCTTCCAGTAGCTACTCCGATCAAGTTTTCCCGAATTATTGGACTCGGATCCAAAATTTCACCACTTTTTACGATTTTTCGATTCTGGTGATTTTCCCTAGGGGTACCCCTAGGGAAATCTGTAAAAATTTGTCTGGTCCCGACGAGGCAAATTCTCAATGCGTTGTGACCGGCAAGCTTCCAGTAGCAACTCCGATCAAGTTTTCCCGAGTTATTGGACTCGGATCCAAAATTTCACCACTTTTTACGATTTTTCGATTCTGGTGATTTTCCCTAGGGGTACCCCTAGGAAAATCCGTAAAAATTCGTCAGGTCCAGATGAGGCCACTTCTTGATGCGATGTGACCGGCAAGCTTCTAGTAGCTACTCCGATCAAGTTTTCCCATATTATTGGACTCGGATCCACAATTTCACCACTTTTTACGATTTTTCGATTCTGGTGATTTTCCCTAGGGGTACCCCTAGGAAAATCCGTAAAAATTCGTCAGGTCCAGATGAGGCCAATTCTTGATGCGATGTGACCGGCAAGCTTCTAGTAGCTACTCCGATCAAGTTTTCCCATATTATTGGAGTCGGATCCAAAATTGCACCACTTTTTACGATTTTTCGATTTTCCCTAGGGGTACCCTTAGGAAAATCCGTAAAAATTCGTCAGGTCCCGACGAGGCCAATTCTCGATGCGTTGTGACCGGCAAGCTTCCAGTAGCTACTCCGATCAAGTTTTCCCGAATTATTGGACTCGGATCCAAAATTTCACCACTTTTTACGATTTTTCGATTCTGGTGATTTTCCCTAGGGGTACCCCTAGGGAAATCCGTAAAAATTCGTCAGGTCCCGAAGAGGCCAATTCTCGATGCGTTGTGACCGGCAAGCTTCCAGTAGCTACTCCGATCAAGTTTTCCCGAATTATTTGACTCGGATCCAAAATTTCACCACTTTTTACGATTTTTCGATTCTGGTGATTTTCCTTAGGGGTACCCCTAGGGAAATCCGTAAAAATTCGTCAGGTCCCGACAAGGCCAATTCTCGATGCGTTGTGACCGGCAAGCTTCCAGTAGCTACTCCGATCAAGTTTTCCCGAATTATTGGACACGGATCCACAATTTCACCACTTTTTACGATTTTTCGATTCTGGTGATTTTCCCTAGCGGTACCCCTAGGGAAATCCGTAAAAATTCGTCAGGTCCCGACGAGGCCAATTCTCGATGCGTTGTGACCGGCAAGCTTCCAGTAACTACTCCGATCAAGTTTTCCCGAATTATTGGACTCGGATCCAAAATTTCACCACTTTTTATGATTTTTCGTTTCTGGTGATTTTCCCTAGGGGTACCCCTAGGGAAATCCGTAAAAATTCGTCAGGTCCCGACGAGGCCAATTCTCGATGCGTTGTGACCGGCAAGCTTCCAGTAGCTACTCCGATCAAGTTTTCCCAAATTATTGGACTCGGATCCAAAATTTCACCACTTTTTACGATTTTTCGATTCTGGTGATTTTCCCTAGGGGTACCCCTAGGGAAATCCGTAAAAATTCGGCAGGTCCCGACGAGGCAAATTCTCGATGCGTTGTGACCGGCAAGCTTCCAGTAGCAACTCCGATAAAGTTTTCTCGAGTTATTGGACTCGGATGCAAAATTTCACCACTTTTTACGATTTTTCGATTCTGGTGATTTTCCCTAGGGGTACCCCTAGGACAATCCGTAAAAATTCGTCAGGTCCAGATGAGGCCAATTCTTGATGCGATGTGACCGGCAAGCTTCTAGTAGCTACTCCGATCAAGTTTTGCCATATTATTGGACTCGGATCCAAAATTGCACCACTTTTTACGATTTTTCGATTTTCCCTAGGGGTACCCTTAGGAAAATCCGTAAAAATTCGTCAGGTCCCGACGAGGCCAATTCTCGATGCGTTGTGACCGGCAAGCTTCCAGTAGCTACTCCGATCAAGTTTTCCCGAATTATTGGACTCGGATCCAAAATTTCACCACTTTTTACGATTTTTCGATTCTGGTGATTTTCCCTAGGGGTACCCCTAGGGAAATCCGTAAAAATTCGTCAGGTCCCGAAGAGGCCAATTCTCGATGCGTTGTGACCGGCAAGCTTCCAGTAGCTACTCCGATCAAGTTTTCCCGAATTATTGGACTCGGATCCAAAATTTCACCACTTTTTACGATTTTTCGATTCTGGTGATTTTCCTTAGGGGTACCCCTAGGGAAATCCGTAAAAATTCGTCAGGTCCCGACAAGGCCAATTCTCGATGCGTTGTGACCGGCAAGCTTCCAGTAGCTACTCCAATCAAGTTTTCCCGAATTATTGGACACGGATCCACAATTTCACCACTTTTTACGATTTTTCGATTCTGGTGATTTTCCCTAGCGGTACCCCTAGGGAAATCCGTAAAAATTCGTCAGGTCCCGACGAGGCCAATTCTCGATGCGTTGTGACCGGCAAGCTTCCAGTAACTACTCCGATCAAGTTTTCCCGAATTATTGAACTCGGATCCAAAATTTCACCACTTTTTACGATTTTTCGTTTCTGGTGATTTTCCCTAGGGGTACCCCTAGGGAAATCCGTAAAAATTCGTCAGGTCCCGACGAGGCCAATTCTCGATGCGTTGTGACCGGCAAGCTTCCAGTAGCTACTCCGATCAAGTTTTCCCGAATTATTGGACTCGGATCCAAAATTTCACCACTTTTTACGATTTTTCGATTCTGGTGATTTTCCCTAGGGGTACCCCTAGGGAAATCCGTAAAAATTCGGCAGGTCCCGACGAGGCAAATTCTCGATGCGTTGTGACCGGCAAGCTTCCAGTAGCAACTCCGATCAAGTTTTCTCGAGTTATTGGACTCGGATGCAAAATTTCACCACTTTTTACGATTTTTCGATTTTGGTGATTTTCCCTAGGGGTACCCCTAGGACAATCCGTAAAAATTCGTCAGGTCCAGATGAGGCCAATTCTTGATGCGATGTGACCGGCAAGCTTCTAGTAGCTACTCCGATCAAGTTTTCCCATATTATTGGACTCGGATCCACAATTTCACCACTTTTTACGATTTTTCGATTCTGGTGATTTTCCCTAGGGTACCCCTAGGAAAATCCGTAAAAATTCGTCAGGTCCAGATGAGGCCAATTCTTGATGCGATGTGACCGGCAAGCTTCTAGTAGCTACTCCGATCAAGTTTTCCCATATTATTGGACTCGGATCCAAAATTGCACCACTTTTTACGATTTTTCGATTTTCCCTAGGGGTACCCCTAGGGAAATCCGTAAAAATTCGTCAGGTCCCGACGAGGCCAATTCTCGATGCGTTGTGACCGGCAAGCTTCCAGTAGCAACTCCGATCAAGTTTTCCCGAATTATTGGACTCGGGTCCAAAATTTCATCACTTTTTACGATTCTGATGATTTTCCCTAGTGGTACCCCTAGGAAAATCCGTAAAAATTCATCAGGTCCCGACGAGGCAAATTCTTGATGCGTTGTGACCGGCAAGCTTCCAGTAGCTACTCCGATCAAGTTTTCCCGAATTATTGGACTCGGATCCAAAATTTCTACACTTTTTACGATTTTTCGATTCTGATGATTTTCCCTAGGGGTACCCCTAGGGAAATCCGTAAAAATTCATCAGGTCCCGACGAGGCCAATTCTCGATGCGTTGTGCCCGGCAAGCTTCCAGTAGCTACTCCGATCAAGTTTTCCCAAATTATTGGACTCGGATCCAAAATTTCACCACTTTTTACGATTTTTCGATTCTGGTGATTTTCCCTAGGGGTACCCCTAGGGAAATCCGTAAAAATTCGTCAGGTCCCGACGAGGCCAATTCTCGATGCGTTGTGACCGGCAAGCTTCCAGTAGATACTCCGATCAAGTTTTTCCGAATTATTGGACTCGGATCCAAAATTTCACTACTTTTTACGATTTTTCGATTCTTGTGATTTTTCCTAGGGGTACCCCTAGGGAAATCCGTAAAAATTCGTCAGGTCCCGATGAGACCAATTCTTGATGCGATGTGACCGGCAAGCTTCTAGTAGCTACTCCGATCAAGTTTTCCCATATTATTGGACTCGGATCCAAAATTTCACCACTTTTTACGATTTTTCGATTTTCCCTAGGGGTACCCCTAGGGAAATCCGTAAAAATTCGTCAGGTCCCGACGAGGCCAATTCACGATGCGTTGTGACTGGCAAGCTTCAAGTAGCTACTCCGATCAAGTTTTCCCGAATTATTGGACTCGGATCCAAAATTTCACCACTTTTTGCGATTTTTCGATTCTGGTGATTTTCCCTAGGGGTACCCCTAGGGAAATCCGTAAAAATTCGTCAGGTCCCGACGAGGCCAATTCTCGATGCGTTTTGACTTGCAAGCTTCCAGTAGATACTCCGATCAAGTTTTTCCGAATTATTGGACTCGGATCCAAAATTTCACTACTTTTTACGATTTTTCGATTCTGGTGATTTTTCCTAGGGGTACCCCTAGGGAAATCCATAAAAATTCGTCAGGTCCCGATGAGACCAATTCTTGATGCGATGTGACCGGCAAGCTTCTAGTAGCTACTCCGATCAAGTTTTCCCATATTATTGGACTCGGATCCAAAATTTCACCACTTTTTACGATTTTTCGATTTTCCCTAGGGGTACCCCTAGGGAAATCCGTAAAAATTCGTCAGGTCCCGACGAGGCCAATTCACGATGCGTTGTGACCGGCAAGCTTCAAGTAGCTACTCCGATCAAGTTTTCCCGAATTATTGGACTCGGATCCAAAATTTCACCACTTTTTGCGATTTTTCGATTCTGGTGATTTTCCCTAGGGGTACCCCTAGGGAAATCCGTAAAAAGTCGTCAGGTCCCGACGAGGCCAATTCTCGATGCGTTATGACCGGCAAGCTTCCAGTAGCTACTCCGATCAAGTTTTCCCGAATTATTGGACTGGGATCCAAAATTTCACCACTTTTTACGATTTTTCGATTCTGGCGATTTTTCCTAGGTAGGGAAATCCGTAAAAATTCGTCAGGTCCCGACGAGCCAATTCTCGATGCGTTGTGACCGGCAAGCTTCCAGTAGCTACTCCGATAAAGTTTTCCCGAATTATTGTACTCGGATCCAAAATTTCACCACTTTTTACGATTTTTCGATTCTGGTGATTTTCCCTAGGGGTACCCCTAGGAAAATCCGTAAAAATTCGTCAGGTCCAGATGAGGCCAATTCTTGATGCGATGTGACCGGCAAGCTTCTAGTAGCTACTCCGATCAAGTTTTCCCATATTATTGGACTCGGATCCACAATTTCATCACTTTTTACGATTTTTCGATTCTGGTGATTTTCCCTAGGGTACCCCTAGGAAAATCCGTAAAAATTCGTCAGGTCCAGATGAGGCCAATTCTTGATGCGATGTGACCGGCAAGCTTCTAGTAGCTACTCCGATCAAGTTTTCCCATATTATTGGACTCGGATCCAAAATTGCACCACTTTTTACGATTTTTCGATTTTCCCTAGGGGTACCCCTAGGGAAATCCGTAAAAATTCGTCAGGTCCCGACGAGGCCAATTCTCGATGCGTTGTGACCGGCAAGCTTCCAGTAGCAACTCCGATCAAGTTTTCCCGAGTTATTGGACTCGGATCCAAAATTTCACCACTTTTTACGATTTTTCGATTCTGGTGATTTTCCCTAGGGGTACCCCTAGGAAAATCCGTAAAAAATCGTCAGGTCCAGATGAGGCCAATTCTTGATGCGATGTGACCGGCAAGCTTCCAGTAGCTACTCCGATCAAGTTTTCCCGAATTATTGGACTCGGATCCAAAATTTCACAACTTTTTACGATTTTTCGATTCTGGTGATTTTCCCTAGGGGTACCCCGAGGAAAATCCGTAAAAATTCGTCAGGTCCCGACGAGGCCAATTCTCGATGCGTTGTGACCGGCAAGCTTCCAGTAGCTACTCCGATCAAGTTTTCCCGAATTATTGGACTCGGATCCAAAATTTCACCACTTTTTACGATTTTTCGATTCTCCCTAGGAAAATCTGTAAAAATTCGTCAGGTCCCGACGAGGCCAATTCTCGATGCGTTGTGACCGGCAAGCTTCCAGTAGCTACTCCGATCAAGTTTTCCCGAATTATTGGACTCGGATCCAAAATTTCACAACTTTTTACGATTTTTCGATTCGAGTGATTTTCCCTAGGGATACCCCTAGGGAAATCCGTAAAAATTCGTCAGGTCCCGACGAGGCCAATTCTCGATTCGTTGTGACCGGTAAGCTTCCAGTAGCAACTCTGATCAAGTTTTCCCGAATTATTGGACTCGGATCCAAAATTTCACCACTTTTTACGATTTTTCGTTTCTGGTGATTTTCCCTAAGGGTACGTACCCCTAGGGAAATCCGTAAAAATTCGTCAGGTCCCGACGAGGCCAATTCTCGATGCGTTGTGACCGGCAAGCTTTCAGTAGCTACTCCGATCAAGTTTTCCCGAATTAATCGACTCGGATCCAGAATTTCACCACTTTTTATGATTTTTCGATTCTGGTGATTTTCCCCAGGGGTACCCCTAGGGAAATCCTTAAAAATTCGTCAGGTCCCGACGAGGCCAATTCTCGATGCGTTGTGACCGGCAAGCTTCCAGTAGCAACTCCGATCAATTTTTCCCGAATTATTGGACTCGGATCCAAAATTTCACCACTTTTTACGATTTTTCGATTCTGGTGATTTTCCCTAGGGGTACCCCTAGGGAAATCCGTAAAAATTCGTCAGGTCCCGACGAGGCCAATTCTCGATGCGTTGTGACCGGCAAGCTTCCAGTAGCTACTCCGATCAAGTTTTCCCGAATTAATCGACTCGGATCCAGAATTTCACCACTTTTTACGATTTTTCGATTCTGGTGATTTTCCCTAGGGGTACCCCTAGGGAAATCGGTAAAAATTCGTCAGGTCCCGACGAGGCAAACTCTCGATGCGTTGTGACCGGCAAGCTTCCAGTAGCAACTCCGATCAAGTTTTCCCGAATTATTGGACTCGGATCCAAAATTTCACCACTTTTTACGATTTTTCGATTCTGGTGATTTTCCCTAGGGGTACCCCTAGGGAAATCCGTAAAAATTCGTCAGGTCCCGACGAGGCCAATTCTCGATGCGTTGTGACCGGCAAGCTTCCAGTAGCTACTCCGATCAAGTTTTCCCGAATTATTGGACTAGGATCCAAAATTTCACCACTTTTTACGAATTTTCGATTCTGGTGATTTTCCCTAGGGGTAACCCTAGGGAAATCCGTAAAAATTCGTCAGGTCCCGACGAGGCCAATTCTCGATGCGTTGTGACCGGCAAGCTTCCAGTAGCTACTCCGATCAAGTTTTCCCGAATTATTGGACTAGGATCCAAAATTTCACCACTTTTTACGATTTTTCGATTCTGGTGATTTTCCCTAGGGGTAACCCTAGGAAAATCCGTAAAAATTCGTCAGGTCCCGACGAGGCCAATTCTCGTTGCGTTGTGACCGGCAAGCTTCCAGTAGCTACTCCGATCAAGTTTTCCCGAATTATTGGACTCGGATTCAAAATTTCACCACTTTTTACGATTTATCGATTCTCTCTAGGGGTACCCCTAGGAAAATCCGTAAAAATTCGTCAGGTCCCGACGAGGCCAATTCTCGATTCGTTGTGACCGGTAAGCTTCCAGTAGCTACTCCAATCAAGTTTTCCCGAATAATTGGACTCGGATAGATAAATTTCACCACTTTTTACGATTTTTCGATTCTGGTGATTTTCCCTAGGGGTAACCCTAGGAAAATCCGTAAAAATTCGTCAGGTCCCGACGAGGCCAATTCTCGATGCGTTGTGACCGGCAAGCTTCCAGTAGCTACTCCGATCAAGTTTTCCCGAATTATTGGACTCGGATTCAAAATTTCACCACTTTTTACGATTTATCGATTCTCTCTAGGGGTACCCCTAGGGAAATCCGTAAAAATTCGTCAGGTCCCGACGAGGCAAATTCTCGATGCGTTGTGACCGGCAAGCTTCCCGTAGCAACTCCGATCAAGTTTTCCCGAATTATTGGACTCGGATCCAAAATTTCACCACTTTTTACGATTTTTCGATTCTGGTGATTTTCCCTAGGGGTACCCCTAGGAAAATCCGTAAAAATTCGTCAGGTCCCGACGAGGCCAATTCTCGATGCGTTGTGACCGGCAAGCTTCCAGTAGCTACTCCGATCAAGTTTTCCCGAATTATTGGACTCGGATCCAAAATTTCACCACTTTTTACGATTTTTCGATTCTGGTGATTTTCCCTAGGGGTACCCCTAGGGAAATCCGTAAAAATTCGTCAGGTCCCGACGAGGCCAATTCTCGATGCGTTGTGATTGGCAAGCTTCCATTAGCTACTCAGATCAAGTTTTCCCGAATTATTAGACTCGGATACAAAATTTCACCACTTTTTACGATTTTTCGATTCTGGTGATTTTCCCTAGGGGTACCCTTAGGAAAATCCTTAAAAATTCGTCAGGTCCCGACGAGGCCAATTCTCGATTCGTTGTGACCGGCAAGCTTCCAGTAGCTACTCCGATCAAGTTTTCCCGAATTATTGGACTCGGATCCAAAATTTCACCACTTTTTATGATTTTTCGATTCTGGTGATTTTCCCTAGGGGTACCCCTAGGGAAATCCGTAAAAATTCGTCAGGTCCCGACGAGGCAAATTCTCGATGCGTTGTGACCGGCAAGCTTCCAGTAGCAACTCCGATCAAGTTTTCCCGAATTATTGGACTCGGATCCAAAATTTCACCACTTTTTACGATTTTTCGATTCTGGTGATTTTCCCTAGGGGTACCCCTAGGAAAATCCGTAAAAATTCGTCAGGTCCCGACGAGGCCAATTCTCGATGCGTTGTGTCCGGCAAGCTTCCAGTAGCTACTCCGATCAAGTTTTTCCGAATTATTGGACTAGGATCCAAAATTTCACCACTTTTTACGATTTTTCGATTCTGGTGATTTTCCCTAGGGGTAACCCTAGGGAAATCCGTAAAAATTCGTCAGGTCCCGACGAGGCCAATTCTCGATGCGTTGTGACCGGCAAGCTTCCAGTAGCTACTCCGATCAAGTTTTTTCGAATTATTGGACTAGGATCCAAAATTTCACCACTTTTTACGATTTTTCGATTCTGGTAATTTTCCCTAGGGGTAACCCTAGGAAAATCCGTAAAAATTCGTCAGGTCCCGACGAGGCCAATTCTCGATGCGTTGTGACCGGCAAGCTTCCAGTAGCTACTCCGATCAAGTTTTCCCGAATTATTGGACTAGGATCCAAAATTTCACCACTTTTTACGATTTTTCGATTCTGGTGATTTTCCCTAGGGGTAACCCTAGTGAAATCCGTAAAAATTCGTCAGGTCCCGACGAGGCCAATTCTCGATGCGTTGTGACCGGCAAGCTTCCAGTAGCTACTCCGATCAAGTTTTCCCGAATTATTGGACTCGGATCCAAAATTTCACCACTTTTTACGATTTTTCGATTCTGGTGATTTTCCCTAGGGGTACCCCTAGGAAAATCCGTAAAAATTCGTCAGGTCCCGACGAGGCCAATTCTCGATGCGTTGTGATTGGCAAGCTTTCATTAGCTACTCAGATCAAGTTTTCCCGAATTATTGGACTCGGATACAAAATTTCACCACTTTTTACGATTTTTCGATTCTGGTGATTTTCCCTAGGGGTACCCCTAGGAAAATCCTTAAAAATTCGTCAGGTCCCGACGAGGCCAATTCTCGATGCGTTGTGACCGGCAAGCTTCCAGTAGCTACTCCGATCAAGTTTTCCCGAATTATTGGACTCGGATCCAAAATTTCACCACTTTTTACGATTTATCGATTCTCTCTAGGGGTACCCCTAGGAAAATCCGTAAAAATTCGTCAGGTCCCGACGAGGCCAATTCTCGATGCGTTGTGACCGGCAAGCTTCCAGTAGCTACTCCGATCAAGTTTTCCCGAATTATTGGACTCGGATTCAAAATTTCACCACTTTTTACGATTTATCGATTCTCTCTAGGGGTACCCCTAGGAAAATCCGTAAAAATTCGTCAGGTCCCGACGAGGCCAATTCTCGATTCGTTGTGACCGGTAAGCTTCCAGTAGCTACTCCAATCAAGTTTTCCCGAATAATTGGACTCGGATAGCAAAATTTCACCACTTTTTACGATTTTTCGATTCTGGTGATTTTCCCTAGGGGTAACCCTAGGAAAATACGTAAAAATTCGTCAGGTCCCGACGAGGCCAATTCTCGATGCGTTGTGACCGGCAAGCTTCCAGTAGCTACTCCGATCAAGTTTTCCCGAATTATTGGACTCGGATTCAAAATTTCACCACTTTTTACGATTTATCGATTCTCTCTAGGGGTACCCCTAGGAAAATCCGTAAAAATTCGTCAGGTCCCGACTAGGCCAATTCTCGATTCGTTGTGACCGGTAAGCTTCCAGTAGCTACTCCAATCAAGTTTTCCCGAATAATTGGACTCGGATAGCAAAATTTCACCACTTTTTACGATTTATCGATTCTCTCTAGGGGTACCCCTAGGAAAATCCGTAAAAATTCGTCAGGTCCCGACGAGGCCAATTCTCGATTCGTTGTGACCGGTAAGCTTCCAGTAGCTACTCCAATCAAGTTTTCCCGAATAATTGGACTCGGATAGCAAAATTTCACCACTTTTTACGATTTTTCGATTCTGGTGATTTTCCCTAGGGGTAACCCTAGGAAAATACGTAAAAATTCGTCAGGTCCCGACGAGGCCAATTCTTGATGCGTTGTGACCGGCAAGCTTCCAGTAGCTACTCCGATCAAGTTTTTCCGAATTATTGGACTCGGATTCAAAATTTCACCACTTTTTACGATTTATCGATTCTCTCTAGGGGTACCCCTAGGGAAATCCGTAAAAATTCGTCAGGTCCCGACGAGGCAAATTCTCGATGCGTTGTGACCGGCAAGCTTCCCGTAGCAACTCCGATCAAGTTTTCCCGAATTATTGGACTCGGATCCAAAATTTCACCACTTTTTACGATTTTTCGATTCTGGTGATTTTCCCTAGGGGTACCCCTAGGAAAATCCGTAAAAATTCGTCAGGTCCCGACGAGGCCAATTCTCGATGCGTTGTGACCGACAAGCTTCCAGTAGCTACTCCGATCAAGTTTTCCCGAATTATTGGACTCGGATCCAAAATTTCACCACTTTTTACGATTTTTCGATTCTGGTGATTTTCCCTAGGGGTACCCCTAGGGAAATCCGTAAAAATTCGTCAGGTCCCGACGAGGCCAATTTTCGATGCGTTGTGATTGGCAAGCTTCCATTAGCTACTCAGATCAAGTTTTCCCGAATTATTGGACTCGGATACAAAATTTCACCACTTTTTACGATTTTTCGATTCTGGTGATTTTCCCTAGGGGTACCCTTAGGAAAATCCTTAAAAATTCGTCAGGTCCCGACGAGGCCAATTCTCGATTCGTTGTGACCGGCAAGCTTCCAGTAGCTACTCCGATCAAGTTTTCCCGAATTATTGGACTCGGATCCAAAATTTCACCACTTTCTATGATTTTTCGATTCTGGTGATTTTCCCTAGGGGTACCCCTAGGGAAATCCATAAAAATTCGTCAGGTCCCGACGAGGCAAATTCTCGATGCGTTGTGACCGGCAAGCTTCCAGTAGCAACTCCGATCAAGTTTTCCCGAATTATTGGACTCGGATCAAATATTTCACCACTTTTTACGATTTTTCGATTCTGGTGATTTTCCCTAGGGGTACCCCTAGGAAAATCCGTAAAAATTCGTCAGGTCCCGACGAGGCCAATTCTCGATGCGTTGTGTCCGGCAAGCTTCCAGTAGCTACTCCGATCAAGTTTTTCCGAATTATTGGACTAGGATCCAAAATTTCACCACTTTTTACGATTTTTCGATTCTGGTAATTTTCCCTAGGGGTAACCCTAGGGAAATCCGTAAAAATTCGTCAGGTCCCGACGAGGCCAATTTTCGATGCGTTGTGATTGGCAAGCTTCCATTAGCTACTCAGATCAAGTTTTCCCGAATTATTGGACTCGGATACAAAATTTCACCACTTTTTACGATTTTTCGATTCTGGTGATTTTCCCTAGGGGTAACCCTAGGGAAATCCGTAAAAATTCGTCAGGTCCCGACGAGGCCAATTTTCGATGCGTTGTGATTGGCAAGCTTCCATTAGCTACTCAGATCAAGTTTTCCCGAATTATTGGACTCGGATACAAAATTTCATCACTTTTTACGATTTTTCGATTCTGGTGATTTTCCCTAGGGGTACCCTTAGGAAAATCCTTAAAAATTCGTCAGGTCCCGACGAGGCCAATTCTCGATTCGTTGTGACCGGCAAGCTTCCAGTAGCTACTCCGATCAAGTTTTCCCGAATTATTGGACTCGGATCCAAAATTTCACCACTTTCTATGATTTTTCGATTCTGCTGATTTTCCCTAGGGGTACCCCTAGGGAAATCCATAAAAATTCGTCAGGTCCCGACGAGGCAAATTCTCGATGCGTTGTGACCGGCAAGCTTCCAGTAGCAACTCCGATCAAGTTTTCCCGAATTATTGGACTCGGATCAAATATTTCACCACTTTTTACGATTTTTCGATTCTGGTGATTTTCCCTAGGGGTACCCCTAGGAAAATCCGTAAAAATTCGTCAGGTCCCGACGAGGCCAATTCTCGATGCGTTGTGTCCGGCAAGCTTCCAGTAGCTACTCCGATCAAGTTTTTCCGAATTATTGGACTAGAATCCAAAATTTCACCACTTTTTACGATTTTTCGATTCTGGTGATTTTCCCTAGGGGTAACCCTAGGGAAATCCGTAAAAATTCGTCAGGTCCCGACGAGGCCAATTCTCGATGCGTTGTGACCGGCAAGCTTCCAGTAGCTACTCCGATCAAGTTTTCCCGAATTATTGGACTACGATCCAAAATTTCACCACTTTTTACGATTTTTCGATTCTGGTAATTTTCCCTAGGGGTAACCCTAGGGAAATCCGTAAAAATTCGTCAGGTCTTGACGAGGCCAATTCTCGATGCGTTGTGACCGGCAAGCTTCCAGTAGCTACTCCGATCAAGTTTTCCCGAATTATTGGACTAGGATCCAAAATTTCACCACTTTTTACGATTTTTTGATTCTGGTGATTTTCCCTAGGGGTAACCCTAGGGAAATCCGTAAAAATTCGTCAGGTCCCGACGAGGCCAATTCTCGATGCGTTGTGACCGGCAAGCTTCCAGTAGCTACTCCGATCAAGTTTTCCCGAATTATTGGACTCGGATCCAAAATTTCACCACTTTTTACGATTTATCGATTCTCTATAGGGGTACCCCTAGGAAAATCCGTAAAAATTCGTCAGGTCCCGACGAGGCCAATTCTCGATTCGTTGTGACCGGTAAGCTTCCAGTAGCTACTCCAATCAAGTTTTCCCGAATTATTGAACTCGGATAGCAAAATTTCACCACTTTTTACGATTTTTCGATTCTGGTGATTTTCCCTAGGGGTACCCCTAGGAAAATCCTTAAAAATTCGTCAGGTCCAGACGAGGCCAATTCTTGATGCGTTGTGACCGGCAAGCTTCCAGTAGCTACTCCGATCAAGTTTTCCCGAATTATTGGACTCGGATCTAAAATTTCACCACTTTTTATGATTTTTTGATTCTGGTGATTTTCCCTAGGGGTACCCCTAAGGAAATCCGTAAAAATTCGTCAGGTCCCGACGAGGCAAATTCTCGATGCGTTGTGACCGGCAAGCTTCCCGTAGCAACTCCGATCAAGTTTTCCCGAATTATTGGACTCGGATCCAAAATTTCACCAATTTTTATGATTTTTCGATTCTGGTGATTTTCCCTAGGGGTACCCCTAGGGAAATCCGTAAAAATTCGTCAGGTCCCGACGAGGCCAATTCTCGATGCGTTGTGACCGGCAAGCTTCCAGTAGCTACTCCGATCAAGTTTTCCCGAATTATTGGACTCGGATCCAAAATTTCACCACTTTTTACGATTTATCGATTCTCCCTAGGGGTACCCCTAGGAAAATCCGTAAAAATTCGTCAGGTCCCGACGAGGCCAATTCTCGATTTGTTGTGACTGGTAAGCTTCCAGTAGCTACTCCAATCAAGTTTTCCCGAATTATTGGACTCGGATCCAAAATTTCACCACTTTTTACGATTTTTCGATTCTGGTGATTTTCCCTAGGGGTAACCCTAGGGAAATCCGTAAAAATTCGTAAGGTCCCGACGAGGCCAATTCTTGATGCGTTGTGACCGGCAAGCTTCCAGTAGCTACTCCGATCAAGTTTTCCCGAATTATTGGACTCGGATCCAAAATTTCACCACTTTTTACGATTTTTCGATTCTGGTGATTTTCCCTAGGGGTACCCCTAGGGAAATCCGAAAAAATTCGTCAGGTCTAGACGAGGCAAATTCTCGATGCGTTGTGACTGGCAAGCTTCCAGTAGCTACTCCGATCAAGTTTTCCCGAATTATTGGACTCGGATCAAAAATTTCACCACTTTTTACGATTTTTCGATTCTGATGATTTTCCCTAGGGGTACCCCTAGGAAAATCCGTAAAAATTCATCAGGTCCCGACGAGGCCAATTCTCGATGCGTTGTGATTGGCAAGCTTCCATTAACTACTCAGATCAAGTTTTCCCGAATTATTGGACTCGGATCCAAAATTTCACCACTTTTTACGATTTTTCGATTCTGGTGATTTTCCCTAGGGGTAACCCTAGGGAAATCCGTAAAAATTCGTAAGGTCCCGACGAGGCCAATTCTCGATGCGTGTTGACCGGCAAGCTTCCAGTAGCTACTCCGATCAAGTTTTCCCGAATTATTGGACTCGGATCCAAAATTTCACCACTTTTTACGATTTTTCGATTCTGGTGATTTTCCCTAGGGGTACCCCTAGGGAAATCCGAAAAAATTCGTCAGGTCCAGACGAGGCAAATTCTCGATGCGTTGTGACCGGCAAGCTTCCAGTAGCTACTCCGATCAAGTTTTCCCGAATTATTGGACTAGGATCCAAAATTTCACCACTTTTTACGATTTTTCGATTCTGGTAATTTTCCCTAGGGGTAACCCTAGGGAAATCCGTAAAAATTCGTCAGGTCCCGACGAGGCCAATTCTCGATGCGTTGTCACCGGCAAGCTTCCAGTAGCCACTCCGATCAAGTTTTCCCGAATTATTGGACTAGGATCCAAAATTTCACAACTTTTTACGATTTTTTGATTCTGGTGATTTTCCCTAGGGGTAACCCTAGGGAAATCCGTAAAAATTCATCAGGTCCCGACGAGGCCAATTCTCGATGCGTTGTGACCGGCAAGCTTCCAGTAGCTACTCCGATCAAGTTTTCCCGAATTATTGGACTCGGATCCAAAATTTCACCACTTTTTACGATTTATCGATTCTCTCTAGGGGTACCCCTAGGAAAATCCGTAAAAATCGTCAGGTCCCGACGAGGCCAATTCTCGATTCGTTGTGACTGGTAAGCTTCCAGTAGCTACTCCAATCAAGTTTTCCCGAATTATTGGACTCGGATCCAAAATTTCACCACTTTTTACGATTTTTCGATTCTGGTGATTTTCCCTAGGGGTAACCCTAGGGAAATCCGTAAAAATTCGTAAGGTCCCGACGAGGCCAATTCTCGATGCGTTGTGACCGGCAAGCTTCCAGTAGTTACTCCGATCAAGTTTTCCCGAATTATTGGACTCGGATCCAAAATTTCACCACTTTTTACGATTTTTCGATTCTGGTGATTTTCCCTAGGGGTACCCCTAGGGAAATCCGAAAAAATTCGTCAGGTCCAGACGAGGCAAATTCTCGATGCGTTGTGACTGGCAAGCTTCCAGTAGCTACTCCGATCAAGTTTTCCCGAATTATTGGACTCGGATCAAAAATTTCACCACTTTTTACGATTTTTCGATTCTGATGATTTTCCCTAGGGGTACCCCTAGGGAAATCCGTAAAAATTCATCAGGTCCCGACGAGGCCAATTCTCGATGCGTTGTGATTGGCAAGCTTCCATTAACTACTCAGATCAAGTTTTCCCGAATTATTGGACTCGGATCCAAAATTTCACCACTTTTTACGATTTTTCGATTCTGGTGATTTTCCCTAGGGGTAACCCTAGGGAAATCCGTAAAAATTCGTAAGGTCCCGACGAGGCCAATTCTCGATGCGTTGTGACCGGCAAGCTTCCAGTAGCTACTCCGATCAAGTTTTCCCGAATTATTGGACTCGGATCCAAAATTTCACCACTTTTTACGATTTTTCGATTCTGGTGATTTTCCCTAGGGGTACCCCTAGGGAAATCCGAAAAAATTCGTCAGGTCCAGACGAGGCAAATTCTCGATGCGTTGTGACCGGCAAGCTTCCAGTAGCTACTCTGATCAAGTTTTCCCGAATTATTGGACTAGGATCCAAAATTTCACCACTTTTTACGATTTTTCGATTCTGGTAATTTTCCCTAGGGGTAACCCTAGGGAAATCCGTAAAAATTCGTCAGGTCCCGACGAGGCCAATTCTCGATGAGTTGTGACCGGCAAGCTTCCAGTAGCCACTCCGATCAAGTTTTCCCGAATTATTGGACTAGGATCCAAAATTTCACAACTTTTTACGATTTTTTGATTCTGGTGATTTTCCCTAGGGGTAACCCTAGGGAAATCCGTAAAAATTCGTCAGGTCCCGATGAGGCCAATTCTCGATGCGTTGTGACCGGCAAGCTTCCAGTAGCTACTCCGATCAAGTTTTCCCGAATTATTGGACTCGGATCCAAAATTTCACCACTTTTTACGATTTATCGATTCTCTCTAGGGGTACCCCTAGGAAAATCCGTAAAAATTCGTCAGGTCCCGACGAGGCCAATTCTCGATTCGTTGTGACCGGTAAGCTTCCAGTAGCTACTCCAATCAAGTTTTCCCGAATTATTGGACTCGGATAGCAAAATTTCACCACTTTTTACGATTTTTCGATTCTGGTAATTTTCCCTAGGGGTACCCCTAGGAAAATCCTTAAAAATTCGTCAGGTCCAGACGAGGCCAATTCTCGATGCGTTGTGACCGGCAAGCTTCCAGTAGCTACTCCGATCAAGTTTTCCCGAATTATTGGACTCAGATCTAAAATTTCACCACTTTTTATGATTTTTCGATTCTGGTGATTTTCCCTAGGGGTACCCCTAAGGAAATCCGTAAAAATTCGTCAGGTCCCGACGAGGCAAATTCTCGATGCGTTGTGACCGGCAAGCTTCCCGTAGCAACTCCGATCAAGTTTTCCCGAATTATTGGACTCGGATCCAAAATTTCACCAATTTTTATGATTTTTCGATTCTGGTGATTTTCCCTAGGGGTACCCCTAGGAAATCCGTAAAAATTCGTCAGGGTCCCGACGAGGCCAATTCTCGATGCGTTGTGACCGCAAGCTTCCAGTAGCTACTCCGATCAAGTTTTCCCCGAATTATTGGACCTCGGATCCAAAATTTCACCACTTTTTTACGATTTATCGATTCTCCCTAGGGGTACCCCTAGGAAAATCCGTAAAAATTCGTCAGGTCCCGACGAGGCCAATTCTCGATTCGTTGTGACTGGTAGCTTCTAGTACCTACTCCAATCAAGTTTTCCCGAATTATTGGACTCGGATCCAAAATTTCACCACTTTTTACGATTTTTTGATTCTGGTGATTTTCCCTAGGGGTAACCCTAGGGAAATCCGTAAAAATTCGTAAGGTCCCGACGAGGCCAATTCTCGATGCGTTGTGACCGGCAAGCTTCCAGTAGCTACTCCGATCAAGTTTCCCGAATTATTTGACTCGGATCCAAAATTTCACCACTTTTTACGATTTTTCGATTCTGGTGATTTTTCCTAGGGGTACCCCTAGGAAATCCGAAAAAATTCGTCAGGTCCAGAACGAGGCAAATTCTCTTTGCGTTGTGACCGGCAAGCTTCAGTAGCTACTCCGATCAGTTTTCCCGAATTATTGGACTCGGATCAAAAATTTCACCACTTTTTACGATTTTTCGATTCTGGTGATTTTCCCTAGGGGTACCCCTAGGGAAATCCGTAAAAATTCGTCAGGTCCCGACGAGGCCAATTCTCGATGCGTTGTGATTGGCAAGCTTCCATTAGCTACTCAGATCAAGTTTTCCCCGAATTATTGGACTCGGATCCAAAATTTCACCCACTTTTTTACGATTTTTCGATTCTGGTGATTTTCCCTAGGGGTAACCCTAGGGAAATCCGTAAAAATTCGTAAGGTCCCGACGAGGCCAATTCTCGATGCGTTGTGACCGGCAAGCTTCCAGTAGATACTCCGATCAAGTTTTCCCGAATTATTGGACTCAGATCCAAAATTTCACCACTTTTTACGATTTTTCGATTCTGGTGATTTTCCCTAGGGGTACCCCTAGGAAAATCCGAAAAAATTCGTCAGGTCCAGACGAGGCAAATTCTCGATGCGTTGTGACCGGCAAGCTTCCAGTAGCTACTCCGATCAAGTTTTCCCGAATTATTGGAACTCGGATCAAGAAATTTCACCACTTTTTACGATTTTTCGATTCTGATGAGTTTTCCCTAGGGGTACCCCTAGGGAAATCCGTAAAAATTCATCAGGTCCCGACGAGGCCAATTCTCGATGCGTTGTGATTGGCAAGCTTCCATTAACTACTCAGATCAAGTTTTCCCGAATTATTGGACTCGGATCCAAAATTTCACCCACTTTTTACGATTTTTCGATTCTGGTGATTTTCCCTAGGGGTAACCCTAGGGAAATCCGTAAAAATTCGTAAGGTCCCGACGAGGCCAATTCTCGATGCGTTGTGACCGGCAAGCTTTCCAGTAGCTACTTCCGATCAAGTTTTCCCGAATTATTGGACTCGGATCCAAAATTTCACCACTTTTTACGATTTTTCGATTCTGGTGATTTTCCCTAGGGGTAACCCTAGGGAAATTCCGAAAAAATTCGTCAGGTCCCAGACGAGGCAAATTCTCGATGCGTTGTGACCGGCAAGCTTCCCAGTAGCTACTCCGATCAAGTTTTCCCGAATTATTGGACTAGGATCCAAAATTTCACCACTTTTTACGATTTTTCGATTCTGGTAATTTTCCCTAGGGGTAACCCTAGGGAAATCCGTAAAAATTCGTCAGGTCCCGACGAGGCCAATTCTCGATGCGTTGTGACCGGCAAGCTTCCAGTAGCCACTCCGATCAAGTGTTTCCCGAATTATTGGACTAGGATCCAAAATTTCACAACTTTTTACGATTTTTTGATTCTGGTGATTTTCCCTAGGGGTAACCCTAGGGAAATCCGTAAAAATTCGTCAGGTCCCGACGAGGCCAATTCTCGATGCGTTGTGACCGGCAAGCTTCCAGTAGCTACTCGATCAAGTTTTCCCGAATTATTGGACTCGGATCCAAAATTTCACCACTTTTTACGATTTATCGATTCTCTCTAGGGGTACCCCTAGGAAAATCCGTAAAAATACTGTCAGGTCCCGACGAGGCCAATTCTCGATTCGTTGTGACCGGTAAGCTTCCAGTAGCTACTCCAATCAAGTTTTCCCCGAATTATTGGACTCGGATAGCAAAATTTCACCACATCTTTTTACGATTTTTTGATTCTGGTGATTTTCCCTAGGGGTACCCCTAGGAAAATCCTTAAAAATTCGTCAGTCCAGACGAGGCCAATTCTCGATGCGTTGTGACCGGCAAGCTTCCAGTAGCTACTCCGATCAAGTTTTCCCCGAATTATTGGACTCGGATCTAAAATTTCACCACTTTTTATGATTTTTCGATTCTGGTGATTTTCCCTAGGGGTACCCCTAAGGAAATCCGTAAAATTCGTCAGGTCCCGACGAGGCAAATTCTCGATGCGTTGTGACCGGCAAGCTTCCCGTAGCAACTCGATCAAGTTTTCCCGAATTATTGGACTCGGATCAAAATTTCACCAATTTTATGATTTTTTCGATTCTGGTGATTTTCCCTAGGGGTACCCCTAGGGAAATCCGTAAAAATTCGTCAGGTCCCGACGAGGCCAATTCTCGATGCGTTGTGACCGGCAAGCTTCAGTAGCTACTCCGATCAAGTTTTCCCGAATTATTGGACTCGGATCCAAAATTTCACCACTTTTTACGATTTATCGATTCTCCCTAGGGGTACCCCTAGGAAAATCCGTAAAAATTCGTCAGGTCCCGACGAGGCCAATTCTCGATTCGTTGTGACTGGTAAGCTTCTAGTACCTACTCCAATCAAGTTTTCCCCGAATTATTGGACTCGGATCCAAAATTTCACCACTTTTTAACGATTTTTTTGATTCTGGTGATTTTCCCTAGGGGTAACCCTAGGGAAATCCGTAAAAATTCGTAAGGTCCCGACGAGGCCAATTCTCGATGCGTTGTGACCGGCAAGCTTCCAGTAGCTACTACTCGATCAAGTTTTCCCGAATTATTTGACTCGGATCCAAATTTCACCACTTTTTACGATTTTTCGATTCTGGTGATTTTCCCTAGGGGTACCCCTAGGAAAATCCGAAAAAATTCGTCAGGTCCAGACGAGGCAAATTCTCTATGCGTTGTGACCGGCAAGCTTCCAGTAGCTACTCCGATCAAGTTTTCCCGAATTATTGGACTCGGATCAAATATTTCACCACTTTTTACGATTTTTCGATTCTGGTGATTTTCCCTAGGGGTACCCCTAGGAAAATCCGTAAAAATTCGTCAGGTCCCGACGAGGCCAATTCTCGATGCGTTGTGATTGGCAAGCTTCCATTAGCTACTCAGATCAAGTTTTCCCGAATTATTGGACTCGGATCCAAAATTTCACCACTTTTTACGATTTTTCGATTCTGGTGATTTTCCCTAGGGGTAACCCTAGGGAAATCCGTAAAAATTCGTAAGGTCCCGACGAGGCCAATTCTCGATGCGTTGTGACCGGCAAGCTTCCAGTAGATACTCCGATCAAGTTTTCCCGAATTATTGGACTCAGATCCAAAATTTCACCACTTTTTACGATTTTTCGATTCTGGTGATTTTCCCTAGGGGTACCCCTAGGAAAATCCGAAAAAATTCGTCAGGTCCAGACGAGGCAAATTCTCGATGCGTTGTGACCGGCAAGCTTCCAGTAGCTACTCCGATCAAGTTTTCCCGAATTATTGGACTCGGATCCAAAATTTCACCACTTTTTACGATTTTTCGATTCTGGTGATTTTCCCAAGGGGTACCCCTAGGGAAATCCGTAAAAATTTGTCAGGTCCCGACGACGCCAATTCTCGATGCGTTGTGATTGGCAAGCTTCCATTAGCTACTCAGATCAAGTTTTCCCGAATTATTGGACACGGATACAAAATTTCACCACTTTTTACGATTTTTCGATTTTGGTGATTTTCCCTAGGGGTACCCCTAGGAAAATCCTTAAAAATTCGTCAGGTCCCGACGAGGCCAATTCTCGATGCGTTGTGACCGGCAAGCTTCCAGTAGCTACTCCGATCAAGTTTTCCCGAATTATTGGACTCGGATCAAAACTTTCACCACTTTTTACGATTTTTCGATTCTGGTGATTTTCTCTAGGGGTACCCCTAGGGAAATCCGTAAAAATTCGTCAGGTCCCAACGAGGCAAATTCTCGATGCGTTGTGACCGGCAAGCTTCCAGTAGCAACTCCGATCAAGTTTTCCCGAATTATTTGACTCGGATCCAAAATTTCGCCACTTTTTACGATTTTTCGATTCTGGTGATTTTCCCTAGGGGTACCCCTAGGGAAATCCGTAAAAATTCGTCAGGTCCCGACGAGGCCAATTCTCGATGCGTTGTGACCGGCAAGCTTCCAGTAGCTACTCCGATCAAGTTTTCCCGAATTATTGGACTAGGATCCAAAATTTCACCACTTTTTACGATTTTTCGATTCTGGTGATTTTCCCTAGGGGTAACCCTAGGGAAATCCGTAAAAATTCATCAGGCCCCGACGAGGCCAATTCTCGATGCGTTGTGACCGGCAAGCTTACAGTAGCTACTCCGATCAAGTTTTCCCGAATTATTGGACTCGGATCCAAAATTTCACCACTTTTTACGATTTATCGATTCTCTCTAGGGGTACCCCTAGGAAAATCCGTAAAAATTCGTCAGGTCCCGACGAGGCCAATTCTCGATTCTTTGTGACCGGTAAGCTTCCAGTAGCTACTCCAATCAAGTTTTCCCGAATTATTGGACTCGGATCCAAAATTTGACCACTTTTTACGATTTTTCGATTCTGGTGATTTTCCCTAGGGGTAACCCTAGGGAAATCCGTAAAAATTCGTCAGGTCCCGACGAAGCCAATTCTCGATGCGTTGTGATTTGCAAGCTTCCATTAGCTACTCAGATCAAGTTTTCTCGAATTATTGGACTCGGATCCAAAATTTCACCACTTTTTACGATTTTTCGATTCTGGTGATTTTCCCTAGGGGTAACCCTAGGGAAATCCGTAAAAATTCGTAAGGTCCCGACGAGGCCAATTCTCGATGCGTTGTGACCGGCAAGCTTCCAGTAGCTACTCCGATCAAGTTTTCCCAAATTATTGGACTCGGATCCAAAATTTCACCACTTTTTACGATTTTTCGATTCTGGTGATTTTCCCTAGGGGTACCCCTAGGGAAATCCGAAAAAATTCGTCAGGTCCAGACGAGGCAAATTCTCGATGCGTTGTGACCGGCAAGCTTCCAGTAGCCACTCCGATCAAGTTTTCCCGAATTATTGGACTCGGATCCAAAATTTCACCACTTTTTACGATTTTTCGATTCTGGTGATTTTCCCTAGGGGCACCCCTAGGGAAATCCGTAAAAATTCGTCAGGTCCCGACGACGCCAATTCTCGATGCGTTGTGATTGGCAAGCTTCCATTAGCTACTCAGATCAAGTTTTCCCGAATTATTGGACTCGGATACAAAATTTCACCACTTTTTACGATTTTTCGATTCTGGTGATTTTCCCTAGGGGTACCCCTAGGAAAATCCTTAAAAATTCGTCAGGTCCCGACGAGGCCAATTCTCGATGCGTTGTGACCGGCAAGCTTCCAGTAGCTACTCCGATCAAGTTTTCCCGAATTATTGGACTCGGATCAAAACTTTCACCACTTTTTACGATTTTTCGATTCTGGTGATTTTCTTTAGGGGTACCCCTAGAGAAATTCGTAAAAATTCGTCAGGTCCCAACGAGGCAAATTCTCGATCCGTTGTGACCGGCAAGCTTCCAGTAGCAACTCCGATCAAGTTTTCCCGAATTATTGGACTAGGATCCAAAATTTCACCACTTTTTACGATTTTTCGATTCTGGTGATTTTCCCTAGGGGTAACCCTAGGGAAATCCGTAAAAATTCGTCAGGCCCCGACGAGGCTAATTCTCGATGTGTTGTGACCGGCAAGCTTACAGTAGCTATTCCGATCAAGTTTTCCCGAATTATTGGACTCGGATCCAAAATTTCACCACTTTTTACGATTTATCGATTCTCTCTAGGGGTACCCCTAGGAAAATCCGTAAAAATTCGTCAGGTCCCGACGAGGCCAATTCTCGATTCTTTGTGACCGGTAAGCTTCCAGTAGCTACTCCAATCAAGTTTTCCCGAATTATTGGACTCGGATCCAAAATTTCACCACTTTTTACGATTTTTCGATTCTGGTGATTTTCCCTAGGGGTAACCCTAGGGAAATCCGTAAAAATTCGTCAGGTCCCGACGAGGCCAATTCTCGATGCGTTGTGATTTACAAGCTTCCATTAGCTACTCAGATCAAGTTTTCTCGAATTATTGGACTCGGATCCAAAATTTCACCACTTTTTACGATTTTTCGATTCTGGTGATTTTCCCTAGGGGTAATCCTAGGAAAATCCGTAAAAATTCGTAAGGTCCCGACGAGGCCAATTCTCGATGCGTTGTGACCGGCAAGCTTCCAGTAGCTACTCCGATCAAGTTTTCCCGAATTATTGGACTCGGATCCAAAATTTCACCACTTTTTACGATTTTTCGATTCTGGTGATTTTTCCTAGGGGTACCCCTAGGGAAATCCGTAAAAATTCGTCAGGTCCCGACGACGCCAATTCTCGATGCGTTGTGATTGGCAAGCTTCCATTAGCTACTCAGATCAAGTTTTCCCGAATTATTGGACTCGGATACAAAATTTCACCACTTTTTACGATTTTTCGATTTTGGTGATTTTCCCTAGGGGTACCCCTAGGAAAATCCTTAAAAATTCGTCAGGTCCCGACGAGGCCAATTCTCGATGCGTTGTGACCGGCAAGCTTCCAGTAGCTACTCCGATCAAGTTTTCCCGAATTATTGACACGGATCCAAAATTTCACCACTTTTTTACGATTTTTCGATTCTGGTGATTTTCCCTAGGGGTACCCCTAGGAAAATCCGTAAAAATTCGTCAGGTCCCGACGACGCCAATTCTCGATGCGTTGTGATTGGCAAGCTTCCATTAGCTACTCAGATCAAGTTTTCCCGAATTATTGGACTCGGATACAAAATTTCACCACTTTTTACGATTTTTCGATTCTGGTGATTTTCCCTAGGGGTACCCCTAGGAAAATCCTTAAAAATTCGTCAGGTCCCGACGAGGCCAATTCTCGATGCGTTGTGACCGGCAAGCTTCCAGTAGCTACTCCGATCAAGTTTTCCCGAATTATTGGACTCCGATCAAAACTTTCACCACTTTTTACGATTTTTCGATTCTGGTGATTTTCTCTAGGGGTACCCCTAGGGAAATCCGTAAAAATTCGTCAGGTCCCAACGAGGCAAATTCTCGATGCGTTGTGACCGGCAAGCTTCCAGTAGCAACTCCGATCAAGTTTTCCCGAATTATTTGACTCGGATCCAAAATTTCACCACTTTTTACGATTTTTTCGATTCTGGTGATTTTCCCTAGGGGTACCCCTAGGGAAATCCGTAAAAATTCGTCAGGTCCCGACGAGGCCAATTCTCGATGCGTTGTGACCGGCAAGCTTCCAGTAGCTACTCCGATCAAGTTTTCCCGAATTATTGGACTAGGATCCAAAATTTCACCAATTTTTACGATTTTTCGATTCTGGTGATTTTCTCTAGGGGTACCCCTAGGGAAATCCGTAAAAATTCGTCAGGTCCCGACGAGGCCAATTCTCGATGCGTTGTGACCCGGCAAGCTTCCAGTAGCTACTCCGATCAAGTTTTCCCGAATTATTGGACTAGGATCCAAAATTTCACCAATTTTTACGATTTTTCGATTCTGGTGATTTTCTCTAGGGGTAACCCTAGGGAAATCCGTAAAAATTCGTCAGGTCCCGACGAGGCCAATTCTCGATGCGTTGTGACCGGCAAGCTTCCAGTAGCTACTCCGATCAAGTTTTCCCCGAATTATTGGACTCGGATCCAAAATTTCACCACTTTTTACGATTTTATCGATTCTCTCTAGGGGTACCCCTAGTAAAATCCGTAAAAATTCGTCAGGTCCCGACGAGGCCAATTCTCGATTCTTTGTGACCGGTAAGCTTCCAGTAGCTACTCCAATCAAGTTTTCCCGAATTATTGGACTCGGATCCAAATTTTCACCACTTTTTACGATTTTTCGATTCTGGTGATTTTCCCTAGGGGTAACCCTAGGGAAATCCGTAAAAATTCGTCAGGGTCCCGACGAGGCCAATTCTCGATGCGTTGTGACCGGCAAGCTTCCAGTAGCTACTCGATCAAGTTTTCCCGAATTATTGGACTCGGATCCAAAATTTCACCACTTTTTACGATTTTTCGATTCTGGTGATTTTCCCTAGGGGTACCCCTAGGGAAATCCGTAAAAATTCGTCAGGTCCAGACGAGGCAAATTCTCATTGCGTTGTGACCGGCAAGCTTCCAGTAGCTACTCCGATCAAGTTTTCCCGAATTATTGGACTCGGATCCAAAATTTCACCACTTTTTACGATTTTCGATTCTGGTGATTTTCCCTAGGGGTACCCCTAGGGAAATCCGTAAAAATTCGTCAGGTCCCCGACGAGGCCAATTCTCGATGCGTTGTGACTGGCAAGCTTCCATTAGCTACTCAGATCAAGTTTTCCGAATTATTGGACTCGGATACAAAATTTCACCACTTTTTACGATTTTTCGATTCTGGTGATTTTTCCTAGGGGTAACCCTAGGGAAATCCGTAAAAATTCGTCAGGTCCCGACGAGGCCAATTCTCGATGCGTTGTGACCGGCAAGCTTCCAGTAGCTACTCCGATCAAGTTTTCCCGAATTATTGGACTTGGATCCAAAATTTCACCACTTTTTACGATTTTTCGATTCTGGTGATTTTCCCTAGGGTAACCCTAGGGAAATCCGTAAAAATTCGTCAGGTCCCGACGAGGCCAATTCTCGATGCGTTGTGACCGGCAAGCTTCCAGTAGCTACTCCGATCAAGTTTTCCCGAATTATTGGATTAGGATCCAAAATTTCACCACTTTTTATGATTTTTCGATTCTGGTGATTTTCCCTAGGGTAACCCTAGGGAAATCCGTAAAAATTCGTCAGGTCCCGACGAGGCAAATTCTCGATGCGTTGTGACCCGGCAAGCTTCCAGTAGCAACTCCGATTAAGTTTTCCCGAATTATTGCAATCGAATCCAAAATTTCACCACTTTTTTACGATTTTTCGATTCTCCCTATGGGTACCCCCTAGGGAAATCCATAAAAATTCGTCAGGTCCCGACGAGGCCAATTCTCGATGCGTTGTGACCGGCAAGCTTCCAGTAGCTACTCCGATCAAGTTTTCCCGAATTATTGGACTCGGATCCAAAATTTCACCACTTTTTACGATTTATCGATTCTCCCTAGGGGTACCCCTAGGAAAATCCGTAAAAATTCGTCAGGTCCCGACGAGGCCAATTCTCGATTCGTTGTGACCGGTAAGCTTCCAGTAGCTACTCCGATCAAGTTTTCCCGAATTATTGGACTCGGATCCAAAATTTCACCACTTTTTACGATTTTTCGATTCTGGTGATTTTCCCTAGGGGTAACGCTAGGGAAATCCGTAAAAATTCGTCAGGTCCCGACGAGGCCAATTCTCGATGCGTTGTGACCGGCAAGCTTCCAGTAGCTACTCCGATCAAGTTTTCCCGAATTATTTGACAAGGATCCAAAATTTCACCACTTTTTACGATTTTTCGATTCTGGTGATTTTCCCTAGGGGTAACCCTAGGGAAATCCGTAAAAATTCGTCAGGTCCCGACGAGGCCAATTCTCGATGCGTTGTGACCGGCAAGCTTCCAGTAGCTACTCCGATCAAGTTTTTCCGAATTTTCCGAATTATTGGACTCGGATCAAAAATTTCACCACTTTTTACGATTTATCGATTCTCTCTAGGGGTACCCCTAGGAAAATCCGTAAAAATTCGTCAGGTCCTGACGAGGCCAATTCTCGATTCTTTGCGACCGGTAAGCTTCCAGTAGCTACTCCAATCAAGTTTTCCCGAATTATTGGACTCGGATCCAAAATTTCACCACTTTTTACGATTTTTCGATTCTGGTGATTTTCCCTAGGGGTAACCCTAGGGAAATCCGTAAAAATTCGTCAGGTCCCGACGAGGCCAATTCTCGATGCGTTGTGACCGGCAAGCTTCCAGTAGCTACTCGATCAAGTTTTCCCGAATTATTGGACTCGGATCCAAAATTTCACCACTTTTTACGATTTTTCGATTCTGGTGATTTTCCCTAGGGGTACCCCTAGGGAAATCAGTAAAAATTCGTCAGGTACAGACGAGGAAAATTCTCGTTGCATTGTGACCGGCAAGCTTCCAGTAGCTACTCCGATCAAGTTTTCCCGAATTATTGGACTCGGATCAAAAATTTCACCACTTTTTACGATTTTTCGATTCTGGTGAATTTTCCTAGGGGTATCCCTAGGGAAATCCGTAAAAATTCGTCAGGTCCCGACGAGGCCAATTCTCGATGCGTTGTGACCGGCAAGCTTCCAGTAGCTACTCGATCAAGTTTTCCCGAATTATTGGACTCGGATCCAAAATTTCACCACTTTTCACGATTTTTCGATTCTGGTGATTTTCCCTAGGGGTACCCCTATGGAAATCCGTAAAAATTCGTCAGGTCCAGACGAGGCAAATTCTCGATGCGTTGTGACCGGCAAGCTTCCAGTAGCTACTCCGATCAAGTTTTCCCGAATTATTGGACTCGGATCCAAAATCTCACCACTTTTTACGATTTTTCGATTCTTGTAATTTTCCCTAGGGGTACCCCTAGGGAAATCCGTAAAAATTCGTCAGGTCCCGACGAGGCCAATTCTCGATGCGTTGTGATCGGCAAGCTTCCATTAGCTACTCAGATCAAGTTTTCCCGAATTATTGGACTCGGATAAAAAATTTCACCACTTTTTACGATTTTTCGATTCTGGTGATTTTCCCTAGGGGTAACCCTAGGGAAATCCGTAAAAATTCGCCTGGTCCCGACGAGACCAATTCTCGATGCGTTGTGACCGGCAAGCTTCCAGTAGCTACTCCGATCAAGTTTTCCCGAATTATTGGACTCGGAT
Organism: Excoecaria cochinchinensis; assembly: GCA_947683425.1. Taxonomy (NCBI): domain Eukaryota; kingdom Viridiplantae; phylum Streptophyta; class Magnoliopsida; order Malpighiales; family Euphorbiaceae; genus Excoecaria; species Excoecaria cochinchinensis. Next base: position 65,719 of record CANTUQ010000345.1, read on the forward strand.
CCAAAATTTCACCACTTTTTACGATTTTTCGATTCTGGTGATTTTCCCTAGGGGTAACCCTAGGGAAATCCGTAAAAATTCGTCAGGTCCCGACGAGGCCAATTCTCGATGCGTTGTGACCGGCAAGCTTCCAGTAGCTACTCCGATCAAGTTTTCCCGAATTATTGGACTCGGATCCAAAATTTCACCACTTTTTACGATTTTTCGATTCTGGTGATTTTCCCTAGGGGTACCCCTAGGGAAATCCGTAAAAATTCGTCAGGTCCCGACGAGGCAAATTCTCGATGCGTTGTGACCGGCAAGCTTCCAGTAGCAACTCCGATCAAGTTTTCCCGAATTATTGCACTCGGATCCAAAATTTCACCACTTTTTACGAATTTTCGATTCTTGTGAATTTCCATAGGGGTACCCCTAGGGAAATCCGTAAAAATTCGTCAGGTCCCGACGAGGCCAATTTTCGATGCGTTGTGACTGGTAAGCTTCCATTAGCTACTCAGATCAAGTTTTACCGAATTATTGGACTCGGATACAAAATTTCACCACTTTTTAAGATTTTTCGATTCTGGTGATTTTCCCGAGGGGTACCCCTAGGAAAATCCTTAAAAATTCGTCAGGTCCCGACGAGGCCAATTCTCGATGCGTTGTGACCGGCAAGCTTCCAGTAGCTACTCCGATCAAGTTTTCCCGAATTATTGGACTCGGATCCAAAATTTCACCACTTTTTATGATTTATCGATTCTCTCTAGGGGTACCCCTAGAAAAATCCGTAAAAATTCGTCAGGTCCCGACGAGGCCAATTCTCGATGCGTTGTGACCGGCAAGCTTCCAGTAGCTACTCCGATCAAGTTTTCCCGAATTATTGGACTCGGATACAAAATTTCACCACTTTTTACGATTTTTCGATTCTGGTGATTTTCCCTAGGGATAACCCTGGGGAAATCCGTAAAAATTCGTCAGGTCCCGACGAGGAAAATTCTTGATGCGTTGTGACCGGCAAGCTTCCAGTAGCAACTCCGATCAAGTTTTCCCGAATTATTGGACTCGGATCCAAAATTGCACCACTTTTTACGATTTTTCGATTCTTGTGATTTTCCCTAGGGGTACCCCTAGGGAAATCCGTAAAAATTCGTCAGGTCCCGACGAGGCCAATTCTCGATGCGTTGTGGCCGGCAAGCTTCCAGTAGCTACTCCTATCAAGTTTTCCCGAATTATTGGACTCGGATCCAAAATTTTACCACTTTTTACGATTTTTTGATTCTCCCTATGGGTACCCCTAGGGAAATCCGTAAAAATTCGTTAGGTCACGACGAGACCAATTCTCGATGCGTTGTGACCGGCAAGCTTCCAGTAGCTACTCAGATCAAGTTTTCCCGAATTATTGGACTCGGATCCAAAATTTCACCACTTTTTACGATTTATCGATTCTCCCTAGGGGTACCCCTAGGAAAATCCGTAAAAATTCGTCAGGTCCCGACGAGACCAATTCTCGATTCGTTGTGACCGGTAAGCTTCCAGTAGCTACTCCGATCAAGTTTTCCCGAATTATTGGACTCAGATCCAAAATTTCACCAATTTTTACGATTTTTCGATTCTGGTGATTTTTCCTAGGGTTAACCCTAGGGAAATCAGTAAAAATTCGTCAGGTCCCGACGAGGCCAATTCTCGATGCGTTGTGACCGGCAAGCTTCCAGTAGCTACTCCGATCAAGTTTTCCCGAATTATTGGACTCGGATCCAAAATTTCACCACTTTTTACGATTTTTCGATTCTGGTGATTTTCCCTAGGGGTACCCCTAGGGAAATCCGTAAAAATTCGTCAGGTCCCGACGAGGAAAATTCTCGATGCGTTGTGACCGGTAAGCTTCCAGTAGCAACTCCGATCAAGTTTTCCCGAATTATTGGACTCGGATCCAAAATTTCACCACTTTTTACGATTTTTCGATTCTGGTGATTTTCCCTAGGGGTACCCCTAGGGAAATCCGTAAAAATTCGTCAGCTCCCGACGAGGCCAATTCTCGATGCGTTGTGACCGGCAAGCTTCCAGTAGCTACTCCGATCAAGTTTTCCCGAATTATTGGACTCGGATCCAAAATTTCACCACTTTTTACGATTTTTCGATTCTGGTGATTTTCCCTAGGGGTACCCCTAGGGAAATCCGTAAAAATTCGTCAGGTCCCGACGAGGAAAATTCTCGATGCGTTGTGACCGGCAAGCTTCCAGTAGCAACTCCGATCAAGTTTTCCCGAATTATTGGACTCGGATCCAAAATTTCACCACTTTTTACGATTTTTCGATTCTGGTGATTTTCCCTAGGGGTACCCCTAGGGAAATCCGTAAAAATTCGTCAGGTCCCGACGAGGCCAATTCTCGATGCGTTGTGACAGGCAAGCTTCCAGTAGCTACTCCGATCAAGTTTTCCCGAATTATTGGACTCGGATCAAAAATTTTACACTTTTTACGATTTTTCGATTCTCCCTATGGGTACCCCTAGGGAAATCCGTAAAAATTCGTCAGGTCCCGACGAGGCCAATTCTCGATGCGTTGTGACCGGCAAGCTTCCAGTAGCTACTCCGATCAAGTTTTCCCGAATTATTGGACTCGGATCCAAAATTTCACCACTTTTTACGATTTATCGATTCTCCCTAGGGGTACCCCTAGGAAAATCCGTAAAAATTCGTCAGGTCCCGACGAGGCCAATTCTCGATTCGTTGTGACCGGTAAGCTTCCAGTAGCTACTCCGATCAAGTTTTCCCGAATTATTGGACTCAGATCCAAAATTTCACCAATTTTTATGATTTTTCGATTCTGGTGATTTTCCCTAGGGTTAACCCTAGGGAAATCCGTAAAAATTCGTCAGGTCCCGACGAGGCCAATTCTCGATGTGTTGTGACCGGCAAGCTTCCAATAGCTACTCCGATCAAGTTTTCCCGAATTATTGGACTCGGATCCAAAATTTCACCACTTTTTAAGATTTTTCGATTCTGGTGATTTTCCCTAGGGGTACCCCTAGGGAAATCCGTAAAAATTCGTCAGGTCCCGACGAGGCAAATTCTCGATGCGTTGTGACCGGCAAGCTTCCAGTAGCAACTCCGATCAAGTTTTCCCGAATTATTGGACTCGGATCCAAAATTTCACCACTTTTTACGATTTTTCGATTCTGGTGATTTTCCCTAGGGGTACCCCTAGGGAAATCCGTAAAAATTCGTCAGGTCCCGACGAGGTCAATTCTCGATGCGTTGTGACCGGCAAGCTTCCAGTAGCTACTCCGATCAAGTTTTCCCGAATTATTGGACTAGGATCCAAAATTTTACCACTTTTTACGATTTTTCGATTCTGCCTATGGGTACCCCTAGGGAAATCCGTAAAAATTCGTCAGGTCCCGACGAGGCCAATTCTCGATGCGTTGTGACCGGCAAGCTTCCAGTAGCTACTCCGATCAAGTTTTCCCGAATTATTGGACTCGGATCCAAAATTTCACCACTTTTTACGATTTATCGATTCTCCCTAGGGGTACCCCTAGGAAAATCCGTAAAAATTCGTCAGGTCCCGACGAGGCCAATTCTCGATTCGTTGTGACCGGTAAGCTTCCAGTAGCTACTCCGATCAAGTTTTCCCGAATTATTGGACTCAGATCCAAAATTTCACCAATTTTTATGATTTTTCGATTCTGGTGATTTTCCCTAGGGTTAACCCTAGGGAAATCCGTAAAAATTCGTCAGGTCCCGACGAGGCCAATTCTCGATGCGTTGTGACCGGCAAGCTTCCAATAGCTACTCCGATCAAGTTTTCCCGAATTATTGGACTCGGATCCAAAATTTCACCACTTTTTAAGATTTTTCGATTCTGGTGATTTTCCCTAGGGGTACCCCTAGGGAAATCCGTAAAAATTCGTCAGGTCCCGACGAGGCAAATTCTCGATGCGTTGTGACCGGCAAGCTTCCAGTAGCAACTCCGATCAAGTTTTCCCGAATTATTGGACTCGGATCCAAAATTTCACCACTTTTTACGATTTTTCGATTCTGGTGATTTTCCCTAGGGGTACCCCTAGGGAAATCCGTAAAATTCGTCAGGTCCCGACGAGGCCAATTCTCGATGCGTTGTGACCGGCAAGCTTCCAGTAGCTACTCCGATCAAGTTTTCCCGAATTATTGGACTCGGATCAAAAATTTTACCACTTTTTACGATTTTTCGATTCTCCCTATGGGTACCCCTAGGGAAATCCGTAAAAATTCGTCAGGTCCCGACGAGGCCAATTCTCGATGCGTTGTGACCGGCAAGCTTCCAGTAGCTACTCCGATCAAGTTTTCCCGAATTATTGGACTCGGATCCAAAATTTCACCACTTTTTACGATTTATTGATTCTCCCTAGGGGTACCCCTAGGAAAATCCGTAAAAATTCGTCAGGTCCCGACGAGGCCAATTCTCGATTCGTTGTGACCGGTAAGCTTCCAGTAGCTACTCCGATCAAGTTTTCCCGAATTATTGGACTCAGATCCAAAATTTCACCAATTTTTATGATTTTTCGATTCTGGTGATTTTCCCTAGGGTTAACCCTAGGGAAATCCGTAAAAATTCGTCAGGTCCCGACGAGGCCAATTCTCGATGTGTTGTGACCGGCAAGCTTCCAATAGCTACTCCGATCAAGTTTTCCCGAATTATTGGACTCGGATCCAAAATTTCACCACTTTTTAAGATTTTTCGATTCTGGTGATTTTCCCTAGGGGTACCCCTAGGGAAATCCGTAAAAATTCGTCAGGTCCCGACGAGGCAAATTCTCGATGCGTTGTGACCGGCAAGCTTCCAGTAGCAACTCCGATCAAGTTTTCCCGAATTATTGGACTCGGATCCAAAATTTCACCACTTTTTACGATTTTTCGATTCTGGTGATTTTCCCTAGGGGTACCCCTAGGGAAATCCGTAAAAATTCGTCAGGTCCCGACGAGGTCAATTCTCGATGCGTTGTGACCGGCAAGCTTCCAGTAGCTACTCCGATCAAGTTTTCCCGAATTATTGGACTAGGATCCAAAATTTTACCACTTTTTACGATTTTTCGATTCTGCCTATGGGTACCCCTAGGGAAATCCGTAAAAATTCGTCAGGTCCCGACGAGGTCAATTCTCGATGCGTTGTGACCGGCAAGCTTCCAGTAGCTACTCCGATCAAGTTTTCCCGAATTATTGGACTCGGATCCAAAATTTCACCACTTTTTACGATTTATCGATTCTCCCTAGGGGTACCCCTAGGAAAATCCGTAAAAATTCGTCAGGTCCCGACGAGGCCAATTCTCGATTCGTTGTGACCGGTAAGCTTCCAGTAGCTACTCCGATCAAGTTTTCCCGAATTATTGGACTCAGATCCAAAATTTCACCAATTTTTATGATTTTTCGATTCTGGTGATTTTCCCTAGGGTTAACCCTAGGGAAATCCGTAAAAATTCGTCAGGTCCCGACGAGGCCAATTCTCGATGCGTTGTGACCGGCAAGCTTCCAATAGCTACTCCGATCAAGTTTTCCCGAATTATTGGACTCGGATCCAAAATTTCACCACTTTTTAAGATTTTTCGATTCTGGTGATTTTCCCTAGGGGTACCCCTAGGGAAATCCGTAAAAATTCGTCAGGTCCCGACGAGGCAAATTCTCGATGCGTTGTGACCGGCAAGCTTCCAGTAGCAACTCCGATCAAGTTTTCCCGAATTATTGGACTCGGATCCAAAATTTCACCACTTTTTACGATTTTTCGATTCTGGTGATTTTCCCTAGGGGTACCCCTAGGGAAATCCGTAAAAATTCGTCAGGTCCCGACGAGGTCAATTCTCGATGCGTTGTGACCGGCAAGCTTCCAGTAGCTACTCCGATCAAGTTTTCCCGAATTATTGGACTAGGATCCAAAATTTTACCACTTTTTACGATTTTTCGATTCTGCCTATGGGTACCCCTAGGGAAATCCGTAAAAATTCGTCAGGTCTCGACGAGGCCAATTCTCGATGCGTTGTGACCGGCAAGCTTCCAGTAGCTACTCCGATCAAGTTTTCCCGAATTATTGGACTCGGATCTAAAATTTCACCACTTTTTACGATTTATCGATTCTCCCTAGGGGTACCCCTAGGAAAATCCGTAAAAATTCGTCAGGTCCCGACGAGGCCAATTCTCGATGCGTTGTGACCGGCAACCTTCCAGTAGCTACTCCGATCAAGTTTTCCCGAATTATTGGACTCGGATCCAAAATTTCACCACTTTTTACGATTTTTCGATTCTGGTGATTTTCCCTAGGGGTAACCCTAGGGAAATCCGTAAAAATTCGTCAGGTCCCGACGAGGCCAATTCTCGATGCGTTGTGACCGGCAAGCTTCTAGTAGCTACTCCGATCAAGTTTTCCCGAATTATTGGACTCGGATACAAAATTTCACCACTTTTTACGATTTTTCGATTCTGGTGATTTTCCCTAGGGGTAACCCTAGGGAAATCCGTAAAAATTCGTCAGGTCCCGACGAGGCAAATTCTCGATGCGTTGTGACCGGCAAGCTTCCAGTAGCAACTCCGATCAAGTTTTCCCGAATTATTGGACTCGGATCCAAAATTGCACCACTTTTTACGATTTTTCGATTCTGGTGATTTTCCCTAGGGGTACCCCTAGGAAAATCCGTAAAAATTCGTCAGGTCCCGACGAGGCCAATTCACGATGCGTTGTGACCGGCAAGCTTCCAGTAGCTACTCCGATCAAGTTTTCCCGAATTATTGGACTCGGATCCAAAATTTTACCACTTTTTACGATTTTTCGATTCTCCCTATGGGTACCCCTAGGGAAATCCGTAAAAATTCGTCAGGTCCCGACGAGGCCAATTCTCGATGCGTTGTGACCGGCAAGCTTCCAGTAGCTACTCCGATCAAGTTTTCCCGAATTATTGGACTCGGATCAAAAATTTCACCACTTTTTACGATTTATCGATTCTCCCTAGGGGTACCCCTAGGAAAATCCGTAAAAATTCGTCAGGTCCCGACGAGGCCAATTTTCGATTCGTTGTGACCGGTAAGCTTCCAGTAGCTACTCCGATCAAGTTTTCCCGAATTATTGGACTCGGATCCAAAATTTCACCACTTTTTACGATTTTCCGATTCTGGTGATTTTCCCTAGGGGTAACGCTAGGGAAATCCGTAAAAATTTGTCAGGTCCCGACGAGGCCAATTCTCGATGCGTTGTGACCGGCAAGCTTTCAGTAGCTACTCCGATCAAGTTTTCCCGAATTATTGGACTCGGATCCAAAATTTCACCACTTTTTACGATTTTTCGATTCTGGTGATTTTCCCTAGGGGTAACCCTAGGGAAATCCGTAAAAATTCGTCAGGTCCCGACGAGGCCAATTCTCGATGCGTTGTGACCGGCAAGCTTCCAGTAGCTACTCCGATCAAGTTTTCCCGAATTATTGGACTCGGATCCAAAATTTTACCACTTTTTACGATTTTTCGATTCTCCCTATGGGTACCCCTAGGGAAATCCGTAAAAATTCGTCAGGTCCCGACGAGGCCAATTCTCGATGCGTTGTGACCGGCAAGCTTCCAGTAGCTACTCCGATCAAGTTTTCCCGAATTATTGGACTCGGATCAAAAATTTCACCACTTTTTACGATTTATCGATTCTCCCTAGGGGTACCCCTAGGAAAATCCGTAAAAATTCGTCAGGTCCCGACGAGGCCAATTTTCGATTCGTTGTGACCGGTAAGCTTCCAGTAGCTACTCCGATCAAGTTTTCCCGAATTATTGGACTCGGATCCAAAATTTCACCACTTTTTACGATTTTCCGATTCTGGTGATTTTCCCTAGGGGTAACGCTAGGGAAATCCGTAAAAATTTGTCAGGTCCCGACGAGGCCAATTCTCGATGCGTTGTGACCGGCAAGCTTTCAGTAGCTACTCCGATCAAGTTTTCCCGAATTATTGGACTCGGATCCAAAATTTCACCACTTTTTACGATTTTTCGATTCTGGTGATTTTCCCTAGGGGTACCCCTAGGGAAATCCGTAAAAATTCGTCAGGTCCCGACGAGGCCAATTCTCGATGCGTTGTGACAGGCAAGCTTCCAGTAGCTACTCCGATCAAGTTTTCCCGAATTATTGGACTCGGATCAAAAATTTTACCACTTTTTACGATTTTTCGATTCTCCCTATGGGTACCCCTAGGGAAATCCGTAAAAATTCGTCAGGTCCCGACGAGGCCAATTCTCGATGCGTTGTGACCGGCAAGCTTCCAGTAGCTACTCCGATCAAGTTTTCCCGAATTATTGGACTCGGATCCAAAATTTCACCACTTTTTACGATTTATCGATTCTCCCTAGGGGTACCCCTAGGAAAATCCGTAAAAATTCGTCAGGTCCCGACGAGGCCAATTCTCGATTCGTTGTGACCGGTAAGCTTCCAGTAGCTACTCCGATCAAGTTTTCCCGAATTATTGGACTCAGATCCAAAATTTCACCAATTTTTATGATTTTTCGATTCTGGTGATTTTCCCTAGGGTTAACCCTAGGGAAATCCGTAAAAATTCGTCAGGTCCCGACGAGGCCAATTCTCGATGTGTTGTGACCGGCAAGCTTCCAATAGCTACTCCGATCAAGTTTTCCCGAATTATTGGACTCGGATCCAAAATTTCACCACTTTTTAAGATTTTTCGATTCTGGTGATTTTCCCTAGGGGTACCCCTAGGGAAATCCGTAAAAATTCGTCAGGTCCCGACGAGGCAAATTCTCGATGCGTTGTGACCGGCAAGCTTCCAGTAGCAACTCCGATCAAGTTTTCCCGAATTATTGGACTCGGATCCAAAATTTCACCACTTTTTACGATTTTTCGATTCTGGTGATTTTCCCTAGGGGTACCCCTAGGGAAATCCGTAAAAATTCGTCAGGTCCCGACGAGGTCAATTCTCGATGCGTTGTGACCGGCAAGCTTCCAGTAGCTACTCCGATCAAGTTTTCCCGAATTATTGGACTAGGATCCAAAATTTTACCACTTTTTACGATTTTTCGATTCTGCCTATGGGTACCCCTAGGGAAATCCGTAAAAATTCGTCAGGTCCCGACGAGGCCAATTCTCGATGCGTTGTGACCGGCAAGCTTCCAGTAGCTACTCCGATCAAGTTTTCCCGAATTATTGGACTCGGATCCAAAATTTCACCACTTTTTACGATTTATCGATTCTCCCTAGGGGTACCCCTAGGAAAATCCGTAAAAATTCGTCAGGTCCCGACGAGGCCAATTCTCGATTCGTTGTGACCGGTAAGCTTCCAGTAGCTACTCCGATCAAGTTTTCCCGAATTATTGGACTCAGATCCAAAATTTCACCAATTTTTATGATTTTTCGATTCTGGTGATTTTCCCTAGGGTTAACCCTAGGGAAATCCGTAAAAATTCGTCAGGTCCCGACGAGGCCAATTCTCGATGCGTTCTGACCGGCAAGCTTCCAATAGCTACTCCGATCAAGTTTTCCCGAATTATTGGACTCGGATCCAAAATTTCACCACTTTTTAAGATTTTTCGATTCTGGTGATTTTCCCTAGGGGTACCCCTAGGGAAATCCGTAAAAATTCGTCAGGTCCCGACGAGGCAAATTCTCGATGCGTTGTGACCGGCAAGCTTCCAGTAGCAACTCCGATCAAGTTTTCCCGAATTATTGGACTCGGATCCAAAATTTCACCACTTTTTACGATTTTTCGATTCTGGTGATTTTCCCTAGGGGTACCCCTAGGGAAATCCGTAAAAATTCGTCAGGTCCCGACGAGGCCAATTCTCGATGCGTTGTGACCGGCAAGCTTCCAGTAGCTACTCCGATCAAGTTTTCCCGAATTATTGGACTCGGATCAAAAATTTTACCACTTTTTACGATTTTTCGATTCTCCCTATGGGTACCCCTAGGGAAATCCGTAAAAATTCGTCAGGTCCCGACGAGGCCAATTCTCGATGCGTTGTGACCGGCAAGCTTCCAGTAGCTACTCCGATCAAGTTTTCCCGAATTATTGGACTCGGATCCAAAATTTCACCACTTTTTACGATTTATTGATTCTCCCTAGGGGTACCCCTAGGAAAATCCGTAAAAATTCGTCAGGTCCCGACGAGGCCAATTCTCGATTCGTTGTGACCGGTAAGCTTCCAGTAGCTACTCCGATCAAGTTTTCCCGAATTATTGGACTCAGATCCAAAATTTCACCAATTTTTATGATTTTTCGATTCTGGTGATTTTCCCTAGGGTTAACCCTAGGGAAATCCGTAAAAATTCGTCAGGTCCCGACGAGGCCAATTCTCGATGTGTTGTGACCGGCAAGCTTCCAATAGCTACTCCGATCAAGTTTTCCCGAATTATTGGACTCGGATCCAAAATTTCACCACTTTTTAAGATTTTTCGATTCTGGTGATTTTCCCTAGGGGTACCCCTAGGGAAATCCGTAAAAATTCGTCAGGTCCCGACGAGGCAAATTCTCGATGCGTTGTGACCGGCAAGCTTCCAGTAGCAACTCCGATCAAGTTTTCCCGAATTATTGGACTCGGATCCAAAATTTCACCACTTTTTACGATTTTTCGATTCTGGTGATTTTCCCTAGGGGTACCCCTAGGGAAATCCGTAAAAATTCGTCAGGTCCCGACGAGGTCAATTCTCGATGCGTTGTGACCGGCAAGCTTCCAGTAGCTACTCCGATCAAGTTTTCCCGAATTATTGGACTAGGATCCAAAATTTTACCACTTTTTACGATTTTTCGATTCTGCCTATGGGTACCCCTAGGGAAATCCGTAAAAATTCGTCAGGTCCCGACGAGGTCAATTCTCGATGCGTTGTGACCGGCAAGCTTCCAGTAGCTACTCCGATCAAGTTTTCCCGAATTATTGGACTCGGATCCAAAATTTCACCACTTTTTACGATTTATCGATTCTCCCTAGGGGTACCCCTAGGAAAATCCGTAAAAATTCGTCAGGTCCCGACGAGGCCAATTCTCGATTCGTTGTGACCGGTAAGCTTCCAGTAGCTACTCCGATCAAGTTTTCCCGAATTATTGGACTCAGATCCAAAATTTCACCAATTTTTATGATTTTTCGATTCTGGTGATTTTCCCTAGGGTTAACCCTAGGGAAATCCGTAAAAATTCGTCAGGTCCCGACGAGGCCAATTCTCGATGCGTTGTGACCGGCAAGCTTCCAATAGCTACTCCGATCAAGTTTTCCCGAATTATTGGACTCGGATCCAAAATTTCACCACTTTTTAAGATTTTTCGATTCTGGTGATTTTCCCTAGGGGTACCCCTAGGGAAATCCGTAAAAATTCGTCAGGTCCCGACGAGGCAAATTCTCGATGCGTTGTGACCGGCAAGCTTCCAGTAGCAACTCCGATCAAGTTTTCCCGAATTATTGGACTCGGATCCAAAATTTCACCACTTTTTACGATTTTTCGATTCTGGTGATTTTCCCTAGGGGTACCCCTAGGGAAATCCGTAAAAATTCGTCAGGTCCCGACGAGGTCAATTCTCGATGCGTTGTGACCGGCAAGCTTCCAGTAGCTACTCCGATCAAGTTTTCCCGAATTATTGGACTAGGATCCAAAATTTTACCACTTTTTACGATTTTTCGATTCTGCCTATGGGTACCCCTAGGGAAATCCGTAAAAATTCGTCAGGTCTCGACGAGGCCAATTCTCGATGCGTTGTGACCGGCAAGCTTCCAGTAGCTACTCCGATCAAGTTTTCCCGAATTATTGGACTCGGATCTAAAATTCACCACTTTTACGATTTATCGATTCTCCCTAGGGGTACCCCTAGGAAAATCCGTAAAAATTCGTCAGGTCCCGACGAGGCCAATTCTCGATGCGTTGTGACCGGCAACCTTCCAGTAGCTACTCCGATCAAGTTTTCCCGAATTATTGGACTCGGATCCAAAATTTCACCACTTTTTACGATTTTTCGATTCTGGTGATTTTCCCTAGGGGTAACCCTAGGGAAATCCGTAAAAATTCGTCAGGTCCGACGAGGCCAATTCTCGATGCGTTGTGACCGGCAAGCTTCTAGTAGCTACTCCGATCAAGTTTTCCCGAATTATTGGACTCGGATACAAAATTTCACCACTTTTTACGATTTTTCGATTCTGGTGATTTTCCCTAGGGGTAACCCTAGGGAAATCCGTAAAAATTCGTCAGGTCCCGACGAGGCAAATTCTCGATGCGTTGTGACCGGCAAGCTTCCAGTAGCAACTCCGATCAAGTTTTCCCGAATTATTGGACTCGGATCCAAAATTGCACCACTTTTTACGATTTTTCGATTCTGGTGATTTTCCCTAGGGGTACCCCTAGGAAAATCCGTAAAAATTCGTCAGGTCCCGACGAGGCCAATTCACGATGCGTTGTGACCGGCAAGCTTCCAGTAGCTACTCCGATCAAGTTTTCCCGAATTATTGGACTCGGATCCAAAATTTTACCACTTTTTACGATTTTTCGATTCTCCCTATGGGTACCCCTAGGGAAATCCGTAAAAATTCGTCAGGTCCCGACGAGGCCAATTCTCGATGCGTTGTGACCGGCAAGCTTCCAGTAGCTACTCCGATCAAGTTTTCCCGAATTATTGGACTCGGATCAAAAATTTCACCACTTTTTACGATTTATCGATTCTCCCTAGGGGTACCCCTAGGAAAATCCGTAAAAATTCGTCAGGTCCCGACGAGGCCAATTTTCGATTCGTTGTGACCGGTAAGCTTCCAGTAGCTACTCCGATCAAGTTTTCCCGAATTATTGGACTCGGATCCAAAATTTCACCACTTTTTACGATTTTCCGATTCTGGTGATTTTCCCTAGGGGTAACGCTAGGGAAATCCGTAAAAATTTGTCAGGTCCCGACGAGGCCAATTCTCGATGCGTTGTGACCGGCAAGCTTTCAGTAGCTACTCCGATCAAGTTTTCCCGAATTATTGGACTCGGATCCAAAATTTCACCACTTTTTACGATTTTTCGATTCTGGTGATTTTCCCTAGGGGTAACCCTAGGGAAATCCGTAAAAATTCGTCAGGTCCCGACGAGGCCAATTCTCGATGCGTTGTGACCGGCAAGCTTCCAGTAGCTACTCCGATCAAGTTTTCCCGAATTATTGGACTCGGATCCAAAATTTTACCACTTTTTACGATTTTTCGATTTTGGTGATTTTCCCTAGGGGTACCCCTAGGGAAATCCGTAAAAATTCGTCAGGTCCCGACGAGGCAAATTCTCGATGCGTTGTGACCGGCAAGCTTCCAGTAGCAACTCCGATCAAGTTTTCCCGAATTATTGCACTCGGATCCAAAATTTCACCACTTTTTACGATTTTTCGATTCTGGTGATTTTCCCTAGGGATACCCCTAGGGAAATCCGTAAAAATTCGTCAGGTCCCGAGGAGGCCAATTCTCGATGCGTTGTGACCGGCAAGCTTCCAGTAGCTACTCCGATAAATTTTTCCCGAATTATTGGACTAGGATCCAAAATTTCACCACTTTTTACGATTTTTCGATTCTGGTGATTTTCCCTAGGGTAACCCTAGGGAAATCCGTAAAAATTCGTCAGGTCCCGACGAGGCCAATTCTCGATGCGTTGTGACCGGCAAGCTTCCAGTAGCTACTCCGATCAAGTTTTCCCGAATTATTGGACTCGGATCAAAAATTTCACCACTTTTTACGATTTATCGATTCTCCCTAGGGGTACCCCTAGGAAAATCCGTAAAAATTCGTCAGGTCCCGACGAGGCCAATTTTCGATTCGTTGTGACCGGTAAGCTTCCAGTAGCTACTCCGATCAAGTTTTCCCGAATTATTGGACTCGGATCCAAAATTTCACCACTTTTTACGATTTTTCGATTCTGGTGATTTTCCCTAGGGGTAACGCTAGGGAAATCCGTAAAAATTTGTCAGGTCCCGACGAGGCCAATTCTCGATGCGTTGTGACCGGCAAGCTTTCAGTAGCTACTCCGATCAAGTTTTCCCGAATTATTGGACTCGGATCCAAAATTTCACCACTTTTTACGATTTTTTCGATTCTGGTGATTTTCCCTAGGGGTAACCCTAGGGAAATCCGTAAAAATTCGTCAGGTCCCGACGAGGCCAATTCTCGATGCGTTGTGACCGGCAAGCTTCCAGTAGCTACTCCGATCAAGTTTTCCCGAATTATTGGACTCGGATCCAAAATTTTACCACTTTTTACGATTTTTCGATTTGGTGATTTTCCCTAGGGGTACCCCTAGGGAAATCCGTAAAAATTCGTCAGGTCCCGACGAGGCAAATTCTCGATGCGTTGTGACCGGCAAGCTTCCAGTAGCAACTCCGATCAAGTTTTCCCGAATTATTGCACTCGGGTCCAAAATTTCACCACTTTTTACGATTTTTCGATTCTGGTGATTTTCCCTAGGGATACCCCTAGGGAAATCCGTAAAAATTCGTCAGGTCCCGAGGAGGCCAATTCTCGATGCGTTGTGACCGGCAAGCTTCCAGTAGCTACTCCGATAAATTTTTCCCGAATTATTGGACTAGGATCCAAAATTTCACCACTTTTTACGATTTTTCGATTCTGGTGATTTTCCCTAGGGTAACCCTAGGGAAATCCGTAAAAATTCGTCAGGTCCCGACGAGGCCAATTCTCGATGCGTTGTGACCGCAAGCTTCCAGTAGCTACTCCGATCAAGTTTTCCCGAATTATTGGACTCGGATCCAAAATTTTACCACTTTTTACGATTTTTCGATTCTGGTGATTTTCCCTAGGGGTAACCCTAGGGAAATCCGTAAAAATTTGTCAGGTCCCGACGAGGCCAATTCTCGATGCGTTGTGACCGGCAAGCTTCCAGTAGCTACTCCGATCAAGTTTTCCCGAATTATTGGACTCGGATCAAAAATTTCACCACTTTTTACGATTTTTCGATTCTGGTGATTTTCCCTAGGGGTACCCCTAGGGAAATCCGTAAAAATTCGTCAGGTCCCGACGAGGCAAATTCTCGATGCGTTGTGACCGGCAAGCTTCCAGTAGCAACTCCGATCAAGTTTTCCCGAATTATTGGACTCGGATCCAAAATTTCACCACTTTTTACGATTTATCGATTCTCTCTAGGGGTACCCCTAGGGAAATCCGTAAAAATTCGTCAGGTCCCGACGAGGCAAATTCTCGATGCGTTGTGACCGGCAAGCTTCCAGTAGCAACTCCGATCAAGTTTTCCCGAATTATTGGACTCGGATACAAAATTTCACCACTTTTTACGATTTTTCGATTCTGGTGATTTTCCCTAGGGGTACCCCTAGGAAAATCCTTAAAAATTCGCCAGGTCCCGACGAGGCCAATTCTCGATGCGTTGTGACCGGCAAGCTTCCAGTAGCTACTCCGATCAAGTTTTCCCGAATTATTGGACTCGGATCCAAAATTTCACCACTTTTTACGATTTTTCGATTCTGGTGATTTTCCCTAGGGGTACCCCTAGGGAAATCCGTAAAAATTCGTAAGGTCCCGACGAGGCCAATTCTCGATGCGTTGTGACTGGCAAGCTTCCATTAGCTACTCAGATCAAGTTTTCCCGAATTATTGGACTCGGATAAAAAATTTCACCACTTTTTACGATTTTTCGATTCTGGTGATTTTCCCTAGGGGTAACCCTAGGGAAATCCGTAAAAATTCGTCAGGTCCCGACGAGGCTAATTCTCGATGCGTTGTGACCGGCAAGCTTCCTGTAGCTACTCCGATCAAGTTTTCCCGAATTATTGGACTCGGATCCAAAATTTCACCACTTTTTACGATTTTTCGATTCTGGTGATTTTCCCTAGGGGTAACCCTAGGGAAATCCGTAAAAATTCGTCAGGTCCCGACGAGGCCAATTCTCGATGCGTTGTGACCG
>CANTUQ010000346.1:0-130905 GCA_947683425.1 Excoecaria cochinchinensis
CCGAAGGCTTCTATTCTATTTATTATATGCTTAACACGTGCAAGTTGAATCCGCGCGAACATCCGAAGAGCGGGAAAATCCCCTTTTTCTTTTTACATACCGCTTTCCCTCTTTCTTGATCCACCACCAGGGAGCGCAGAGGAAGCCCGAATACATGATCGGAATCACAATGTGATAAAGATGATCACGATTCCCCATCTGGCTAGTCACCTGAGTAAGCGTCCTCTTCATCCTAAGAAGAAGACTAACCGCTGCCGAAAGTAGATAATTACTATACAAGTTTGCATGACATCAGAAAGAAAAAACTCGCCAGCTGGGTCTTCAAGAAAGGTTTGATTTTGAACGTTTTCAGAACTGTGACTCAATTCTGAATCCTTACGCGTTCCATGGCGCGCTCTATGCAGCATCTTCCGGTCTTCACTAACTTCCTAATTCGCCGAATTGGCGGATTGGTTTTAGAAAACCTGCTCCAGAAAACAATTCCCATCTTACACGAGAACCGATTCCAAGTGCTTATGTATGTGACTGAAGGGCAAACTTCCAATGAAGAGTTGTTAAATGAAAAATGAAGATGCGCAAGAGAGGTTGAATAGAATGAGTTGGAAAGAAAAGAGCAGCATAGAATTTCATGAGAATTGAGAAAGGCTCTGTACGGGTTTTGCAAGCACAAAGGGCGGTAAGATTTCTGAATTTTTAATGAAAAGTAGATATTTAGTGGCGCCTGCAGATGAAAGTCTATTTATCCTGACTCGAGAAGGAGAAGGCAAGCTAGCCTATCGATCTAATTTGAGTGCCCTTTAAAAAGAGGCATCCAATCTTCTCTAAGCAGAAGAAAGCTAGCACTCTTTTCCTCACGCTATTCTCATTGAACGAGTAGTTGCTAGTCTTCCTCCATCCCTTTTGACTTCCTACCTTCGATTCTTTCTAGGCATATGCTGTTCTCGAAAGAGGGCATCTATCTACTTTCAATACCAGTTACCGGCCGAGAAAGCAACCCAAGTAAGAGTCTTTCAAGCCATCAGTCGTAGAGGGGGAATCCCTTCCAGTTGCAGTGGGAGTTGGAGTTTCTGGAATTACATCCTGCATTTGAGAAAGTCTAGTTATCTTTTCTATTGTAAGGTGAGGATTATTGAATAGTCCCATTCTCCTTCTCGCTTCGTCCTCTTCCGTAGATAAAAGCATCTCCGCTTCTTGGAAGATCACCGCCCTTCCTCTTACTTACGATACGCTTGGTCTGACTAAGCCTATTTGCTTTGCTTTGCTTTGCTTAATGAAGGCCGAGATGAGCTAAAGAGAGTAAGACAGCGTCCTTCACTAGCGTAGGTCGAGCTACACCCTGCTCATCTTTCGTTTTAAAAGCGCTTTATCCCACGTTCGGGATACCTAAAGGGTAAACCAAACCCCTTTAAGGCTTACAAAGATAGATTTCTTTAAGCAAAAAATGCATTTAGATCGATTACCAACAGTGGCAAGCAAGGGGCGTAACCTTAGTGTGGATTTGGGCTTTCACCTTTGCCTTTCGATTCTTACGGTTGGTGCACTCAATGTGATGCTAATCTCAGAGCAATGACTGGGAACAATCCTCATCCTGCAAGTAAGATTGAATCTTTTCATACTGAACCAGTAAAGACAGAAAGGGATAGCCGCACTTGATTAATGCCGGGATTAACTTGTTGAATGGCTTAACGGGGACTTAGACTCCAAATGGGTGCACCACTTGCTTTCTTTCCTACATTCCTAGATATTATTAATATATAATAAATAGAATCGGCGGAAGATTTATAGGAAGGAATCAAAGCATGTCTTGCTCAATGTCAAGATTTTTCTTTACAGGAAAGAAGAATGGGATCAGCGCCCTATTCTATTCACCAACCAGTCAAAGGGAGATGATCCATCATAACGAGAATTTCCATTTGCATTACCAGAAGAAAGATGCGACCGATAATCTATTCCTCTTTTCCATACCACCCCGGTTCTCTAGGAACGTAATCGTAGGGAGATTTCCCCCCGTCTACGTGGCATAGTTCTTTCTTCTTTTGTTAGACCCTAACTACGTAAAAAATTGCCATATATCGGGAAAGCCTTTCGCAATACCAGTCGAAGCCCTGAACAAGTTGATTAATCGCCCTTCCTATACTCATCCGATCGCTTGGTTCTGAACACGGTTCGTTCCCTCGGAGCTCAGGAGCCCTATCTATGAACTAGAAACTGATGTAACACGGTCGAATAGGTCACCCTGCTTTCTGAATAGCTTACTTTAGCTGCCCTCCCATGGAAAAGAATTAGTACGACTTACAATCTATTCCCACCCACCTTGCTCCTTCAGAAGTGATGTAGTATACCCAACCTCTCCAAGAGTTCCGTGATGTGTTTGCATTCCACTATGCAGAGATGCCAGGGAATAAATACGTCGTCGTCCATGAGCTCAAAATTCGGGAAGATGCAAAGCCGATAAAACAAGCACAGAGAAGGTTCCACCCTCTTGGAAAAGATAGAGAAAGAAGTGCAGAAGCTTCGCAACATCGGCTTTATTAGGTAGGGAGGAAAAGCACCCGGACGACCTCTACGGATTTGCCCATTACGCACCCCTTTCGGCATTGACTCTTACCTTATATAGTCATGCCCTTCAAATGCAGGATACGAAGTACAGTCTATGACGAAAATCTTCAGAGAGATGTTGCATAAAACCGTAGAATGCTACGTGGATGACCTAGCCGTAAAAAGCCATAAAAGAGTCGACCACTTGGCAGATTTACGAAAAGTCTTCCTTAGGCTTAGGTAACACAACGAAGTCCAAGCAGGGCCACCATCCTTCGGTCGTCCCGGGGCTGCCCGTAACCGGCTCTGGAACCAAACTTCAATACCATTCAGAACAAGAGCAAACCGTCGGAAAGATATCACGCTGAGTCAAGGACGGTGTGTGCCTAGGAAGCAAAGGCAACCAGACTAGGTGCCAGAGGGTGCCAGCCGTCCTTGGAAGCCGCTCAATTCCTATATATTAACAGGAAACGGCATCCCCAGTATGTCTTTTGTTTTGGCGGGATACACCATTCTTTCGTACTATGAATCCGAGGAATTTCCCTGACGATACTCCGAAGAAGCACTTTAAAGGGTTCATCTTCCAGTTGTGTTACCTAAGCCTAAGGAAGCGTGCAGGGAGGATACCCACTGTTATCCACACGGATTAGTCACCCGTTCTCTTCTCAGCCTGCTCAGCCGACAGGCTAGCTTCTGGGCGCTATGCTTCCCTCATCTGCGGGCTGATTTCCCCTCTCTCTATACCGGCGCTATTGTCTTTTCTAGTCTTGCCGTTGCCGTATATTGATAGGCCTTCTCCCGATCCTACTTGAGGCTGTTTAGCCATGCCTTTCTCATTCAGCGCAGTTGCAGCCTATATTTCTATTCTATTTTTTTAAATAAAGGACAAAGGGCTGTTCACGTTACAGCTACTGTGTTGACTGTAACTACACTACGATAATTGAACTTATCACTATATAGAATAGATTCAAACCACTAGTGAGATACATGCACTTGGAAATCCTGACAGCGGAGAATGCGGCGTTACGAAGAAGACTCATACCGGACTTAGCTCATACCGGACTTAGTATAAAAGGAACGTATCAAGGAGGTGTTGACCATCATTGGCATTGATTGATTGTTCATAGCTACTCCCTTTCCTCGTTTTGGCTTGTCGATCTGTAATAGGGCTCTCTTTTTGGTTTCCCCCATCCCTTCTTTCTTCTGAACACTAGAAGTCGTATTCAAAGCATTGACTCGCGAATGATTTGTTTCTACATTATTATAGGATATAGGAAAGCGTGGTGAAGTAAGAAGCAGGAATCCCCATGCCCTTCCATCTTCAAAGTGGAGTCCCTTCGCGGCACACTTTCCATATCTGGCTTTCAAAGATGCTCTGTACTATCTAAAGCTAAAGAAAGAGTTACAAGGATATCTTTCTTTAAGTAAAAATGGATTTTCCTAAGCCCACAAGGGGAAAGGAGTATTCCACGTGCATAGAGCTCAAATCAACGGCAGATTTTCGAATTCCCTCCCATCGGCCAAGCTTCAATCTCTTAGAGCAGATGCGGCCACTGTAGATGATCCAAATGGGGACTCCTTTCTCTATGAAGCTGTTGGTTGATAGAACTCTGAGGTTCTGTGGTTAGGAGGTAGATCTTGTGCGAGCTAATTAATTCAAAGATGCGTATCCACACCTATCTCCATAGTCCGGCTAGTCTCAAGGGATCGGCTTAGGACTCAATCCATTTTGGAAGCCTTTTGAGAGCTGCTAGAAAGGAAGAATCCCACCCAACTGGTAGAGGACTTGCTTCAAAAGAGGGCAAAGGGGATCCATCCTTAGATAGACGGGTGGAACTCACCGAGATCAATCATCAAGCCAGCTACCCATGGTCAGAGGGGGAGTTAACGGTAAGAAAACCATATCGCGGCTGACCCACGGGCTAAGTCCTTATTTCAAAAGAAAGACCAAGGGAGGGCAATGAAAGGGCCACTGCTGCGACTGAAGGTGACGACTAGCTATCTCGGATAGGAAAGAAAAGAAAGAGAGGCTTGATCGGTAACCACAGATTGAAAGGTCTTTATCCACTATCTTCTTTAATTTATAAGCGTCTGCCGAACAGTCAGCCTGAAAGTCCTGATAGTGATATAACTCCTGCCAAAGACTTCGCTGTTCAGCAAAATAGACCGACAGACTTCTATTTTCCTCTTTTGTCTCATGCACCTTCTTCCTTATCTAAAAGACACTTAGGCCTTCTTACCCATCTTTGAATAGGTCTGAGAGGCAGCATTCTATATCTCCTTTGCTGTCTTCAGTAGGAGATAACCATTACCAATCTCTGGTTGCATAGAATGAATGAACCAAGACATGACCAAGGAATTTTCTGAGTCCCACTTTGCATATGCGGGATCAAAAAGATCTGGCTCCTTGCCTTTCCCAGTCAAGTAGTCCACCATCCCCTTACTTTTGATTGACAAGAGTGCAGACCGTGACCAAGCAAGATAATTTCTTCCATCGAGCTTCACAGTAGTTATCTGAAGCGAAGGATTCTCATTCAAGGCTCCAACACGGCCTAATCCCTCACTATTACTACTGTTAGAAACTTGGCTAACCCCCGACATGGTTCTAGGCCAGTCTAAACTACTCCAAACAGAAGCAACTTCAATAAAAAATCACCACAAGACAACCGCAACGAAAAGGCCTCTTCTCTTTATTTCCCGAGCCTCTAGTGAGTTAGAGACAAGGACTATTCACACTAATTAAATTAATCATCCAAAAAGGAAGTGCATTTCTAATGGCTGAATCCTTTACGGATAAGGAATTACCGTATGAACCGTATTCGTCTGCTTCTTCTTCCTCGAGTGCTTTAGTAGGGGCATATCATATGGAAAGGGCCTAACTGCTGTTTTAGCTCTTTTAGTCACTTGTGTCCATCTGCTTCACTTCAAAAGAATGACGTAGGTAGACTAGACTAGAAGGAAGAGTTTCAGGCTCAAGGCATAGTAGAAAAAGGCAATTGCTCTTACTGGACGAGGGAAGGGAATAATGAGAAGAATTCCTCTCCACAGCGGATCAGCTACATCTGATATGCGACATCGCTTTCCGCAAAGAAGTCGTTTTGCTCCTCCCGCCCTCACGCTTTTCTTTCTATTTTCCCGGCGTAGCGCTTCACTTTCTATAGGCCGGAGTTCCTAAACTACGGTTTTCGTTCCGACTTGAACTTACCTTTAGAGCTTCCCGCATCAAAACAAAAGAAAATTCGAAAACAGAAGAGGGAAGATTCTCTCAGCAGACCAAGAGCTTGACTTGCTTCTAGGCTTACGGAAAAAGGCGAAAAAAGGGCTTGTTTGAAGGAATTGATAGATGCGGGAAGAATTTCTGCTCCTCAAAACAAACTTCTGTATGGACCGTCTGCTTTTTGATTAGGTTACCTGAGAGCTCATTGAGGAGTCATTAAATTAAAGCCAAAATTTTGCCCCGTAACCTATAAAGTAAAGATATACCTACTCTTCACCGGAAGAACCGGAAGACTAAGGGGAGGATGCCCAAAGAAAAAAATTCCTCTATCTCCTCCTGCCTAGGTAGGAATGGGCTAAGGGAGGTAAACACGATAGAGAATTAGTGCTTTTTCATCTGCAAACAAAAGAAGAATGAAAATCCGTTGGAATCCCCTTAAAGAAAGTAGTTGCTTCCCAAATAGAATAGCTTAAGCTAGAGTGGGATGGGACTAAGCACAAGCTTTCCACTATCTTATTGGCGATAGGATGGCACCAAAGGCAAGAACTGACTCCCCCGCATCAGATATAAACCCACCATAGAAATGGAGCTACTCATACATATGAGTCCTTCTTCCTTCCGAACAGGCCTTAGCTGGCACAAATCATTTCCTCTACCAGTACTAGAAGCAGAAGAGTAACCCTGTGCTGACGAATCCCCCTTATCAGACCAGTCACAATCTGAGCTTTCCCCCGACACCGGAAGAATTTTATCTACCCAAAAGCGATTTATAGATTCATTTCACGGTTTGACTCTATCGCCCCTCCCCTTACCCTTATATACGCTGCTCAGGAAGGGGAAAAGGTCTTTGATCCAATTCTCGCCCGTTTTATACGGGGGCATCCGCCTTGCCTTGCTACTTACTCGAAGCTACTAAGGTAGAACCTTTCTTACTATGTAACCATTAGTAGTTGATTCACCGGTGAAATGAAAAAGTAATACATTTGTGTCAAAGGATCAAAACAGCTTATGAAATGAATGGAATTCCGGCTCTCTGTCAAAGACGCATAGGGTCTTCTCCTCCAAGAGGTTGTGTTTGATGAAAAGTTCCGCATTCTCCGTATTCAGTTAAGAAGAAAGGAATTTTGTTAGGTGTCAGTCGTCCGAAACCCCGCTTCTCAAAAGGCGAAGAAGCCTGTGGTGCACTCCTACTCCCTATAATTAGGTTGAACCTGGAAAAAGGTGAAAGTTATGGCCTTGGACGGGTGTTCTTTTCTGAGGTTGTTTGAGTAATCAGATGCAGGAGGAGCCGGATGAGCGGTCGTCAGTCAGGCTTCTTAGGGCCTTTTTCTATATACTTTGATAATTTATTTAAATAACCCTTAATCTAAAAAAAAGGCTATAGGTAAGGGACTGCCGGGTGCTGGGTGCTATGAAGAGACTGCTCTTGCTTTTTGGGCTTGTGAATGAGAATGCTTGCATAAATGGCAGCCATAGTCATGCATGCGCTTTGCTTGGTTACCAAATTGAGACTGACGCTATAGTGAGTCAACTAGCCTCTTCGGTAGCCCTTTCAATACATGAATCATTCCAGGGCCGGGGATGTCTTTCTTCTCAGTCTAGTCAGTCCAAAGGACTGGAGGGTCTGGTTAGAACTTTGTGTTGACATTAGATAATTAATGAAAAGAGTGACCCTTCGATGCTCATTCTATTTGCCCATTCCAGAAGTGAAGTATGGGTCCCCACCCCACTCTAAAGAGAAGAGCGAGACTGCTGAAGAGCATAGGCATAACCAGCAGATGTTGACGTTGCTATTGCTGTGATATCACCCGGGGGAAAAGTACGCTCCGAACGAAGTGCTCACCTCTTCTATCTAAAGAGGCATAGGCTGTAGGACGTGACGTTTCTAAAGAAGGGGCTGGATTATCTTATTCTTATATTATCTTATTCTTATGGTTGCTTACAGGGGAAAGACGTCGATTCTGTTAACCCGCTTCCGTCAGTAGGAATTCTTCGTTGGTTACGCCTTCAAGTCCTAGGTCCTATGTATATGCTTAGGAGACTCCGGGTGGGTCCCCAATCCCAATAGAATAGAACATGTCGACACACGGCACGAGAGGTACAGTAGAAATGGTTCTCACTCCTTCAGGTGAAATAAGGTAGCTTGACTCTAGTAGCCCAGGCGAGGTCAGGTTGAGACCGTTTTCCTTTTCTTTTGCGGAAGTCAAAGGCCGAGGTTCAGTGCTACATCAGGAGAAGAGTCAAGGCAAGACCGAAACCCCCTCCCGGGGGGTCAACTTCTCGATTCTATACTTATGAAGGGGCATATGTGAAGTTGGGCTATTTTTTGACGACCTCTCGGTCAACTAAAGCAAGAACTGCCTGCTTCTCAAACTGTTAGTTACGCACCTCAGAGGGGAAGGGTAGGGTATAGGGGAATTCATCTGAAGTGGATGCCTAGGGTTCACTCACTTTAGATTTCGAAAGCTTGAGAAAGCTTGAAAGTCTCGGGCTAGGTCACGCTAAGGAGCGGATGGATAGAAGCTTGACTTGCGGTTTCCAGCATGCCGAATAGATAGGGTTTGAACCCTATCTGACTAATAAGATAAGAAGAAATGGGCTTTTTGAAGCTATGAAGCATATTAATGTCTTCCATTCCCTTTTTCAGCTGGATCCGGGCTTGCCTTCTCTCCGCCCCTTCGCTAACACTCAGCTCTTCCTGCTGGGTCAGACATAGACCAATTCCCCGCCCTTGGCTTCTGAATCGGCTGGGGTAGTCTTCATCTGAAGCTCTTTTTGGGTGTTGACGTAGGTCTTTCCGGTGTGAGAGTCAGCGGTGTAGGCCCTCCGTGGAATGGGATGTGGAATCAGGAAGAAGGAAATACGCCTTCTCGAGCCGGTGGAATCGACTAAGAAAAAAGGGAGGGGCAAAGATTAAGAGTTATTCCAAATATGACGTAGTAGAGCCCCGTGCTTGAGTTTGGCACAGGGTTATAAGGAACAATACGACAGGGCAATAGTGCTCCTCATCAAACCCTACAGCTTTAAGCGCGTTCTTACCCAAGCTAGCCGCGAGACCAAATGCAATAGCAATTGTTTGAAAGAATACCGTATGGAATTTGAATTGGAGGGCATCCGAGTCCGAAAAAGAAGAAGTCAAAAGCCTCTAAATCAAGTCCTGGAAAAGAAGCAAGAAGATAGGCTGTTGTCTCGGGCTCGGTTGTCAGGGATGACACAAATGATGATCCAAAAAGAGTTAGAAATCGAGTTCTATTTAGAAGACGAGTCTGTCAGCTCGAGTTGGAAAAGGGCGTATTTCGCTTTCATCTATCTATAAATGCTCGTTTTTTCTAGCTAAGCTATTTCTTTGTTGCGCTGAGCGATGCAGCTTCGTTCATCTTATCAGTAGCCATTGAGAAGCCCTCTTTGAATGCCTAGTGTCGGGTAGAAGGAGCTGAAATAGAATATTATGCCTGAATAGCCAAAAATAGTTCTTACATCTTGTGTCTCCACGGTAAGGCCGGATAAAGCAGCAACCTAAACCTCTATGGCTTTTTACAAACCCTTATTGTACCTAAGTCTAATTCTTTATAATATAAGTAGTTCCTGTCTAGTCAGTAAGAAGAATGTATAAAAAAAGAAAGAATGGAATAGTCCAGCATTGACTTTAGGGTGGGTTGATAGTGAAGAATCCTTTTAAAAAGCATTTTTCCAGGAAGAATCAAAACCGAAGATGAGTGATCTGCCCCAGTTGATGAGACAGAAGTGGGTGAACCGTAGTTTAACACGGATTTTTCTCTCATATAAGTACTAAATACGAGGTGATCCTGTAATTATGAGAAGGAACTCCGGCGAGTACCGATACTCCAGACTCAATAGTTCTATATCGGCTCAACACTTTATCGGCTATGTTAGTTCACTATTATTATATAAGAAGGAATTCTAGTTAGCGCTCCGTTCCGAAGAGCTCAGACTGACGGTTAGTTGGTTCGCTTGCTTGATTGCTTGGGCATCCTGGCTTGATAGTCCTCCACCTAGCTCTTTTCATTTCCTTATGTTGGCGAGTACTGAACCGGTTAGTTACCTTTTGCGACTCCTACTGTTCCTCCCGCCTGTGGGAATGTTCTTCATCCCTCCCCGGCTCGCTGAATGCCGTACGTAAGAGTTGTTCCTACTCCGACTGTCGACAAAGAAAGTGCTTCTATCGAAGAGAGCAGAGCTAAGGGCGGTTCAAGCTAACTATTTACCGCTCGGTTCAAGCCTACTCCGATTGCCCTTCTCCTTCTCCTCTATGTACTTTTCCGGCTTGGCTGGGGATGGCTTTTCTGGGAATCCGTCTTCATCCTCTTCCCTGCAACCTGACTTGGTTTGCTCGGTTGTGAAAGAATCCGCAGGAGTGAACTGTGCTGCTAGCGAGGAGGGTCCATTTTTCTCTTGCCTTGGACATTGGTAAATCCGTCCCTCTCAGCTCTCCTAGCGATGTCACCTATTCCCAAGGAATTGCTTATTACAGACAGACCGGTCCCACAGCTGATTCTGGAGGGGGCCCACCCCCGGCCACTAGTCACTGCTCTTATTCTATTCCCGTTAACTCTTTCTTTGAACCGACTTCTTTCACCTACTTCTTTTCACACTTTGCCATCTCTTCTATCTTAAGCTCCCACTCCTAGCGTGCTAAGCCGACTCAGTAAACAGATTAGGCTACCTCCTTTGAACCTACGACCGACGAAGCTCCGACTCCTTATGCCCTTCCCCTGCCTACAGCTATGCTATCCCTATCACTGCTAAGGTATGTTTTTTTTTCCTGGATCAGATATGGAGATTTCGGCCCTTTCCTTCCTTGTTTGCATTCCAGGTTGGTTCCGGTTGGAAAATTGAATCAAACAAAGGTCTTTTAGGACCTCCCGTCCCATTCTATTTCCTAAGATTCGTCGATTTATCCGTCGTGGTTCGGAGTCTCGTACTAGCCTCGCCCTATCTAAGTAAGGCGGATGGAAGATGGCCTTCTTAATGAGCTTTCTCGCTTGACTTTCTCGGGGAATGAGCACACCTTCAACTAGTCACCAGTGCCCAGATTTTCTGTCTCTGCCAGCTCGTAACCTCGCTCCTGACTATTCATATTCACGGCTTATTCATAATCAAGGCTGTAACCTCCTAATCAAGGAGTGGAATTCTCTGCTCCCCTCGGAAAACTCCATTGCTTTGACCATCCTCAATGACCTGAGGATGCTTCTAGCCCTCAAAGAAGAGCAATTGACCACTACTACTATAATGGAGAAAGGACAATCTGCCTTCTAACCCGAGGTCCAGGTATTCCGGCCCCAATTTCCCAGAGAGAGAGCGTGCCAAAGCCCGATGAATAGACAGGGGATGGACAGTCCGCCCGTTCAGGGAGGAGGAAGAGGGAGAAGTCGTTGGCATTCCTGCCTTTCTGTCCAAAATACAATAAACATAGAAGAGAAAAAGACTGGCGTCCTCCCCTTTCAAAGGAGGTCTAGCCGGTGAAGGCCAACTTAAGTACTGACCTGGCTTACTTAACTTAATAGGCTTGCAGAGGAAAGGCCTAGCCCTTGGAGCCGTACCACCAAGAAGAAGATCCGGGGAATCTCTACCATCAGGCTTCGAATCTGAGGTTGAGGTCTAGCCTCTCTTTTCAGTGGAAGTTGAGCTCGTCGGATCTGCTGCCCGTGACGTGAGTGATCGTTGACCCTGCCCCTTCTTATTGCTATCTGTGACGTCGAGTGCTAAAGTGAGATCCGCGGGCTGGCAGGTCCTTGGACGCTGGCCCTTATAGTCTAGTCTGCTCGGACCTCTACTAGGGCTAGAGCTAGCCGGAAAAAGAAAAGACTTAGCCAAAAAGAAGTACATAATAAGCAAATGCTCCACGCTCTACCTTCCGTCCTAGACGAAAGCATTACGAATGGCAGGGCTTTCTCGATCCGAGATTGCTAGACTCAGAGGATATACGATACGATATATAAGTCTTGGTTAATTTCTAACTGCGGGAGATCCTTTGAAACTTGGCTATAAGAGATGTTTAAACTCGTTCTTTTCTGTTTTATTCTTAGTGACATAAGTTAAGGGTCAAATAAAGGTTCTCCCTTACATAACCCCTAGTGCAACTCCAGAGGCTTATGCAATTGGCTAAGGTGGAATAACTACTGCTTTTGGCTGGCTGTAAACTGACACTGGCTGGATGGAAACTACTACCCCCTATCCAATTGGAACAGGTACTCAATCCCAATCCCTATCGTGAAATAGTTTACTCATGGGAAAACCACACTTTTCTTTCTTTATTCGGTTAGGTCAATCAGCCCCTAATCTGGTTAATCTCTTATGTGAAGTGGAGTCATCCGCCCCCTAACCTCCTTGTCTGATAATCGTTGGTAATCCCCGTGCCCTTTTTCTTCCCGAACCTAAGAGTGTCCTAATCCCATCATTTAGGGCGTGAATCAACTCCTGACAGTTTCATTCGAAAACTTTATCAAACCGCTTTTGAGTGGGATTTTCTTACCTCGTTAATTGAGTCATCCTTAACTTCAGCTGCTTCCTCCGGCTCTTCCACTGACTCGTCCACTTGAAACTGATTCACCTAGCAGCGGCTAGGCTTACAGCGCTTACGAGAGCAGCCTATGATCATTCCCTTTCTCTCAGGGCATGATCTTCCTTTTCTTTATATATGAGGGCACTTCCTTCCTGATTCAAGGAAAGCGGAAAAGATCCCAACAACGGTAAATTGAACAGCGGATAGGAGTTCTCATACTAACTAAAGCACTGGTAAGACCACACCAACATCGCTTCCTGATTCAATTGCTAGTCTTTTCACAACCGATTCTGCGCTGCTCTCTTCTTCACTTCCTCACTCGGGGATAGCCTTTTCGATCTTGCAAGAAACGGCACCGGCACGAGGACATAGAAAAAAACCCTGTTTTTTGTGGGTAAACAAAGAGCTCTTGACCTCTGCTTATTAGATTGGCAGAGAAAGCCACCCCTTTCTACCGCTAAAGCTCCCTACCCTACTTTAAAACCTCTGTTTCTTCCTTAGTTGGATCCGCCCTTTTCCTTAGTATGTCGAGGGTGGGAATGAGTCCTTTAGCTCTATCGACTGGAAGTGGATAATCAGCCTTTTCCTGCAATGCTTGATCTCCATCTAATTGATATTGACTTTCATCTTTTACATTCTATACAGGCAGGCACAGGATCTATCGTCGGATACCAAGACTGCCAATCATCTATTCTTTGACTTGGTGGGACGTGGTATGATTTTCTTCCCTTGATGAAGGCTTGGAAGCCGGTAAGCACATTCAATCGCTAAAACCGAAATGGTTGGTGCTAGACCAGAATCCACATTCACTGGGAGCAATTGCATCACCGGAAAGAGGAATTCGAGAAAGGCATATGTCCCAAGGTAGGGTAGGATCTTTTATCATACAGGTTGGAAAAGGACAGAATGAATCTTTCGAATCCTAGTATGCAATTGAAGTGAAAATGAAAGTCTCTGATGTCCGAGCTTGCACCCTTACTCTCAGTCTCAAACAAAAGAAGGATAATAGGATTAGGGAGGGACTTAGTCCCCGGTTCTATTACCATTGCCTCTATCCCCTATGTCCGAACGAGGGGCTGGCTCTCTTTCCTAGCGGTATACCAGGTTTGGAACCCACTGCTCAACTCGCTACTCAATTAGATGTCAGTGCTAGAAGCGAAAGTCCAGGGATTGGATCTACAGCAGGTTCATCTTGAGGAAGTACGGTACGTCTAAGGTTAAGGTCTGAAGCCGATGTTCATTGGCCTTCCGCGCCTATGATTCCTTGAATTCCTCGCCAATTTGAGGTCAAGCGGCTTAACTCTTTTTCTCTTTCCTTTTGTGCCTTTAGCTGCGAACTACACTGTATGGTGGGTCTGTCCTTCCACCTGATACCATTCATTTCTGCTTGATTGCTAGCCTCTGGGGAACTCGGATCCATACTCAATGAGATAGATGTAGCTTCAAATTTCCTAGATCTAGATGTGGAAGTGAAGTACTACTTTCGGAGTTTCGATATCCTTTCTCCTCCTTCGAGACCATTCTCTTCAGTCAGGGCGGGATTCTTCATCTCTTTTTCAAATCCCTATCTTCGGCGATGCTTGCTTAATCCCTCCCTCTATTTCGTTTTTTCTCGTATTTGGTCATTTCCTGCTTTCATGAGATCTCTAAAAATCTCTTCTTCTTTTTTAGACTTTATGTTAACCGGATTCTCTTCCCTCTTTCGTAGGGTATACTTGACCTGCTTGCATTCATTCCTTCTCGTTCCGCTCCGTTGCCTATTGGGAAAGCGGTCTTGGGACAGCGGCCTAGCGGCCCCTTTTCATCATCAAGACGGCTGGTCCAAATCCATTTCTTCTCTTCCTCTTTCTTTGCCTTCAACTGCTGATGCGTCTCTTGCTGGTTGAGATTGAGATGCCCTTCTTCTTTCTTTCATTTCTCGTCCATTCAGCCTTCCCTTTCGTTTCGATGCGAACCTTTGAAATGGAGCTGCTACGCTTCCTTACCACATCCCTGATTCGGACATGAACCCTCAAAGACTGACTTTCCATTGCTGTTCTCTCTTGGTCCATGCAGCGAGAAAGCATGGAGAGCAAACAGGATCGATCGAACAAGGTCGCTTTCGATAAGGCAAGGTCTCGATCACGATCTGGATCTGAATCTGCTGGGGCATATTTCGATGAAAGGAAGGGTTTTGATCCGTGCGCCGACTCTCGTGTTGCGAGGTTCGTCTTTCATCTTTCGAAATTCAGTTTCGATTGGCTTTGTGTGGAGCATGTAAGTGTCAGTGTTCCGCCTTAAGCTCGCCTGTGACTGTCCTACTCTTCCAAGTCAGTTTCGAATCTTGACCCTAGTTTATGTTACAGCTGGATCGGTTGGTTCGTGCGGAACAAAGACCTACTTTGGGGAGAAATCCTTTTCAGAAGTTTTTTAGCCAATCGATCGGTGCCTTCATAGGAGCTAGCTGCATTAAATTGCCGCCGAGATCTCGGTATTGCAAGCAACCTGCCATAAGAGCATTGAGACTATCACAGGCTAGCAAAAAGAAGTCGAACCTCGTGCTTTCAATCCTAGTAAATAGTGACTCCGATCGCTCGCAAACTTATGGCTTCGCCGCCCTCCCCGCTAGCCTTTTTTCGATGTGGTTTTGTCCCCTCGAAGAGTGACCGGGTTGGCTCAGGTTCGTCCATCGGTAGTTTCCGGGATTGTTTCAGCTTCAGATTGCGGGTGATAAGTAATGTTATGAGGGTACCACGACTTAAGCGCTAGGTCTGGCCTAGTCTACTTGAAAGAAAGGTTGGAGGAACTCTTGTCCCAGTTCCTCCATTCCTAGAAGAGTCTTCTGCTTGTGAATCTAAAGAAGAGCTTATCTCTTAAAGATAATAAAGCAAGTTGGATAAAGCTGTACAACCTTCCCCTCAGTATATGGAGTGTCCCCTTTTTAAATGACGGAAGAATCAGACTTATCAATTAATTATTTTAATGACATAATTAAGAAAGTAGCCGGGCCGAATACAAAAAATATGTTTTGAGTTTTAGCAAAACTAAGGGTCTCCTAGCAAACCAGTCGTTCATCTCGCTTGGGTTGGTGAAAAAGTAAGAAGCCTTTTTCTCAGGGTTATGACCTGTAAGGCCTCGCTCACTCAGTTGCTGACTTCTATTCTACATACACCCTGCCCTTGTTGCGCCCTCTAGGGCTTGCCTAGCCGTCTCATCCACCGGTGAGTTGACACCTCACTTAGACCCGTTCGTTGGTAGAGCGAACAAAGAGCGCTTGAGGCGAAATTCCTAGCCGTTGCCTTTCCAGTTGGCTGAGAATTAGTCTAGTTCTGACTTTCTGGGACTCATTCGGTCCAGGTTGCTTGCAATAGCTTCCAGAAGCATCTTTTGATTTGATTAAGGCAAAGCTCTAGTTGTGTTCTTTCCGACTGGCAAGGTTGGCTGCTCCTTTTGGTTCTTTCTCTGCGGTCCTTATCTATTTACGTATCTCAGAAGCATGATGTAGTCTTAGTAGCAGTAGGATTACCGGATTCCCTTGCTTTATGTCTTTCTTTCTTACTTTCCTGCTTTCAGTTACGGATTGAACCTATTTGCCCATTTCCTTCCTCCCTTTCCTTTGCTCCTTCTCTGTGACAGCCTTTTCTTAAGCCTATTCGAAAGAAAAAGCAGCTGACGATGGGAATTCGTGTAGAGCAGATAGATTCTTCTTAAGCCCGAGAGGCCTTCATGAACCATAGCAAATGAGGCAAATCCACCTCCAGAGCAGAAGGAGTTGGCAGCAGTCTCTCACCGAACTCGTGGTATGGGAAGGCGGATCAACTAACGGAAGTAAACCCGCCCATATACTCTTGAGTTAGACCTCCGGACAAAGCAAATCTCTAAATGGCGCCGACATCCTAAACTAAAAGACCGGGTATCCATAGGGTGAAAACAAATCTAACCAAGCCGGAAGGCTAGCTAGTCTAATGCTAGGAGATTCGATTCATCAGTGAAAATAGACCGAACAGTAAGCCATTTACCCGATGCCTTTGGTCGAACCAACAAGACGGAAGCTTGTGCCTATTCTTTTAATTTTATTAAGTGAAATTAAAAGAATGCTAGCCGACTTTAGCTCTGAACCAGTCCTCGCTAATCGTCCACTCTACCGCACCCGAGAGGTGATCGTTAATAAATGAAAAAGAGTGTTTAACACTTTCTGAGTGCCCCTTTGTTCCAATATCCCTGACATAAGTTCAACCTATACTCGCGGATCACAAAGCCATTATTTAAAAACGACACCTACCAATTCCGAGTGCACCCATTCCTATGGAGAAAGGAAGCGAACCCTTGCGGGAAGGTCTCCCGTCAGACAGACTGGTATTCTACTCCTTGCTATCTCACTACCCGGCTATTCCTGTAAGTGCTTAACCCCGACACACGAAACCGTCCATTTAGCTAGCAATCTGCTATATCCGAAGATGAAGCGCCCACTTGAACCCGGGGCAAAGACGACTTGACTTTCTCCAGGTTAGCTCAAAGGGAAGCAAGCTAGGACTGGAAGAAGCTTCAAGTGGTGAGAAACTTAGCTCTCTGGCTAGGCTCTTCCCAACCTTCGCTCGAGAACCTGGCGGTTCACGACAAGCCGCTTTAGCCCTTAGAAAGTTCCATCTGTGTTGACGGTCTTGACCTTCTGCCCAGTGAACTAATCTTCTCCCACCTCTTTCTTGTCCACTCTTACTTAGCCCGCGTCGCGAGGAGGTTGGCCGACAGTTCTCTGACAAGACGTCTCGATCGGGTCTCCCTGAATCTAGGCACAAGGTAAGAAAAGAAGTAGACAAACAGTAGTTTAGCCAGCCTGATAGGAGCTGGAAGGCGTAGGCTCACATCTCGCTACTCTTTAATCAGTCTAGGTACGGCTTGTTCAGTTCACTGGGAAGGAGCTTCGAGCAGCACGTCCTAGCCTGGGAAAGAATCTCGTGTCGTTGTTTTCTGCCTTCATTTGAGGCAGAAAGAGGCAATGTATCGCAACTTCGGTGACTTTTCGGGCAAGCATGAGGCATTTTCCCATATGATGGTCCGATACAAAACCTCGCGGCATCCTTATTAATGAAGGATCAAACTTCCCTTATGTTATATCATAACCCGCTGCAGGGGGACGTTCGAGCATTGATGCGAAACGTTAGACTGAGGAGGTACATTGGCCAGGTCATCCATCTGGTCAACGAAGACAGATCGGTGCGGTTGGAAGGTTGGGCCTACCGCTTATCATTTCTCAGAACCACAGCACAGCGGTCTACCGCTGACTGACTTTCTTTCCATAGGAGATCTGCTTGCTTCCCAATACAAGTGGCGAATGCGTGCACCTCTTTCAGAGCCTCTTTGAAAGCGGCCCTAATAGTCAGTTGGGATGAAACAATCTCTTTCAGATCCTTTTCTTCAGTGGATGAATCGATTTATGAATAAGCACTCGCTCTTCTTCTCCTGAACTACCTTCATATGAACGAACTGAGAGTCATCCTGAAGGACATCCACTGATATATCTTTGCTCTTCCACAGGACCCAAATCCCACCAGAAGAACCTTGAGGTTTCAACCGATGCGATGACGGTTTTAACCACTTTCTCGGCCTTCTCACCACTGACCCTAGTTTCAAAAAGAAAAGCACAACTCTCTCAGGTGAATTAAGTCCATTCTTACACCATGAAACCTCGGCGGCGATTCCAAACTAGAATCTTCCACACAATAAGGAAAAGACTATACCACCCATGTTGCAGTGGGGCTACCCATCATATGACGAGCAATCCGGCTGCATTTGTCTCATCTCTAAAAAAATTTTTTTGGTTGGACACCTTTGTGATGACCGCCAAAGCTATGCCATCTTTATTCCAACTTCCTCTGTCTTGTCAAGGATCTACACACGCATAATGTTATAGCGTTAGGGTGCCGCCCGTAGCCAACCCCTATATGCTTTAGACCCTCATTTTCCTCTGATTTATTTGTGGCTTCTTCATAACAAAGAGCTTCCTGATCTTTGGCAACTTTGCGTATTAATAAATAAATGAAAGTAGATTTCCATTCTTATTCTATTTCTAGTTACCGCTCTTTCTGTGGGAACATACTTTTTGCGATTCGTAGCATCTGAGATGAGAAGGTAGACCTTGGTCCTCTTATTCAAAAGGAATGGAGAGACATATTCCAATTTACCGGGCTTTTTCACTCCTCAATCATTGTAGTGGGAATACCCGGTATGAGTAGTCAGGACTTTTCGGGTATTTACTCTATGGGATGTCGGGTCGTCGCCGGGTCTTTCGAGATGCGAAGAATAGCGGAGAAAAAAGGTCGTCCCTTTACTCTATTCCTGACGGTAGGACGGATACTTAACTAGTGGGAGGCCTTACGAGGGCTAATCTACTACTTGACTCACGAGTTGCTCAATGAATCTGTTGATTCGGAATCACGGGATCGGTAGATGTCACAGAACTTGATTAGTTAGAAAATGATTATGCTATCGTTCCTGCTGGCTATCGAGAATAAAAAATATGAAAAATAGAAGTGCCGGTCAGCTAGTTATGTAACATTGGTATAATAGATTTGGGATAACTTCATATAAGGAAATTCTCTCCCCGGATCGCCTTAGTTCCAGACTTTCAAATTCTTCATAACTCGTTAGAGCATGGAATGCTGCACTGGAGGAATATGACCTTAGTGCACAGAGTTTGCTAGATCGTCAATAAGCTGTGGTCTTGTAGAGATTGTCGGAGATAAATGGTAAGAAGGAAGTGGCAGCAGTGCAAGAATACGCTAAAAAGCTGTTTGCAAGTATTCGTAGCCCGAGCGGGGGAAGAAAGCCAAAAACTCTGGAATTAAAGGCCAAGGAGATGGGAAGAAGGACTGCGCCCCAGGTAAGAGGGGTGAGTCTAGAACAACAAATTCAATAGAGGCATCGCGAGATGAGACTTCAAGCTATAGAAGAAATTAAACTTAAGAAGGAGTATACATGGTCGCTGCATCTGAAATCATTCGTTCACCCGTGGAGTATTAGACTTGTTCTGCTGCAATAAAAAAGAAAAAAGTATAAGAAAGAAGTCTTTCAATCATTCGGCCGATTTCTTATCCTTCATTTGAAGTAAGCTGAACTTCAAGTTAAGTATAAAGTAAAGCAAAGGGGCCCGCTTACCCACTCCCCTTTCCCCTCATTGCTAGGGGCCTCGTCCTCTTCCTTTTACTCTTTCAAGTGGGTTGAACTCTTTCTAAGGCAAAAGGTGAGAGCAGACAGATCTTCTATTTAACTTAACATAAAGCTAGGAATGCTTACCTGACTCTCGGGCTTTATTGCCCATTTGAAGTTGATGATTTCCGAGCATTGCGCTTAAGGTTTTTCTCAATCCATCTTCACTATCTTCCCTTCAGGCTGACTTCATTGAATGCTTCAAAGCGGAGTTGAATTGGCGCTTAATAGCCTATAGCAGAGTTGAATTACGCCCTTCCCTCTAGGCTAACTGAACTCCCTTTATCGAGGGAGAGAAGAAAGATATGACTGACAGCCAAAGCGTAATGCTTCTTTCATACTGGGATTTCTCCTGCGAATAAGGAATGAGATGAGAGCAAGTACCAATCCAATCAATCTATTCTCTTTCCCAACCCCGAGTCTATTTGGAGTCATAGTTCGATCCACAACCACAAGCCAAGCTGACTTAGAGGCACAGCTGAATGCGCACTTCCTTCCTGGCTTATTGAATTGAATACTGAAAAGCACAGGTACAGTTGAACAAAGCTATTCAAGGCTTTCCCTCTCGGATTTAGTGCACACTGACTTCCTGGGAAAGAGATAGCCCTATAACCTGGTTTTCAGCAGATCTAGAATCTCCTGCCCCTCTTTCAACAAACTTGCTTGCTATCCCAGCGCGTCTATCCGTGGTCGCTGCCACTATAACGCTTGCCCACCTGAGAGATAGCGGTATTCGGTTTTCTGTAGTGATCGCTGTCACCATACTCGCCTAGCTAATCCGAGATTGGCATCTAGGAGCAGTGCTGCCATAAGAGAGTGCTGCAAAGACGCCCTCTCTCACGGAACACTTCCAAATTCGTTTTACACGATCATCAGAAGGTGACGATGAAAGAGGCCCACGAGCCCCACCGTATCAAGGCGTACATCCGTGTGATCGAGACTATACGATACCGCTGAAAGCAGAAACCGTAACTTTTTCAAAGCCTTGCTTCGCCATCAGGCTAGACGAAGAACAGACTCCCTAAAGTGAACTAAGGATAACACCCCGCTAATGCTAGCTGCTTTTGTGGAAAAAGAAATGTCCCTTACTTTGTTAACTGACGTAAGGAGAGCACCTTTAGTACGCCATTGGCTTTACTAGTAGGCTAAGGTAGTGTATCGAGGGGCTCTAAGCGATCAAGGAGCTTAATGCGTCTTTATGGCATAACCCGGAAAGACTTTTCTTAGTCTTTCTCCTATTACTATCGCACCCTTTACGCTACCGCACAACTAACCGTTGCTTGGTTAGTCGGATCAATCTCACTCTCGAAGTTGGGAAGAATCAACTGAAAATGCGAGGGGTGCGAAGCACGAAGCATGACATTTTGTTTGAACGAATCATCGAAGGGAAAGGTCGACGAGACAGCAGAGGATTTTAAGTTACCTTGAGATGGGGAGATGGTTTGACCGCTTATATTTATACACGTGTCACTGTCAGATCGAAAATCTATATCATCCTAAAAAAAAATGCGGAGGAAGAAAAAAAGCCCTCGTTAGGCCGAAAAGGGAAAGGCGCTAGGGCAAGCTCTTTAAACCATGGGGAAGGCTCATCGAAGGCCTAGGGCATTATCTGACTCAAATCAAAAGGGCTCGAGAAGGCTTGGGCAGGAAAACAAGAGTTAGCAGGGGTCTCCGCTATCACCAATGTCCAAGAGGAGGTTTAATGCATCGTATAATAAGATGGCAATGCTAGGAAGATCGGCATTTACTATTTCTAGAGCATCTAGAGCAACTGTCGAATCTCGTGCAGGGGATGGGAAATTTTCTCTTTGCATGAGTAGGCTGTTTGCAAGAACAGGTTTCACATGAATCGGCTTTCTCTGTCTCCTTCGGGTGTCGAACTCATCTCGGGCTACTAAAGAATGGTAAGAAGGTAGCTAGCAGCTTCCATAGCTGTCTGGGATAGGCCACAAAGGGAAGCAGAAGGGGATTCATGGACAGATGGAGCTGTTCGGGAGTCAATAGACTGTTCGGAAGTAACTGATCCCGCATTAGCATTAGTAAGGGAAGGGAAGGATATCTCATATATTAAGCCGAAGGCGGTCAAGCAAGAGATCTAGGAAGAAGGATATATCACATATAATAAGAAGATAAGTGAAAGCTGATAAGTAAGCTCTCTTTATTTAGAGATAGAGGTCCACTTATACGCTATCTTTATTCTCATTATACTCGAACGTTACGTGCCAAGCGCGCAGGCAAGTCAGCTAGCGCACGAATGTACTAAATATTCGATGTCCTTCGGAGCTATAGGTGTCAATACCTACTAGCTAGGGTTTCGAGCATCATGCGACAGAAAAATACAGTACAGTAGTAATTGGGTCGCCTCAAATACCATAGGAATTCATTCTTGATCTTTGGCTTTGGTGCCAGTTCCGAAAGCGGGGTACGATCTACCCTAGTTAATCTATTGAATGAGATCCTGGCTGGGAAGTATGAGTCAATCGGATGCAGGGAAGCCCAGGTTGGTAAGAAAGAACTGATTATTTTCTATTTAAGTATAGCTTTTTTTTCTATTTTGGTTGTCAAAGCGTAGGTCCCTCGCTCGGAATCAATGCTTATAGCAAGACGATGGAATACACTTACCTCTGCCCCTAAACTACTATCTTTTCTTTATCCTATATTGCTGGTTTCAACCTACCCTCTTTTTTATAAGGCAACTTGATGGGACTTGCACTGAAGAGAAGTAAACTTCCTACAATGAAACTCCCACTGACTGGGCAAGATACAATCTTATATCAGCACGAGCAGTAAGAGTCACTTTCTATGGGTAAGGCTCTAGTTTCACATTCTGTTAATGTAAAGTATTCCCTCTGTATAACCCTAACCTGTAGTCTCAAACTCTGTTAAGTGCCTCTATGGGATTGGGTTCAAGCCCTAATGGAAAACCAATCTATCAATTAGCCCATCAGATCGTTAGAAGGATAGGGGAATAGTGCTTACGCTCGGGAGCTCGTTAGGAAGGGATTTTATGGCCGAAAGGGCATTTTTTTTTTTATGGCTGACCTGAACCGACATCGAAATAAACTTCTTCCACTAGCAGGGCTTATCCGTATTCAACTGCTGATGCTGCGGGCTTAAGCTTCAAAGGTAGAGCTGGCTTAAAATAAATTAAGGAAAAGACTGAAAAAAGGTAAAGGTTTGAAAGACTCCTTTTTGTTTGCTCATTAAAAGGAAAATCTGTAAGTAGGGGATTTACCACACCTGTTTTTTTTAAGCTTTAGGATCTGTAGGGTTAAACAGGCTTTTAGCACATCACAGGCTTGCTAAAACTACCTTTTTTAGTAAGTTTGATATGCCGGTGGGGAAAAAAAGGACTCAAACTATATGACACTCTCACTTCCTTAAGGAATCAAAGAGGATAGCTTGAAAACTGTATTGTTAGCTAGCCTGTGAACCTACTTTTGACTGTGAGCCAATAAAGTTAGTATTATTAAATAATACAGAATATAGATGACATGACTATCAAGCCTGCTAACCAAGAGCAAAGGAGTCTTACCTTTATGTTGCTAGATAGGCTACCCTCACTGATGTATAGGCAGACTTCACTGGAGGATAGGTTACCTCCATTCCCATTGATCTAAGAGCATGAGATATTATATATTATAGGTGGGGGTGAAGAGAAAAAGTACTTTCAAGCCGTTGGTTAGCTATTAGACAATTTTAATAAGCATAGCTTACCTTCTCTTCTGTCTTATTCTTAAGAAAGAGGAACTTCAATATGAGAGAGACCAATGGATCCCACTCACGAGGGAGCAGGCGAGCTGTCTTACTTGACCTTTCTTTCAATCGGCACTGATAGGACTCTAATCTAATCTATCTTTCCTTTACTTCAAAGTAGGCGGTAGGCAGAGCTTGGCTAATATATATAAATCATATCCGGCATAAGACAACTATATCAACTCGATCTTGAATAAGACCAAGCAAGAAATAGGTTTAAGGAGAGCGGTCGATAGGCTTCCTGGGGTGCACCGCTCTAGCTAGCATCGATGCTGACCTGCCCTGCCTTTTCTATTATATGCAATTCTTGTTCCCAAAACGCGCTGCCCTTAATCCAGCCACAGGGATATTTTAGTAGTAGGAGAAGGGAAAAACAAAAAGTCAAGCGGAAGTATGAGTATCTTTCTTCGATTAGGAAGGAGCTATCTCATAGGAATGTTAAGAATGAAAGAGATTCAACTATAGCAAGTCAACTCACCTTTGCTTAAGACAATTTAAGGCAAGCTTGAGGCTGCCACTCCCTCACCTAGAAAAGCTAGCTACCCTACTCTATGGCTTCGAAAACTCGCTTAAAGAAATTTTCTCCTTTCTTTCTCATTCCCTTACATGCTTTCCTTCAAACTTTCATTCATTAAAAACCTTAGTTTTGGAGTGATTACCACCAAGTTTAGTACCGTTCCCATACCTTTTGCGGAGCTAGTCCTATCTGCTTTGACAAAGCTTTCACTGATAGTCTTTCGAATCCTGGCATGGCAGTCCATTAGCAGTTCTCCTTCCAAGTATACCACGCTATTCTTCGGATTTGATGCTTTCTTAATCTGAAAAGAAAGGAAGAAGAATCCACTCCACTAGCTTCGAATAAGAAAACCACCTTCTCCTCCAGGTCCTATCGAACCCACATCTTCAAACCTGGTGAGGAGAACACTTCCTTTGCTACTGATGCCACCAAGATCGGATTCTTCGCAGTCTTTTGAATAGCCTTCTGGTGTGACAATCTTACCATGGTTCTGTCGGAAACTAAAGGTCAGCAGTCTTTGAGGAGTACATCTTACGCCTACAAAGAATAGATTCTCCTGGTCGTCAAAGATCCAGAGAATGTCCTGAGGAGCCTGCAGGAAGGGGGGGATAAATAAAAAACTCCTGAAGCAGCGTCCCTCCCACTTTAGCTAACTGATCAGCTTAATTCCATCAACCCTTCCCTACGCGTGTGCTGCAGCCTCACCTCCGTCATCTGGTGCAACAAGAACCTACAATCATCCAAGAGATTTGCATATCTTTTTAAGTATTTGAGTTTGTTGAGAGTGAGTGGGGGTTTCCCAAATCCAGTGGAAATTCTTCTGGGGAGAAGAATACCGCTTTATTGCTCCCCTTAAGGCTAGTAAAGACTCTGTCCTTCTTTAAGGAAAAGTGGTATATATGTCTGTAGCATTCTCTGTCGGAAAAGATTCTTCTTTCAAGAAGTTGAATAGAAAAGTTCAGTGCATGAGCTCCCAGTCTTAGCACCAAAAAACAAGCTTTTTATCCTACGTATCTGCTCGTAAAAGAATGATTTTTTCTGACTTATGCGAGTTCCGAGTTTTATAATGTTCCCTGTGGACTAATATAAAAGAGAAAGGAGCTTAATCATATGCTCTCTCCCCTAAGCGCTCAACTCTGTGTGTATAGGATATGAGTAAGGGCTACTAGAAGCTCTTTCTCTGATTCTATTTGTTTTTTCTTTTATCTAAAAAATGTCATCAATAGTTTTCACTGTAGTGTCTTTATTGTTATTCTAAAGTTTCTTCGCGTCTCTCCGCGAGCAGGATCCTCCTAATTAATCTTAAGTAGGACCGGGCCTTTCTCCTCATTTTGAGGGCTTCTTCTTCACCCAATACGATATCCTGAGACTGAGGGTGGGAATGATTCACATAGAGCGAAAAGGGTTGATGTCGGCTTACTTTCACGTACCTCGACAAGTATGATGAATCCTACTCTGGTGCGCCAAGCCTTGGTAGCTAATTGACTTAGGCACAAGCTAACATGGTTCAGGATATCTAGTACTAAGCGAGGTTTGATGGAATGAAACTCGGATATAGAAAGTGTCCAATGCT
Organism: Excoecaria cochinchinensis; assembly: GCA_947683425.1. NCBI lineage: Eukaryota > Viridiplantae > Streptophyta > Magnoliopsida > Malpighiales > Euphorbiaceae > Excoecaria > Excoecaria cochinchinensis. Next base: position 25,310 of record CANTUQ010000346.1, read on the forward strand.
TTTTAGGAGATCCGGGGAGGAAAGAACTTATAAGATAGATAGATCTTAGTCCACCCTTAGGACAGGGAAGAGGTACTTCTTTGACTCCTAGTACCAGCGCGAAGTCTAATCAGTACAGTAGGAAGCCGCTTTCAAGCAAAGAACCGAATTCCATGTCTTAAGATAGACTATAAGAACAATTTCTTGAAACCATTCTACTTATATATTAAATAAACTTTTTGTTTTTGGCTTGTTAGGACTGGCAGTTCGGGTCGGATGGTTGTCCCTTCTTCTCAACAGAATCCGATAGACAAGAAAGAATCGACATTGTCTTATTAATTGCATTGGATGCCTTTCTCCCCTACCCCAATCCCTAGCTAGCTGCAATCCAAACCTCACCTGTCCCATGTTGGGAATTATCTTCTGCTCGTGGATATCTAATGCTAGAAGTTCGAGCAAATAAGGATTCTATTAATAGAGGGTCGACAAAAACGACTTTTTTTTCCGGGCTTAAATGACTTTTTCCTTCTACCGATCCCAGTTCGGCTAACAAAAAATCCTCCCCTTTCAGTCGAGATCTTCAAACGTTCCTCTTCCTGTAGCTTCTGTCGCTTCTGCTTTCAGATAGTACGACTACTGGCATTAGCAGCTTGAGTATTGGCATTCGCCTTTTCAGCTGTTAGGAAAGTGGTACCTTCTGAGTCCGGAGGAGCAAGCGAAGTCCTTTAAGACGTAACGCTAAAGGTTGCAAGGTAGAGGGAGAGCTGCCCTAGCAGCTCAGCTCAGTAAGGCAGCTACTGCAGCTATCCTAACCACATCAAGCTTTGTCAACATTCATTGGGTCAATTCGGCAAGATAGATTATAGCTCTCACTCGAACAAGGACTTCCATGTACTAACAGCAGAGGGCCACCCTACCAGCTGCCCTAGCTTCGCTACTAGAGATGCTACAAGCCGAGCTGCTAGACAAGAACTGCTAGCTCCATTAGCTGCTTTTGCCAACTAGAGCTACTAGTCTTTGTACACGTCCGATGCCGAACTTCGTCAGTTGGAATCATGAAAGACGCACAATCATAGCGAAGGTAGCGAATCCCATCCTCCGCTAAAGGGAAGAGAGTCTCGAACCTGGCCAGTGAAAAGATAGACCGATCGTTCGAGTCGTTCCAATTCATTGATTTAAGCCAGTATAGATATCATAAAAAGACGGGAGCGCCGTCTTCGCAAACATGAATAGATTAGGAGAGATGGCCGAGTGGTTTAAGGCGTAGCATTGGAAATGCTATGTAGGCTTTTTTTTGGTTTACCGAGGGTTCGAATCCCTCTCTTTCCGTACCTTCACCTAATTCACCAAGGTTACCGACCTCAATGTATCAAATAACAATGAATAGGTCAATTTTTTTTTTCATGTGAGAAATCCAATAAAAAGACGGAGCCTAGCAAGGATAGGGAAGGCAGTATCCTAAGATCTGCGAGAAGTGGTACTTTAAGAGAGAGAGCCACTTCGTAAGCGAATAGCTACTGAACATGCCGAACGAAGTAACCCAAGGCTTACTTTAACCTTTTTCACCCACTAGAAAAGAAGAAATTCGCGCTTGATTTCATAGTTCTTCATTTTGTTCCTATCCGGTATTCATACTTCTAATTTTGGAAAATTCCTTCCTTGGAATTAACTCAATTGTTCTCTCGTCCTTCACACTGTGCCGAATTTTTTACAACTATACCTGCCCTTTAGGACCAAGGGCTTTTTTTTTAACCACCGAATACGAGAAAATGTGCGTGAGATTGATTGGCGGGGTGCTGATTCAAGAGTGCGGGCAACTACTTTACTTAACCTGCCCCATAGGGCCACGGGTGATCGCACTTTCGAGTGATTCAATAGACTCTAATAATTCGTTTTAAATCTGAAATCACAATTAGTTTTCAACTGATTAGAATATTTTACTTCATCCAACCTCAATTTCTTTTTTCTCTTCTCTTAATTTCATTTCTAACACGAAACAGGCATAAAAGAGGAAGAGCTGGAAGGCTACAATACCAATAGAGGTAAAGAAGCACTAACGAGGTGCTAACGGTAAAAAAGAGCACCATGGGATCGGGGAGCTGGTAGCTCTCCCTCCCAAGCGTGATTTCTTCCATGTGTCACACTGCGCTGCGCCCACTGCCATAACAGAAGCGTTATTTCCCGTTGGGTGGACCCTGCGCCCCTGCCTCTGTACTAATGGGATGCCCCGCCAGACCCTGACTCGATAGTTGAACAGAAGACCGATATGATGCGTCATGGGGATCACCTCAGTTATGAAGCACCAGTCATCTTTATACCTTTTTTCCTTTGGTGATCGAGCGACCGGATACGCGTTCGTAAGCCAGCCCGCAGCAACCGAAGCAGTATTGGCTTCCTATCCTGTAAGGAAAGGCCCGCTACCCAACTTACTTCCATCAATGACTGCCGTCTTGTACTGATGTTTTTTAGTAGGTTAGTGATTGGTTTTTTTATATCCGTTGCTCCAGTCATCATGGCTACTGGACAAGAGATGGTCGGCAGATCCGCCTCAGTAAGAATGTTCCGGGGTCTCGTCCTAAGATGAGATTGACCCTTCTTCCACTTGATGTGGATTACCGAGAAATCAAACAAATTAGCAGAAAAGAATCGGCTATTGAGTAGGCACTCGTAGCAGCAAGATAGGTTGTCGTTGCTCTACCCCTGAGTCATGTCCTAAGGGAACGATATACTGACCTATTCATAGCCTTTTGGTAGTCGATGAAGCTAACGGGTTTCCCTTTAATTGTTTCTGTTAAACCAACATATTTCCCTGGAACCGAAGTAGCGGTCCATAGAAGGGAATCCATCCTGTAAGATCTTCACGTGGGACAATCTATCCTCTTCGTTTTCAAGCTTTGACTTTGAGTCCTTGGCTCTATCGATTAAGTAAGTACCTTTTCTATTCAAGTCAACTACGTCCCTAAAAAGAAAAAGTAAACAAGTTTTCATATAAAGGGTTTCCCACCGTCGCGGAGAGAGAAAGCGGGGAAAGGTTTACGAATCAATCAAACGAAACATAAAGATAAGCGTAAGCTCTAGGTCGATGTGGTGTAGACGAGCCCCAGGAGCAAACCGTTGTTTCTCGTTCCCTGGTTGGAAAGGGCTATAGTCAGAGAGAGGGTGTGGAACGTCGATAGAGGGCATATGTTAAGGGCTGCCCATCCACCAATGTCTTTGGATTGGTCGTTCAAAAAAAAAGACAGTGATATGTAAAGCCTTGATATGAGTTGCGTTCATACCTTTTGGTATCTCGTCCTCAGTGAATGTCAAGGCGTCGACTCCACAAGGCGAGATAAAGGAGTGACTTTCAACCGATTCGAAAGACAAATCTTTAGTGTCTTCGAATGGTTCCCTCGAGTTTGCCAAGAAGTTCTTTGTGAAAGGGGTCACTAAAGACCTCTCTCCAATTTCACTTCGGGCACTCCTTACTGTTCGCTCAACTCTTGGTATGTTTCAGTTTTCAGACTTTTATGGGCCTAAGACTTTGTTCCGTTTAGCTGGCGCAGGCTATAGAGCGCGCTCTCGTCTTTACTCTTCTAAACGATTAAAACGTTGGGAGAGATTGTGGGTTGCTGCTACTAAGCTAAGCCACCAGGTACCTCTCGCTTACCTTTAGAATGGTGGATTGGTAGGGGAAGACCCCTTATCTGAAGGGGCTCATAATTGAGAGGCTCCGAAAGGAACCGAAAGAGTTACGGTTATTCCCGGAGGAGATCGTGTTCGATGGTGAACGGGAGATCCTTGAGCGAACCTTGATCCATAATTGGATGAAGCAATGGCTTAAGTGGTGTTCCTGGTATTACACTGTCGCTTTATCGCCTGACCCGAGTATCACAGACTTATTGTCTGCCCCTATCTGTGCAACTTCCTGGAAGAGGTCTGCCGAAGATATTCAATTCATTCGGTATGGGCCAAATCTGGAAATGCTATGATATGGGTGCAGGATCTTGGTTTTTGGCTTATTGCCGGTGTTAAGCAATGACACAAAGATCGAGTTTCCTGGGTAGATACTTGGAGGTAAGAGAGGGACCGACTTCATGATGGCTCCTTTGGACCACCAGTCTGAAGGCGTAAAGAACGACCGGGCTACAAGAATTTAAGTGCACCTGAGCACAAAGACTCGGTACGGAAAATACTGCGAAAGCAGGGGTGTATCGAGGAGTGTGTACTTCGGCCTGGTAAGCCGGGGTACACATACCCCAAGGCAACTTTGCTTGCCTAGAAGCCCAGTTGAGCTAAATTTGGTAGTCATACGCCAAATCGGAATATTATTGATATCCCCATAGTCAAGATCTCTCCTCTACGCCGCTCAGCTACGAAGGAAGGAGGAGATAGACAATGTAGAGAAGCACATAGACCAAGAGAGAGAAAGAAACAGCCCTAACTCCGAAAGGCCCAGACCAAGCTGAAGGAGGAGATAGACGAGGAAAGAATGGCACTTTAAAAACAAATAGGGGGCAATGAAAGCAGAGAGAAAGCCCCAGGCAGTGGTGTGTAGCACTTCGAAGAAAGAACCTACCATCCAGTACGAGATCAATCCCCTCCATGGATAGAAATGAAGGGGGGAATGGCATACGTTGGTTGTTTACAATAAAAAAGTACATTTGGAGACTAGTCGTTTACTTGCGGCAGTAGCAGCTGGCATCGAATCTTATCTACAGGCTTTGTCGGGTGATCGATATGGAAGGCATTAGTGCGAATAGGCGGGTGGACTGAAGTGGGGGATCATCATCTATAACTGATGCCTATGGCTATCGATATGAAAGGGATGCAGCGAGCTTTCGAACTACTGGTTATGTCACCACCTTTGCTTCTTCGGTTGATGATTCCGGGTAAACCAACGACATATGCTGAGTTACCCCGGTAAACGAGGCTCTGCATCTCCATCTGAATCTGGGATTGGTCAATCCTTCTGCTTATGGTTATGGCTCAGGAACCGGATCTGAAACGCGCTATGGAGAACGAATTTCATTTGGATCTGCTATTGGTGGTTCGTGTCCAACAGGCTCTGTATCTGTATTGTAACACCATACCATATTATGAACCGCATCCATAATTGAGCGAAGGGATGCCACCACGGCTTGATCCACTGGTAGGTTCGCTTATCCATCGGCAGACGGGTGGCACACACTACACTCAAGGTATGAAATCACTTGCTTGCCCGGTTAATCTTTCATAAACAAGCACCTGGTGCTCCCTGAGCCCGAAGCTCCGCACTCCTGACTACTCTCGTTTATCATTATCTAGAGCTTCCCGATCCAAGGTTGCTCTGCTCCCACCTATCGGTTCACTAGGGGTTTACAAGGACATGGGATTTCTTCGTCCCAATCCTACCGCATTTTCATTTTCGAAGGGGTCTACGTGGTTGGTAGATTGCGCCTGCTTTATCATGGCCTAGATTGAGTGCTTTCACTCATTACCCATGCATATTACCAGAGATGATAGTTCAACTTGGCATCGAGCTACGAGCCACTTCTTCCTTGACTATGGGTGGCGTGATGCTGCTGGGCATGGTCCTCTATATGATGACTTCTCGTACCCTTCCCCGGCTATCGATTTCGATATGGAACTGCCCGTCTATTGAGACGGAGGTTAAGCTTTGTTATGTTGTGTACAGGCGCTCTTTGTTAACCCGTCTGGTGCGCAGCTGTATGCCTGTGTAGGTGGTCCCCACGCGGGGAGCTCTTGGGCTTTTTCCGCCCGCCTTTGGAAGAAGAATGAGGAGCACTAGATCTGCTTCCACTGATGTGCCATCAATTGGACCTGCTTCCACCTATTACTCTGTTGCTTCTAATAGATCTATTGGGTCAAGTTCATTAGCTCGGGCAACTGGATCAACAGGTGCTTTCACTGCATCAACTGAGTCAAGGTAAACCACTGAATCAATGGGCTGTGCTCCTGGCTTCGCTTCTGGCTTCGTTGCTGGGTCAACAGCAATGGGATCCGCTGCTTTATCCGCGGCTCTCGCCTCTGCATCTGGATTTGTGCTTGGAACAGTCTTTTCTCTTCTACATTTGCACCCGGAATATCTCGAGATCAAGACCCATAAGGAGCCGTAACAGAGGAAGTTCGAAAGGCGGGACCAAGGTATAGTTCCAGCGCTACGCCCCTTGATTTGTACCCAATCTGTCAACCAGCGGGCGGAAAGATCAATGTCAATTTAGTGCTCGGCTTGGAGCGCTCAGCTTGAGGACTTTATTATATACAAGTAGATTCAGAGAGCATAGGGACCGATTTACCATAGAAGCTAATGCCCAGCGCTGACCGGAAAGCTAATGACTGGGGAACTTTCCTAGGAGCAAACCTCGCATTGGAAGCTCAGATTGGGAATACTACCTGACGAGTACCCGTTGACTTTCAATGTCGATTTCTATATATCTACTCTCGCGCATACTCCTTGAATATGAGGCAATGCCAATTGTTGAAATGCCATCAGATGAAGGAAACTCTGTATCTGTAGATCATGTAATTCCTGCGCCTACTAAAGCCAATCAATATACCAAATCTTACTACCGCTAGCTCCATTAAGTCTACCAGTCTGCATCAGATTATCTCAATGAATAGCCATCATCCCTCGAAGACGACTCGAGAGATCATTGTTGTGCTTCTGATGGCGTCGTTTCACTTCACTTGGACACCGAATTTCTAATACATTCTTCACTGATCCAAAAATTGGTTTAATCTAGAGGTCCTCGTCCTTATGATTCGTAAACGGGATGATCTTTCTTGGAGCTTGTTGTTGATGCGCTAGCTTCAAGTTCGTCAATCCTCTGTCGATCGGAAGAATCCTAATCAGAGTCATCCGCTGATCGGTATGCGGAGGCGACCAACGGAAGCGGAAAGATCCTCTTGGGAAGCGTATGGGGATGCCTGGATGTGGTTCATGCTGGACTAAGACCAAACCGATGGGAAATCCGAGTGAAGGCGTCCGTCTATGAGCCCTCCGACCCATTGATGTGCTCATGTGGGGGTGTCCGTGTGTCTATCTTCGCGTCCATTGATGTGATGCTCGGATGAACGTGTGAATGAGGATTGACCGATCGCAAGTTCCACTCATCACTGGCCCCTCTCGTTATTGTAATAGCATTCGCCACCGACACAACCGGCACCGTCGCATTCGAGCAATCTGAACCGGCAACTAGCACTGACATTGGTAAAGAAAGTCAGTCCGCTGGCTGAATTAAGGAAGAAAAGAAAAACAAGGCATAAAAAGAATAAGCGTACCTCTTTGAGAGGCGAATACGAGCAGAAAATTCATATTGCGAGGCCAAGACTTCTCTCACTTCTTTCGAGCTATTTCTTTCTTTCGGGCGGCTCATTCGGAGTGGAAAAAAAAGTCTCGATCTTGCTGGCGAGTAGCATAGAGGTCTTTCGTAGAACAGATCGAGACATGTGCTTGGTCCGTTGCTTCCTTTCCCAATTCTGATGTTGATTACTCTCCAGCGTATGCATATGAAGATATGGATTCTTCTCATTCTTATGAATTATGATTATCTGGCTATATTCTTTATGTTTTTTACAGCAGGAAAAATATGATTAAGTTAAGCTCGCTTGCTTGTCTCGCTCAGTGCCTTCGCTCGCTCGGATTCGTCAAGCTCGTCAACTAGCATAAAAATCATACATATAGGGATCATTCAAACTGATCCTATCTTATGATGTCATCCACTCGTAAACAAGATAAGATCGATTTTCTCATATAGGAAAGTCTCGATGATCCGATATAATAGATCGTCGATCAACCAATGGTGCTCTGCTCATATAGTACGTTTAGCTCTTTATCGTACGAACTCTCTGTCAAGCTCTGCGGCTATGGAGAAAGTATCTCAGCCATACTACCTACCATAGGCGGGCCGCACAAGGAAGACCCAGAAAACGGACCCCTCATCCCGTTTTTCCCTAACCCATACTCGTCCTAGGCCTTCCCGAACCAGGTGGTTCAAGAGGTGATAGCATAGGGGCTCGCATATTATCCAGTGGATTCCATCTACTCATAACCCTACTCCTCCTCTTTTCCTATTATTTCTCTTTCTATTAAAGAAGAAGAAGGAACCGAACGGGACAACAAAAGCAAAGGTAGGTTCTGTTTTTCCTCTATTGTTACGTTTATAGTTTCCCGTATCAGCCTGGCCTTTCCTTACCTCTTTCCTTTACCCCTGACTTTCGTAGCGCAATGTTCTTTATCTATAAGGGGCTCTGTCCTTTACCTTTTTAAGCCACAAGCAAGCAACAACCGGTCCCGTAACTTCAATCGGGAAAGCAAGCTGGTACTGGTAATAGCAATAGCAAGCTAGAAAGCAGGAAAGCAAATAAGCTTCGGCAACAGAAAGTCGTCTCTTGTTAAGAATAGCAGCAGGTGTAGGAGCTGAGGCTCTGCAATACCTTGTCTTTTCGATTGCTTTCTTTCCTCATTTTGAATGCTTTCTTGCTTGTTGCCTAGTTGACAGAGAGGAGAGGCGGTTCCTACACCAGCTCGAGTGCCAACACCTACACCCGCTCCTGTTGCTTGATTGCTTGGTCCGATTTTACTTGCTTTACCGATCGATTGCTTTCCTATTGCCCTTTTCTTTTTTTTCTGATTGGCATGAGCTAACCACGACTTGATTTAGGCTACTATTGTTTTGTTGGGGGACAGCTGTTAGTATGGGGAAAGAAGAGTGACATACCAGCCAAGACTCCTCTTCTTGCTCCTACTAGCTACTACCTACTCTAGCCCCTACTCGTGTACCTCTTGCTGTGGCTTATTACTATCGTTTATCGCCCGCTCCCCGGCTCGCTTTCGAGGCGAGCCTGCACTCTCGCTTGCTTCTTACTCGCCTACGAAAACAATACTAGAGTCGACTTCCATACCTGCCTCTCCACTCGTGCCTACTTTCACCAACCGGTCTTCCCTTAGTCCTCCCCTACTCTATCCCTCCGCTTGGCTTTAGCCTTGTCCGGATCTCCACCTCTCTGAGTTCTCGCCCCAGGTTGCGCTCTTTGTCTCGTCCATCTGAGGCCGACGGGTGCGTCACATCCTTTGTGAGTGAATCTCTTCGCCCTACGCTGAGTCGTAGTTCTATTTCGCTGGGGCTGCTCCTTTCCTTAGTCGTTGGCCTCCTTTGGTTCTTGACCGTAGCACTTCTCTTGTGTGCGCAGGTTCCCTAGCTCTGTTCATGGATCCATTCTAAGACTCCAAATTTCACTATTCTTCTCGTTATAACTCCAAATCCTACTTATTATAGCTTTTCCACCTGCCTGCGGCACCCTTACACCTATTCTTCAAGTTCGAGCTCTTACTCATTCAGATAGGATCTTACCCCCCGAGCAGGTTTTTTACCTTTGGGGTCTTTTGCTCGGGCTTTTTTGCTCTTGAAAACAGCTACCACCCAACATATAAATGGGCATTTGTGCCGTAAGGCCGGGGAATAAGACAGCGAGGTCTTCGTCTTCTTCGTGAGCTGAACTGTGAGCCTATCTATTGAATTGAGGAAAAACCGCCTTCTTCGCTCTCATCCCTTGACTCGCTAGACTGCAAAGCTGGACCTCTCTACTTACTGGCTTGACTGCATTGACTTACTGGATTGCCCCTTTTTAGTTACAGAAACCTTAGGCAAAGAGCTTTTCTGAGTTGTCACATCAAACAAGAGAAAAAGTGCATTTCAAAGGCGGAAAATCGAAGATTACAAGCTTGCGCCTCTTTTCATTCTACTTATATTTTCTTGAAATAAGGAGTGCTACCGCACACATTTAGGGCACCCCTCATCCTTTACTTGGACTAGAAGAAGTCGGAATGTAAATTCAGCCAAGCGGGGCGGGTAATCCGAGTTTACCAGAGTTGGGGCGCGTAGAAAAAGAGATCTGATGAGCCTCTGAATCAAAAGGCAACGGATAGGCCGGTTGAAGGCCGATAAACGATCGATACGATGTTTAGGGCTGAGATCAGAATCGAGAAAGGAGGTTTTCTTGGCTTGGACTGTGGGCTGTGGGTGGGGCACTTTCACAAAAGACTGATCCTATTCCTCTTCCTCTTAGCCGGATGCATTTTTTTGAAACAAAATCCTGTTTATTTCAAAAAAAGTAGCAGTAGTTTCTTTGACTGCTTATCCAGTAGCTGGTGAGACGAGTCAAAGTTGTTCGTGCTGTTCAAATAGCTCTAGTTCTTCTTCCTTTTCTTTCTTAACTTCGTCATCCTCATCAGAATCATGTTCCTCAGAAATGTGGAAGACTTTTTTATCATCTTCGAACATGTGACTATCTTGCTCGGGTACCTCAACCTTCTCGTCACACCCTAAGCCCGGCCGCCTAAAGACCTTTCCGCATTCTGGATCTTCAAAGAGAGCTCTCTTTTGTGCTCTGGAGAATACATGGGGTCAAACGGTGCTAACATTCCTCTTCCATTGCTCTTGGGCTTCCTCAATTGAGTATCCCATTGCTTGCATCATTCGAAGTCGAATCGTATATCTGAAGCCCCTTTCTATTTTTCTATTAGTAAAGCTCCTTTGTGTCAGCTAACTTCCCATCTCCTTTAGCTCTTGGTTTTGGCCCAAGCATTTCCAAGTGATGCATCCGGATGGTTTTAGGATGATGATCATGTTTCGGAGGGATGAGGAATTTTTGAAGTTCTTTTTCTTTATTTGCATTAAAGTACGCTCAATCCACTTATCTCCCTTTTGAATATGGCCCTATCGACTCAGATATCCCCCCCATCCTTGAAAGCGAAGTGGAACTCTCATCTTGAATTGGCATAAGGGCTGGCTCACCATCCTTCCTGTGACTTTTTGGGACGAAACGGAAAGCAGGCTTTTTAGGGGCCTTCTTCGTATCAGGAGTTTTTTGCTTAATCTTCAACTTTTCGAACTTCTTCACCTATTTCATAGCCTCTCTTCTGATGGCATCATAGGGGTCGATTTGTCGTCTGAGGTCGAAATCTCTTTCTCTTTGAGCTTTGTAGCATTAATTTCATCTTCGGAAAAAAAAATGGAATACGCTTTTGCTTCGCAAAAAGGATTAGCATCTGCTTTCACCCTCTTCTGCTCACCACCTTTGGTTTACTTGAAACATTGGTGATAGGTAGAAGGGACGACACAATTATCATGCATCCAAGGCCGCCCAAGTAGAACATTGTTTGATGTTTCCGCATCAATGACATAAAGGAGTATGGTATCCTCCCACTCCTCGATCTTTAATTCAAGTCGTACAATGCCCGGAGACCTCTGCCTACTTTTGTTAAATCCTTGGATAAGTAGATTGCTTGGGGCCAATCGATGAATAGCAATCCCGAGACGTTTTAGCATTCTCAAAGGTAGGAGATTAACAGCCGATCCCCCATCTATCATGATTCTTGTTATCTCCAATCCATTAAGGTATCCTGAAATGAACAAAGGCCTCTTTGTTATGCTTAATGAGTCCTGGTTGCAAGTAATCGTCCGTAAACGTGATCAAAGCCAAACACTCGGAAAAAGTGGGTTCACTACTTCTCATCTCAACTTGGTTAACTTCATTATAAAACTCCTCTGGGTTCGTTAATGCGTATACTAGGCACATCCTTAGTTCTGCAGACATCTTCAATGCATCGTATACGCTGAGGAGTGCAGGAATCTTTTTGAGATGAGCTAATATGTCATAGCGAACATGTTGTCCATTAGCCGCTAATGTTTGACCAGCAAGCATTCGTGGTCTTCCTCGTTGGGTAACTGCGTTTTGGCTCTATAGGATGCCCCCAGCACTTCGGTCTATAGGGATGCCCCCCAGGTTTTTTTTTTGCGATAGACCATGATCCTGGGCGGGACTTTCAGGATTTGGGGATGATCTATTCTTAGACTGAGACAACTCTTGCACAAGATTTTTACCAAAATTCGGAACGGGAGGAAATTTCTTGCCAGATCGTAACTCCATCTGGTTTACTTGGGTTATAAAGAAATCTGAACCATCTGGCATGATAAGACTAGACTCTACCTTCAAAAAATTCATAAACTTTATAGGTCCGGCCGTCAAGTGCTGCACTCTCCACATCCCCTGAGACTGAAGAAGTATGAGAACCATCGGTGTTGTTCAGATTGGAAGTCCCAATCATCATCGGAATCACTCCATTCATGATTTGGAATATTCCATCCTTGAGGGGGCTTTCTTGCTCCGAACTCTTTTAGAAAAGCTACCACCATAGCTCCCCATGTCGGTATGGATCCCCAGGCGAAGTTCTCATACCAAATAAGGGTTCTTCCCATAAGCGAGTAACGAAATTGTTTGCAACAGAGAGCCTCGACAGCAGCTCTTACCCCACACTCTTGTTGAAAATAGACCAAATATAAGCCAATGCGTCATCTCCGGCCGGAAAAAGTTAGGAATTTGGTATTCATTCAGGGGTATATGGGACATGTTCCATCCATTCCGGATAAGGAGCTATGTGTTTCGAATTCAACATAAGTTAAGTGGGACTTTCAAGGCTTGTGGAATCAACAAAAATTTCTCAACAAAAGAATAGCAAATGGAGACTTCGTCAAATTCATCTTGGTTTTCAGCATCTTCAGGCTTTTTGACTTCATCTTCCCTTTGTCCCTTTCTATCCCTAAGAGCTCCTCTTCTTCCTGACCATTTTCGATGTATTCAACATTTCGAATCTGAATTCTTCCGCCTTCTAAAAAATATCTATAGAAGAATCTTCTTAGAAATGCTGTGACCATAGCATCCCAAGTAGGAATGGTTTTATGGCGTTAGCCATGCATGTAAGAGCAGCACCTGTCAATGATAATGGAAATTGACGAAGGCACAAAGCCTCACTTCTGGCTCTATCTCCACATCTTTGAAGGGAAGAGTACCCAATGTTCGTATGGCTTTCCTTCTCCGTCGTACCCTTAAAATAGGGAATTACATATCCTGGTGGATAAGATTGTTAACCCAATCAGGATGTGAAAATAGGTAACCGTACTTAAATTAAAGAGAGGAAAAGCAGGCCTTGTTTGGGTCTCTGGAGTTCAAGAGTTGGTCGGAATCTGATTCTTGTGCATCGTTGGATGTATCCTGAGATGAAGTGGCCTGTCTATCTCTCATTTTTCATCCACACCCTTAGCTACCCTCCTCTATAAAGGCATCACCTCTTTATTGTCAACTTCTTAAGTTAAGGCAATTCCCCCATTGCTTCCTTTGTCACAAGTTCTACGGAATCATCAGTAACTTAGACACGAAATCCATATACTCACTAGGTGAGTCTGAGTTCCTTTGCTCTTTCTTTGGTCTTTGCCCCCTGCCTATTTTCTTCGGATCATTCTATTCTGACGATGCTTATTCTTTTCTTTTTGATATAACCTCGTCTCAAGGGCCGCCTGCATAGCAATCAATCGTCGTTGGCGCTTCCTACTCCTTCGGCTAACACGAGTGCTCCATTCTCCTTTAATATCTTTTTCATAATCTTTTGAGTTCCTCTGAAATGGCTCTTCCGGTGCTAGAATAGGCTATGCTTGGCGAGATCTCAGCTATCGGGCAAAGAATATCGAATATCTCCAACTATTACAAGGATTTGAGGTGACCACAGGTTGCTTAGGAGGGTCTATTTCAATGACACCATCATTTAATGACTTTTGGATTTGATCTTTAAGAATCCAACAATCGTCTATCGGATGACTATGAACCCGATGGAATTTTGAAGTCTTTGGGATCTCCTACTCGTCCCACCTCATCTGCTTTCTTAGTTTCGGGAAGCTCGATCAACCCTTGCTCTAGTAAACCTTTCGAGCCAAGCCCCTTCATTATTATTAGTAAGATAGGTTGCTGTTGCTTTCTGAAAGTCAAGTTTCTCGGCTTGACTTTTAAAATAAGGGGCGCGTTAGCGCTTTACTAATATAATAGAAAAAGGGCTTTTTCAGCTGGATCCAGAACGAATAGGAGATCTATCAGTACGCCATCCGCTCCATATCTTTCGTAGTTTAGAAACTCGTCCATCCATGGGACACCTTTCGTAGTGAGGGAACTCCTCTGTTTTTAGCTTGACGAGCGACTTAAGTTTCCGAAAAAGAAACCCCGGGATTTTCATTTTCGTAAAAGAGAGTCGAGTGACAAGGGACTTGAGTGACTCGCCCTAATCAATAAGCGGGAGAGGGGCGAAGAAACTCGATCGGCTACTAGAGACGAGCAAGGGCCAAGGACGCACTCGACAAGCAGACGAGGAGCGAGTGGTAGGAGCCGAAAAACAAACAAATAGTAGTGCCGGTTCAGTGAAGTCAAGTCTTTACGTCTATAGGGGCTCCCTGACGATTCCGAACCTTCCAAAAGTGATGGGTATGTGTTCTTTCTTGGCACTCTCTTTCTTTGTTATATATTTGGCACCCCAATCCCTAAAAAGAGGTAGGGATACGGAGCTTGACTTGAAAACAAACACCCCCCTATCACTATCACTTAAAGTAAAGGCGGATAGGGCACTTTTTGCCTTCCTTAAGTCCAGGATACGAAAAGAAGTCCTCCCACTAAAAAGAGCGATTGAGAGTGGATTTCGGGTTCGATAGTGTCGAGAAGGTATTAGCCACCCGGTGACCGTACTTTCGTAAAAGCACCATTGGGCGGTGGTTCCTCTCTTTTCTCTTGAACCTCGACCAAAAAATCGATCTCGCCATCAGCTCGACTAAGAATTCAAAATCGAAAAAGTAAACTTCACTTTACTTAAGACGAAGGAACCGAGTGCCGAATTGAAATCTCAACAAAGAAATGAAAGCATAACTCTTTGCTCTTGTTGTCCTCTTACTTTTTTAGCCTACCTTGTGGAGGTCTCGGGTGTCTACGGCAGATCCGATCAGTCTCGTGATGAAGAGAATTTCCGATCTTCCACTAAGAAAGATATCGTCACGACAACTCAATTTGCCCGGTAAACTACTCGGGGCTCCCCATGGTTTAGTAAAAGGGAGGGGAGATTTTCTCTTCATCTGGGGGTTCATTTCATTCATTATTCATTATGAACTTAAAAGTGTAAGGCTGATTAGTGAGGTCTTAAAAACTTCATACAAGAAATGATCAGCCATTCCATTTGTGCTTTCAGCAAGTAGGCGACGCGAATCTATGCTTTCTATGTTTCAATCGGATACCAATTGCTTGGATGCGTTTGAAAGCCAAGAGATGAATTGCAGAAAAAAAAATGCTTTCTAGGTTTGTCTTGTGTCTCCGTAACAAATGGTCCATTTATTGATGGGCGAACGACGGGGATTGAACCCGCGCGTGGTGGATTCACAATCCACTGCCTTGATCCACTTGGCTACATCCGCCCCTACCCCCGGTTTCAGTCTCCATCTACGATCAGATCCTTTCTGAACCCCCCTCCCCCTATCTATGACTGCAGATAGGCTAACGCGCCTTGTTGCCGCTTTATTAGTAAGTAAGCTTGTTTTATATCATATAAAGCTAAAGCGGCAACAAGCACCTTCTTTCTCAAAGTCAAGTTTCGCGCTTCTTACTTTAGAAAGATTGCAGGGGGTCTAACGCGACCTTCCTTCAGCTGGCTCCGCCCTATCTATTTATTCATCTCTTTTTTCAAATGGATATTTAGGGATCTCTCTTGTTCATAGATCTTGAAACCAGATCAATATCCATTTCTCAATATATCTATCTATCGATAGAAAGATATAGATCTCTATCTCTGGATCTATCTCCATATCTAAATAGGGAAGAACCAACACTTTAAGGGCGTAACCAACGGAAGGTTCTCGCCCTATCCCCGACATTGTTCTCCGACGATGTCCCGCGGATTAATGTGAAAGGGGCCACCATTCTCTTTCTTTCTTCAATCGTTCCGATCAGGACAAGTGGGCCTTTCCTCCTCCTATCTACGCAATTCTCTGTCTTCCTTTGTGATCATGTTGGGCGAAAGGTAGTTGTAGAGGAACGGCTGTGAAACGGCGATTCCTCCCTTTCCATTGAATTGAAGTAGGGAGGGCCTCCTTCCCCACCATTCCGGCCTATTATTTATTGATAGGGATTTTACCGATGCTGAAGGTAGCTTGTTGCTTACCAAGGCACCCACTTGAGAAGCTAGTCGCCAGAAAGAAGCGACGAGGAAGCGAAGCTGTCGTAGAAGCTTTGCTTCCCCCGTAGTACTCGGCTTGTCGCTACTTTGATTCAAAAGGTAACCGACGGTTCCCGACTTTCTCCGGTTTCCGCAACCGTAACCATTTGTCACTCCGATTACTTCATCCATAAACTTTTTTTTATTATTTCAATAGCGGTACGCTCTAAAAAAAAAAGGAAAGGATAAAGGATAAGCTTGCATTCTAGAAGCGGTAGCTTCCCGCCTCCTTCATTCCTTTCCTACTGCCCCCTTCGGTGAGAAGTTCCCTTCCCTTTTCAAAAAGGCCTAATTGGTCTGCCTCAGCAAATGTAAAAAATGGACCGCTGTTTGGCTGACCCTCTTCTTCCCATGCGGGTTGGGGTGACCCAGAAGTCAAGAAAGAAGGAATGGAATCACTGGAGAGTCGTCTGCAGTTCACACTTGGGCAAAGACGACTGACTTTGGAAGCGGAACACGAACCGATTTCCGCTATTCTGGATTCTTATTGAGCGTAGCGAAATCAAGGTTTATGATAAAGTCAGCGAAGTTTCTATGGTGTTCTACCTTTGCGCAGTCTCGGTCCACAGTGCAGTGGAAGGCTACGCACCCGAGCCTCGTTAGACTCAGCGGAAGTGTAAGGTGTAAGTAAAGAGAATAGAAGAGATGAAGTCCGTCCCTTAGCCTAGTCTATATCTACAGCTGACGCAACTCCGTACTGACGCCTCACTACTACTTAATTAATTTAATTAATTAACGGCTAAGCGATTTCATAACCGCCTTACTAATAAAGGGGCTTTTCTTAACCAGCTGACCTTACAAAGTAAGCCCTTAGCCTCCCTTTCTTTATAGACTTTATAGAAAGAAAAAGTGACTTCGTAACCTTAACATACTTTCTTTCTTACTTTAGCATAGGCCTTCGACACTTCAAACGGGCGCTTCGCCCCGCCCCTCTTTTTTTCTTTTTTGAATTAGAAAGAACGGGGCCTTACTTATTCTGTTTAGGGGGGGGGATGAAAGACAAAGAAAGAGATCAGGGGACTTTATGATCGGAGAAAGGAAAGGAGCGTGGTTGGTGTATCACTTATTGCACACCATCATTTAGCTATTGCATTTCTTTTTCTCATTGCCGGTCATATGTATAGAACTAACTTCGGGATTGGGCACAGTATAAAAGATCTTTTAGAAGCACACATTCCTCCGGGGGGGCGATTGGGGCGTGGACATAAGGGTCTTTATGACACAATCAACAATTCGCTTCATTTTCAATTAGGCCTTGCTCTAGCCTCTTTAGGGGTTATTACTTCCTTAGTAGCTCAACACATGTACTCATTACCTGCTTATGCGTTCATAGCGCAAGACTTTACTACTCAAGCTGCGTTATATACTCATCACCAATACATCGCAGGATTCATCATGACAGGAGCTTTTGCTCATGGAGCTATATTTTTTATTAGAGATTACAATCCGGAACAGAATGAGAATAATGTATTGGCAAGAATGTTAGACCATAAAGAAGCTATCATATCCCATTTAAGTTGGGCCAGCCTCTTTTTGGGATTCCATACTTTGGGACTTTATGTTCATAATGATGTCATGCTTGCTTTTGGTACTCCGGAGAAACAAATCTTGATCGAACCCATATTTGCCCAATGGATACAATCTGCTCACGGTCAAACTTCATATGGGTTCGATGTACTTTTATCTTCAACGAATAGCCCAGCCTTTAATGCAGGTCGAAGCATATGGTTGCCCGGTTGGTTAAATGCTATTAATGAAAATAGTAATTCATTATTCTTAACAATAGGGCCTGGCGACTTCTTGCTTCATCATGCTATTGCTCTAGGTTTACATACAACCACATTGATCCTAGTAAAAGGCGCTTTAGATGCACGTGGTTCGAAGTTAATGCCAGAGAAAAAGGATTTTGGTTTAGGCTTTCCTTGCCTTGTCCAATATGCTGTTTGCAGGATAAGGCGAGACAGGTAGAGATATCTCATTAAGAGAGGACGGGACTGCTGATTCGTGACTGGGACTGTACATGGATTCTAAACTTGGCGCATTCAAACTTGAAGCAAGCGGGTGGCATGTGTAACCCGTTCTAAGAGTAAGGTAAGGCTTGACTTTACTAGTCCTCTCGATACGACCCTTAGGAGACTCTTATCCGGGAACTTCCTGAACCCTGGGGTGGGGCACTCACTCCCTTAAAAACCCCCGAACTTGGAGCCTCTTTTCCAAAAAAAAAAGTATGTTACCAATTCCTATCGTTAACGTCTGTAATAGGCAATTGTATCAAAGATTATCGAGTCTCCGCTGCTGTTCGCCGGGTAGCTCATTTCCCGAGGATAGTTTATAACCATTCACCCGAGTAATCCAGTCTTTCTTTAAACAAAGTCAAGTTTGGGTAGAGCTCCTTACTCTGCCGATTTAATCTCTGATCCCGCTGTGTTCTAGTTTCATTCCGCTCTCATGGCTGGGAAAAATCCATCTTTTCCCTCAGGTCGAGCTGCTGCACCTCCCACGAGGGTAAAAGAAGATTCTTTCTTTTCCAATCTCTTCCTCCAAGATCTCTTCCGTAAAGAGGAGTCGCTTTGCTTACGCAGTTCGGGTAGCAAGCGCCCTACGTCTGCGGGAACCACCGCTTTAGTTTAAAGCTTTAGTTTAAAGAGTCCCTCTCCCTAGACCTCTGTCTGGCCAAGGGAACTTCTCTAAGCTAGAGCTCCTCGCTTAAAGCGAATAAAAAGTTAGAGTATCAGATCTTCCGATCTTTCCCCAATCTAATACAGATTACTCTTTAAAGACATCTAGATTAACTCCATTGAGTGAAACTGATTCAGATAGAGCCAAGCTGATTACAATAGTTGTTACAAAGAAGGCTAATGCCTTCTTTCTCTTTCCCCAGCTTTCTATTCCCAAGGGATCAAAGGAGTCCCGTGGAGATAGGAGATCCTTCGTAGCTTGATTAAGAGCCGCCTCCCTGCTCGTACTTGGTAATTCGTGAATACTGCAAGGGTGATGAAGAAAAGTTTTTTTAGCAGAGTTTACGAGTAGTCCTAAATCAGGTGATTGCAAGGCCATAGGCTTAACGAGCAATTGCTCCGGTACTGAGAACCACCAGTAAGAGATACCTATTAGCAAAGTCAGAAGCAAAACAAATCGAAGATCCCGGACATAGGAATAAGAAATAGCTTCTGACAGCGAAAAAGGTTTCATCCGATAATGATTCTTTCGAGCGCGCGCAAGAAGCGGTGCTTCGGAAAATCCTAGCTTACGCACCGGTACGCCTATTAAATAGGGGCCCACCCTACCTTTAGTAAAATTGACTAAAAGTTCATCCATAGTTGCGAAAGGGGCTACCCATCTATCAAAGGTATAAATAGAGTACCAGCTATCAAGATATTGGTATTTAAACCACCCCCGTCCGGCCAAGGCTTTTTCCTTCTTTTTTAAGACAGCTTTCTTGTGGCCGTCTTTCCTTAAAGTTTGGCACAACTCTTCTCTTTCTAAATGAATACGCCAAGGTGAAAGATAAGAACCATCCGGGTGGCGTTGTAGGCGTACCCATACGGAGTCACTCTCACTTTCTCCACGCGGCAGTATTACTTTTTCACGAGAAGTTAACTTAGAAAATAAAGTAAACATAAGTCGAAACGATCTTCAAAGAAGACACCTCTTCCAGTTCTATTGATCCTCTAGTTCACGAATCAGGTCCTCTTTCAGAAGGAATCCTACCTACCTCTACATTAATCTCTACCTCCCGGCAGTAGCTATCATAAGAGCGAAAGCTAGCGTCAGTCCGGCCATCCAAAGGGCCATGCTCTTATCCGTCCTCTCCGGGAAATCGTCGGCGTTGAAACTGCTAATGCTTCCTGGGGAGGATTCTTGAAGTACCTTCATATACTGCTCGTACTCCTGCTGGTATTGATGGAGCAGCTCTTCTCTAGAATCCTGAGGCACGTAATCCCACCACAGCATACACCCTATTATTTATTAGTACCGGCAGAATGTGTGCTATTGACTGATATAAATCATTAGGTAATATGTGTTCCTTGGTCTGCGGGTGTAGCATGATTTCATTCTTTCGAGATACTACACCTTCTTTTGGGGTACACTCCCTAATGATATGGACTAGCCCTTGTTCAGGCTGCACCACACTTCTGTGTATCAAACCAGCATCCTTTCGGACTTTATTCAGTATGGATAGGGCATTGGCCGCAGGCATCCCGAAATCCGATGGCATTCCTCCTCCCTCATCGAGGTCGATATCCTCCATTACTTTTAGTAGGTACTGTGCTCCTAATGAACCATCGAATGACTTTAAAGAGGGCTTGGGATGGGGGTTGTAAAGGACCGCCTCTCTCTTTTTAATGATAGTTCTGGTAGGGGGCTGAAATTGATGTCCATCATTTTCAGATAAACGACTATTAGTACTATCTACGACTTTACGTAAAGTATTATAAACAAGTGAAAACATATCAATATTTTTTATTCTCATTACCCTTACATTAGGTAGGGTGCATACCAAAAAGAAAAAGAAATTGAATGAGACTGACGTGGAACAAATAGAATTTGGCTGACTAACTCCTTCTAGCTCTAAACCCAGGGAGGGCCAAGCTCTGCCTTGGTCCCGGGTAGAGGTATGAAGCGCTCGACTGAAAGGAGAGGGGAAAGCAAATAAAATTTCCTTGCTGGGAATAGCCTTCGTTGGCTGGAAAGCGGGTCAAGGTCTAAGGGCGAATCGAAGCAGTAAGGCGTGGGGGGTTCGGGGGGGTATGCCCCCCGAGCTGTCTTGAATAAAAACCTAAAACCTGTTGGCTTTAGTGAAGCTCCCCCTTTTTTTCTCTCCTTTTCTTTTGCCCCTCTTTCTCTTTAAAGTAAAGCTGCTTCTTAGAGTTGGCTTTTGCAATTGCAATCTGTCTCTGTCTGGCTCCTCGCTTTGAACTTAAATAAGACCTTCTTTTGGTCGAGTGACTTCGTTCCTGGTCTTCCTATTCCCTTCGCTTCCCCAGCCGCTGCCTCTAAGGCCCAAGTACTTTTTTTGTTTGATCAAATGATTGATTTAGATTTGAAATTCCTCTTTACCAAGGGAAGAGAGCGTGGATCAGGTGTCCTCTTGGATGTTCCAAACCACCATCTTGGACTTCCAGAATTTGCTTCAGACAGAAAGTTTGGGACTCAAAGTGTGCCGCAGGGAAAAACTTCAAAATGTGTCTTTTACGTAACTTGGATAGCTGAGTGGTCAATCCTGCACCAATCGTTGATGAGTTGTCTCGCTCGAAAGCTATAACCTGCCCCCCGAACTCGGTATCCATTCTGCCTGATGTTTCACTCCTCCGAAAGGCTATTGAAACAAGTCCTGATCCGAGACTTCTCTTAAGGGAAAACCAGAAAAACGGATTTCGAGCAGGGTCGTCTGCTGGCGTATTCATTCTTTTTCTTTATTATATTATGGCGCTTCCAAGTAGATGTTTTTTTTTTAGCACGCGTGCCTCCGTCCCCAAAAAAGTTTGATATTCCGTACATTTTGTCGTGGGTGCTACTAGAAATTCTTGTTATTCGACCGATTGATTCCCGGTTGATTGATTTGCATTTCCTTATGTAAAGTGGCCTCCGCCTGACTCGAGCCAACTAGAATCATAAGGTTAAGATAGGGCTAGGCTTTCTCTCATGGACCTTTTTATATTATATTACGATATACGACCGTTCGCCTTTTCATCACTTTGGCCTGGAGCCAGTGTAGGGTGTAGGCTTGCTTCGCATAGGCTCGGGTCGGTGGTAACTAAATATAGAGAGAAGAAAATCCTTAGGTTGACCAAGGATAGGAAATCTACTCTATCTACTGATGCGGGAAAGGTTGTTGAGAAGGGGACATGTGATCAATTTGTTCTCCTTTCTAACCGATCCATTGCGTGTCACGTCGCCCTATCCATAGAGGATGAAGGCGTATGCTCAAGTCTAAAATCTTTCCTACCAATCGTATAGTCAAGCTTGAGTGCCCCCCTTTTTGATGATCTTGTCACTTCTCTTAAACTATAGCTTCAAGCTACTATTGATGCAGGAACAAACCACTATAAATAGGTATCTCTACGCGTAAGAATGAATATATGATTAATTCAAATACATTAACCCGGCAAGAGTTGACCATGCAGGGGAAGTGACTAATGAGCGGGGTACCTTAGCTTATGCCAGGTTTCAACCTTCCTTTAATAAGTCCCCCAAAAAAGCAAAAGAAGAAAGAAAAGAATTTCCTAGTTCTTTGACCCAATACCTGCTGAATGGGAATTGTTTGACGACTTGATGAAGATGTGCTTGTGGTCGAAATTCTTCCACCATGGAAGATGTACTTTGATGGTGCTGCTCATCAAGAGGGAGCTGGAGTCCTCTTTCTTACTTCTGAAGGAGAAGTGCTGCCGCACTCCTTCACCTTGTCGAAACCTTGTTCCAATAATCTCGCAGAGTACCAAGCCCTCATACTTGACTTGAGATGGCTGTGGATTTGAAAGAGTTGCAACTCTTATGGAGATTTGAAATTGGTGCTCAATCAACTCCTTGGTAATTATTCAGTTAAAAAGCCTGACCTGAATTGATTCCATACTATAATTACGCAAACAAAAAGGCTTATTGGGTGGCTTGGTGATGTGACCATAGAGCATGTCCCAAGAAAAAAAATAGACAAGCAGATGCCCTTGCAAGACGCTCAAGATCTATAGCTGCTTGGCTTGGTTGGAATGCTTGCTTTGGGGCAGAAAGGCCAGGCTTTGAAAATAGTTACTCTAGCCTACGTCGAGCAAGAGTTTGCTTCCTTTCCCTAGCAGGGTCAGAATTTACCTACATCCGCTCACTTACCAGCTTAAGAAGAACTAGCAGGGTGATATCCTTCCTTTGATGCTTGGCTATGGACTGGTAAGAACCCGGATAAGACTGAAAAGTGAAAGCCAATTCCGAAAGGATAAGTCAGAGATCGACTAAGAACTACTTTCTTAGCTGCAATAGCGGAACCGGTTAAGGATTTAGCTTCTGAAAACCTTCTTGACCAACTTAGCCGGATCTCTGCTATAATATAACAGGTAAAAGCTCTGGCTAAGCCCTCAATCAAGACTTGAGAAATTGCATCTATCACAATCCAAGTCCTCCCCTTTTTTAGTAAGAGGGGCTAGCTTCTCTGGATCTTTACTTGGTGAGTCAGGGTACCCTTAAGGTAATCCTGAGGCGATCCCCTGCCTTAGCCTTTGCTTTCCTATTCTCCCCTCTTGGGGAAGATTAGATCCTTAGTCCTCTCCTCCCTTCGACCAAGTCCTGTGCTTTGGCACAGTATGAGGATGAGGCTCACTTCTGACTTATAACCCTATATTCAAAGGACTGAGCTGCCGAAAATGACCTACTGGGAATCAACTCGAACTTATAGGAAGGTAGGACCATTAGGACGGAGACATCGAGGCAAATAAGAAGAGCCTCATATTCTATTCAGAAAGATTCTCGGTGCATAAAGTTAAAGACTAGACCTCGCCCTTTGCTCTAATAGTAAGCACAGGAAGAAGCAAGCATCAATCAATCAATTCGATTTCTTTCTATTTTTAAGTACACCAAACGCTTAACGCTCCTTGGGATTCTTATTACAGTGAGAACCCCATTTCACTAATCGCCAGGGAGGACAGAAGTTCTCCAATTCGCATGTCTTACTCAAAATCGATAGATAGGTTGGTAGAGAGGGGGAATTGCATGATATGACCAACGAGAAGAAGGCCTTTGGAAAGCCCCTTGTGGGAGGGGAGGTGAGGCGCGTAGAAGGTCTCATTATCTTAACAAGACGGTACAACGGTACACAAGACAGGATTTTCTTTTCGGCTTCCGATCGAGGAAAGGCTTAGAATCAATGCTTTTACCGGTAATGTCGAATCTAAGAACGTATTGGTGCCTTCTCCGGGATTTATTAAAACTTACATAAGGTATGACTGGTCTGTAACTTACCCTAGATCCGCTGGATTTTTGCTCTTGTTTGCCTCCTTTGAGTTTTGTTCAGGAGATGAGGATGGGGTTGGCACTTAAACAAGAGGAATGAATTCAAAAAGGCTTGATTTACACAGGGGCAGCAGGGCTTATAACTGTTCTTACACTACCTGGAAGCGCTTTTTTTTTCTACCACTGTATGGAAGTAGGATTGGTACTGCAACTCGCTCGCATGCACCCACATCCAAGAAAAAAAAGGGGGTATGCTTAAAACAGGAAATACCAGGGGGGGCTTCACCTGGACTGCGAAAGAAGAAGCTGGCTTGATCACAGGCTAGCTGAAACTACTTTTCATTTAGAGTCAGTGTATATATCAACTTAAGAGCTATCTTAAGTCAAAGTAAATGCATATTTAATGCTAATAGCTCGGCTAGATCGCCATCAAAAGAAACTGCCACTGGAAAAAGAAGGGGTTTACCCTAGCAATCCAAAGGACTCGAGGTGAAGAGATTTGTTAGAAAGGGTTTAAGACCGGCCAACCCTTGTAAGGGATTCTCTTATAACTGGATGATTTGAACAAGATTTTCTCATCTTATGATTGAAGAAGCTTTATCACTAGCACTAGCTGGAAGGGCACTTTTGTTGGATCGAAAAACTTGGCTGGCCTACTGGTTTAACTTACTGATCTTTTCTTTTTGAACTTGAAGCTTGGACTCTGTTGCAGGAAGGATTGGAGTTCCATACCATGAAAAAGATTGAAATGGGACCAGGAAAACAACTGAGCAAGATAGATGCCACTAAACTAGCGGCTGCCATAAAGAGTGAAAAGAATTCGGAGTAGTTCAAATAGAAGTAAACAGTTCAACTTATCCCAACCCGGAAAGACTCTTTTTAATTAAGCTTAAGAGAATGTCCCAGCTTGGTCTTAAGGTAGTGAAGTGAGCCATTAAATTAGCTCTGCTAAGGAATAAAGCATCCAATCCGATAAGAGCATCAAATACGAATCACGTTGGAGACGGGAGAAAGAGCGTAGTAGTAAAGGAAGAGCCCACTTGCGTACTCCAAAGTTGAAACTGATCCTAGTTCTTGGCACTGGGAAGATCTCCTATAGGGTAAGGAGGAATAGACGGAATTATACCAGAAGTCTAGGCCCCTTTTTCGTAGTTAGTCTGGTACCAAGAATGGTGGAATAAGTTTGAAGGTAATCTCGTATTCTAAAAAAGAAAATCCTGTTATTAAAATAGCTTGCCTTTCCTGCTTCAAGGCGTTGGGTTGCTTTAGAGAATGCGTTTTCTAATTCGTTAACAGAGGAAGAAAGCATAGGCAATCAATCCAATCGGGTAGAAAGCTATGAATGTAGAGAAAAAGGGGAAACCATGACGAAGGGTCGTACACATCAGTGAACGGAAGGAAAGGGGGTGACGGGACCAGACAAGGGCTAGTCTTGCAAAGTATAAAGCAGTTCACAAAATTCGGCAAGGGGCAAAGCAAAGCGCCAAGGCAAGAAGGAAGGCAGACAAAAGTCGGATTATGGGAACATTCCCCACCCTCAGCCCTTAACTCGGAACTAAACCCTTTGGGTTCAAGCGTCAATCTATGTTTTGTTAATATATATAGTAATTGGTTAGCTAACGTTTGGGAAAGCAAGGATTAGGGTAGGAAAGATGCTAATTCCTCTAAAAAAGCATATGAGCTGATCGAGGCAGAAAGCTAGCTAAGGCACCTCGGGGGTAAGACTGACTTGCTTCTTGCTCCGAAAACATCGACATAGGAGCAGAAGGCCAGCCAAGGAATAGAATAAGCTGTGGGAATAAGCGGTGTTGGAGGCATTACCGTTGCTACTGCTCTCGTACGAGTAGGAGCTGTGAACCTGTCAGAAAAACCAGTAGCCGGTCTTGCATATAAAGAAGATGGCATCTCATGGGATGAGTGCTTTTCTTCGTCATCCGATTCCTCTCCTGATTACTTTTCTTTATTGCAATTTCTTCTTTTACTCCTTTACGGATAAGGAATTACCGGTCTTGGGAATGAAGCCAACTATTAGTTCAAACGGAATTCAAGACATTAAAGGAAGGGGCATTAGTAAGGATATCCCTGAGGAGGACAAATGGACAGATGTTCGCAAGAAATGGGGTTGTGACAGTGCCACTAGATAGTAAACTAGGGCTTAGGCTTACTTCATCCGCAGCAAGAGAATATGCTGTGAGGGAATCAATGTCAATAGACTGTTTGCGGGAAGTATAGCATGAATTATCATAGGCTGCAGGCCAAGACAAGACGGATCTGCCTTCAAGATCAAAAGCCTTTTTCTTTTTAAGACACTGATGCTAATGCCAACTATACCGAGCAGCAAATACTTCCTCAGGTGAAAAAAGCGGTCTTGATACCGAAGAGCCTACAATTCGTCCCTAATGGACGAGGCAATGAAATTCTTACGATACGAACGGGAAAGATGTGCAGCACAGAAGTAGCTGCTATCGAATGCCCTGCTATTCTTTTCGGCAACGGCAATAAGACGTCGAAGGTTTGAAGGAAGAATCCGCAATGCTTTGACATTCCTTTTCAAATAGGTTGTTGCCCAGTTAGTCCAATACTACAGATAGTCACGAGCACAGAAGAAGAAGATGGAATCGAATACGGTGTTAATGAATTTCCTGAAGTGAAGCAAGGAACTGAAAGAATTGACCTTAAATCTACTCTTAGATAGGCTGTTCGGGAAGAAGGAACAGTTCGGGATTAAGCTTCTTTACCTAATATGTCCATCATCGAATACGACGCTGGTGGTATCCTATACTAACATAGAAGAAATGAAGAAATGCCGCATCCGCTTGAAACGAATAGGCTCTTTGCCTCTTTTCCACGAAAGAAAGGATGCCAGTTTCTATTGAATCTCTTGCTAGCCTTGTGAAAGATTTTCTAAGTGTTCAATCAGACGATGTTTGAAAGAAGGACGTAACCAGTGCTAGTTGAATCAGCCCTAACTCTTCTCCGAGTCGGTGTAAAAGTAAGCGCTCTTTCCCTACCCGCTCTTACTGCTCGAGTAGGAGTTCTTGGAGATGAAAAGAGAGGAATGAGATGCAGCGCTTAGGTCCCTCTCGTCTTCTGCACCGGCTACTGGTAGAGCTCCTGGGAAAAGAAGAAGGTATATACCAAAAGATGATATGCCAAGAGCAGATGTTTTCAAAATTAGTCAAAGAAGATCTTTTTGAAGCGGTTATTACCACAGCGGATGCTAACACTGGACTTGCTCGCATCTCTCTCAAGAGTCAAAAGAAATCCCCTATTCGCTGCCCTTTCTTGGTCACCAAGCATTCGTTCAGAGGAGAGGTCCACTTTGATAGTCATAAAGGCCCCTTCCCTCTTTTCTTTCTAAAGCTATCCATTCTTTTCAGGTCCTGTCGAACCAGGAGATCAATTCGTCATCTCTAAATGAAAAATTATGATAAATTGGATAAGCGGTTTTAACAAGGATTGAAGCTGCTTCAGTAGATTGCTGAGAATAATGAATAAAATTCACACGCTGCTCATGAACCAAAACAAAAGTAGATTTCTATTTTATCTTTCCTTTGTCAACCAGTGCTTTATGAAGGGATTAACCTGATTGATCTATTCTTGCCCTTCTCTCGCCACGTGAAAGCTATAGAAATAAGTACCATAATATTTTCCTTAAACTGCGCTAATGATAGGAAAGAAAACCTCAGAGGCTTGCTGAATAAGTAAGTTTCTTTTATATTTACATATAGAATTTATTTACATATAGAATTTGGACAAAATCTTCTATTGTAAGAGTTGTTTTTAGTAATTGTATGTAATGGAATAGAGTCTTAATATGAACGATAGGCCTTAATGAATGGAGAGGCATTCGCAATTGAAAGGATGTATTGCTTAGTGCTTGCACTAAGGAAAGAAAGTACAACTTCAACGGGGAATTTGAGTCAATCAATTTCTTCCTCATTCCGCCACCAATCTATCATGACCGTCTTCTTTCTTTTCTTTCTATTAGGGATGTCTTCGCTCGCCTATGGAACCGTTTCCGTAACTGGTAAGGCCTGCTGGCCTGGGCGGCTCGGTTCGGCCGAGCCTGTGGGCGTGGTGTTTTGTCCGTAGTTGGATCGGCAAATCTATTGGCGATTTGCCTTGCTTGGCAACAAGTTTGAAACCGAACGAATTCCTTACAGCAGTAGCCATAGTAGTAGCTGGCAGTAGGAAAAGTTGCAAAATAGACTGAATTAGTCTTTTTGGGGATCAAGATCTTTGTGACTCTGCAGAACTTAACTTTTCTTAGAGGATCAGCACGGCAGTCTCATTCCGGCTTGGAATGGCGAAGGCTAGATTTCATGGACCAGGTTGCCACTATTACCCTACACGAAGCGCACTCACGGTCATTAGTCTGGTTAGCTCTTCCTGATAGGCTGAAAAGGATGAAAGCCCGGGTCAGGAAAGCGACCTTAATCAGTCTATTTCCTCTCCTTTTATGGAATCGTTGATACATATGTTACGATGCCTTCGGATGAGGGAGGCGAGAAAACCCGGATAGCTTTGGTGGCAGGATATGACTCTCTTGATGGGCCGAATGGTGAAGTGATCTGCCAGTCGCAGATCGCGATATATCTGGCGAAGAAGTAGAAGTGGAGCCCCAACCCCGGCAAACAGCCTTTCCACCTTCCCTTCCTTCCTCAACCCCTTACTCAACATAGGGCCCACTACTCATGCCTTTTTTGGTCTGATTCGATAGGGATCTGGATGAGCCCCTTACTAAAAAGGGCTTCAGCCCCAACCGATCCACCATCTCCGTGGACGCTATGTTATCCGAACTCCCAGCATCAATGAGCCTCTTTGCACTGGCCAATTCCGACATAGATTCGGAATACAGCCTTCCGTATCCTCCTCCTTTCTGCTGACGTTGGCTCACGTTTTTTGGCTTCCTATAACAACCCCCCTAGGTTGTGGCAACTTTCTACTCCTCCTGAGCTGTCTTGCCGTATCTAAAATGGCTTAGAGCATCCGGCTTCACCACTGCTGCCTGCTCTCTCCTTCTTCGGCACTTCCCAGTCCACAACAGACCTGATCTTCTCTTGATCCATCTGAATCACACCCTTGCTGATCCAATGGCCAAGAAATAGCACTTTCGTCTGAGCACCGTTTCACGTACAGCTTCTTTTCCTGCTACACCCGGAACACTGTACTCAGGGTTCCAAACCTCCAGTGAGTGACTATATATGATTATGTCATCGAGGTTTTCCACTACAAACTGGTCAAGGTAAGGGTTTGAGTTTTCCATTTAAGTGCGGAACAAGACCTGAATTAGGACGATATTCATAGATCAGTTACTCTTTGTGTACGTTATGGAATCTCCACTCCATGTTGAAAGCTCATGCTCTATTGCTATTTTTTGAATATGGTTACCTTCTTTTGCTAAGGAAACCCCTTCTTTATATGTTTAAGGAACCGGAGGGCTACCAGTGGTGGTTACCCCAATGAGGGGCTGAATATCAGTACTCAGATGGCACTTCAACACAGAGTATAGCGCTACCTTGACGAAGGGTCACATCAGTGAACGGAAGGAACTCCTGTGCTGTGCTTCAATGGAATGACTGACCGCGAAGAAAAGATAAGATATATCGGCTGTATTGATTTGCATAACTCGCACACCTTTACTACATAAAGATTCCTTCTTGCTTGAATGAATCCTTAACTTGACGAATCCTGAAAAATGAAAAAGGGCAGGTCCTAGTCTTCCTATTCTGCAACTACTAGCTCAGCCTTCCTGGAGACTCTGTATGGCATAAGTTTGATTCTTCCTCAAGTGCATGTATTTCACCTTTTCTTTTGTAAGAAAGAGGAAGGAATGGATGAAAGCCCGATGCTGGGAAGATTGAGAGTTTTGGTTCCGGATCTCCGGAATGAATGAACGGATTTCGAGGTTGGCTGAAGGCCTTCTTGCCTGCCTTTCGACGCGGATTCCTCTTTTTCATAACCAAAAATAGCAACCATTTCCCTTTCTCCTCCTCCTCGATCGTTCCGATGATTTGCCCCCTCTAGGAGCAGATATTTATCTTGATGGAAATGCCGCCTATCCACTTTGCCGAGATTGGACCCTTTTCTCTGTCTGAAGGAAGCTTAGCTGAATCGCCTTGCGGCCGGAACTGAGGACATTTAGTATTCCGGTTTAAAAGGCTTAGCAAGCTCCATATCGACATACGTTACAACAAGTGGGATTCGATCGGAAGTCATCTCATCTCTTTCCAACCAACTTGCTCAAACTTAGATAAACGACTCCACGGATTATCTTTCCTCCTACCGGTATGCTAGAAGTCCGCTAGGAGGGTTTTTTCGCTAAGAAGTCGTTTTTGTGTTGAATTTGACCTGGTAGTGTAAACCTATCTTCGTTGAATAGAGGAAAACCGGGGCGGTCTCGTATATAAAGATAAAGAAAGAGACTGCTTTTCGATTTTAGGAGTTCTATTTCCCTATCCGCTCTTTGCAGGTGCAGATGAAGAAGAAGGCTCGAGCTCGATAATAGCTCCTTTCTTTTAGGTCTTGCCGCTGTCATCTTTTCTCTGAAGCTGGGATTGGACCGGCTTTCCCTTCTTAACCAGGCTCAAGGGAAGTGAAAGAAGCCTTGGTGCATAGCGAAAGTTAGTTCTTCCTTACTCTAACAAGTAAGTGATAAAAACCTTTTCATTTAAGTGTAAAGGTACCAAAGATTGATGCCCGAGATCCTACCCGAAGGAGAAAGGGAAAACGAAGAAGACAGTGTCGGGGCATCGATAATGATTTGAAGCGGCTGGCATTGAGTGGTACCATACATCACCCCCTTCCCTTATAATAGCGAAACTCAACAAGGTTCAACGTGAGGGCTTTAAGGCGCATTAATCAGGCTTTGAAGGTCACACAAGACGGCTATTCGACCGACAAAACGTAGGAATTAGTGCGTGCTGGAAAATGGGATTTTCTTTCTAAGTGAAGGGCAGGAGAAAGAGTCTTGCATCTATCTCGAGTTGCTCCCTTGAGCGATCTACCCTTGGTTTTGTGACGTCGAGTTTGTTCTATTTTCTTAGCTCGGGCTCCTATCAAGCTTGGCTTCGCGCATGATAACGGCATTATTGGGGAAGGAAGTCGCTCGCTAGTGCACCTCGCCCAAGGTTCACGTCGCTAAGTCAATTCATGCTTCGACGCCACTCCCGCCTCGTGTTTTTGACAGAGTGTTGTGCCATACTCATACTTCGAGAATGACACGGTTCGGAGGAGCTATAACTCATTTGGGTGAAAGCTCCTTCTTTCAATCCCGTAGAGAAGCCTGGAAGAATTGATTGAGAATAACAAGACGATTGACCAATTGAATTATCTTAAAAGACATCATGCCCTAGACGCGAAGGTGAGTAAGAGACCCAGGTGAATTCTGCGAAGATAGAAGAGCGGACTTCTGAGAAGACTGGAAGCCTATAAATAATAGGAATAGCGAACTTCCACCTCATCCTTCTTGGTCTATATATTTCCTATTCGTAACGACCCCGACCTTGCGTCAGGGATACCAACACAGACTATACAGGCGAGCCCGGCCTTAAGGTAAAATTACAAATACCCCTTCCCTTTCCCTTCTCCGATATAAAATAGGAATATCATTTTATACTATAAATCAAACTTTATAGTAGGAAGATAGAACATCGGAGATCTTGTTTTGCTAGCTTGTGCATACAATAAAAGCACTCCCTTAAAGAGCTTTCAGTCCTAAAAAAAGAACTTCCACCTCGGACCCACTTCGCTCGAGTCACAAGAGGAGTGAGTAAGCCGCTCGTGTCAATTGCATAAGTGATGCCCGACATCGCTGATGGAGTCTTCAATCCTTATAAGCTTCCGGCATAGTCCAGGGTCCTCCTGAATATTCTCGCAGGGTGGGGTCACCTCTCTCTTAATGGAAACTTAAAACTCGAAAGGCTTGACGAGGAAGGTGCCTATCGCGCCAAGTCAGCTCACTCTTGTCCAGTAAACATTCTGAGTAGAGAAAAAGATCCTATGCAGAGCTCCTCAACAATTGCATAGAATAATAAGAAAATTCTAAGTCTAAGATAAACAAAGGCTTAGAACACCCTACATTCATTCTTAGATTGAAATTCATTCTTAGTATGGCTGCTGGTCTAGCGATCCCTACTAGCATAGCTAGGAGCCAAGCCTGCCTGCTGAAGACCGTAACGTAAGTAACTTAGTGCAAGATAGTTTGAAAATGAAAGCAGAATTCGTTCGCATCCTCCCACATGTTCAATCTTTTTTTAGCGGTTTCTCCAGAGATCTTTATCATTAATGCAACCTCCATTTTGCTCATTCATGGAGTTCTATTTAGTACCTCTAAGAAAGATGATTATCCGCCCTTAGTCAGTAATGTGGCTTGGCTTGGATTACTTAGTGTTTCGCGCCTAGGAGGTCAGCGCGCTTTGGGATGGAGAGGCGACCAACTTGCCCTAAAGCGGGAGAGGAGCGAAAAGCCCAGCCCCCTAACCTAATGCGGCACCGCCTTTGGACCGCAGGGAACCGTAGCATGGGGGACGTCTCATCCTTTTGCCGCCCCAAGGATGGCTAATCGTAGGCAGCAGGCTCGAAGACCCCTGCTTCTGGAAGGCACATGAGTCCGAACGCTATTTGAATGTGCGACCGAGACTACGTAGGTACCTGTGCAGATGAGGCCTCGGTCGGTCCTAGAAAGGGCGGCGCGAGGAGTTAACGAAGGGGCGTGCTGCAACCTAGGGATCACCAGGCAGCTCTCTCCCTCTATAGGGATCGGGCGGGCATAGCACAATTTTCTTGGAGGAGGGTTGCTTTGCCCGGGTGACTGATCCTGCCATAATGTAGTCCTACCTATTAAATTAAAGCATCGGCAACCGAAGTCGAGCATACATACGACGATCTTCATGCGTGAATAGCCGGGAGGAAAGAAAGGGCGGTAGATGATAATGAAAAAGGGCGCCGCGTCTGGACGGGCGGGCGGAATAGATGAGCGAAAGGTGCCATGCCGTGGAGTGAGGAATATCCCGAGTCTCATGTAAGACAACTAAATGCACCTCGAGGTGCTGCCGAGAAACTGGGGGGACCTTCTCGAGCACAGGATAGGCAATTGAGAGATAGAGCTAGCCTATTCGTTATGGGGAATCAATGCTCCGGGCCGAATAGAGCTTACCTCCGGCACCTGGCTTTCTCCGGCGCATATTAGCTTAGCTGCGCTTAATAGGCCGGTTTGGCTTCCTCTCTGGCGGCCACTTACCTTACCCACGCTACACTCCCACTCCAAGCTACGCCTGCTGAGAAAGATGCATTGCGATTTCCTCTTCTGTGGACGCACCGGAATATGATCCGGGACGGGAATAGAAAGACTTTTTTCTTCGGCGGGCTTTCTCTCGTAAAGCCAAAGACGCCCCAAGACAAGGTACAACTGTTAGAAAGGGGACATGATCAATAGAACCTGGCTGGATCGGGGCTGGGATAGTGGCGCCCATTCCTAACCAGTTCCTAAAAGGTTCCCTCATACTGGAGGGAGCATCCCCGCTTAGTGATCGGTCCGCTAGTTCACGCAAATCCGAAGAAGTTATCACGGACGAGCCACATGCAGGGAAACTTGCACGTGTGGTTCTGGCCGGGCTTTCCTTAGGTATCTAATAACCTTCCTTCTGCTCGCCGCTGGCGCACCTCTCCTAACTATTGCCCATTTATTCTGGAATAATCTTTTTAGGAGGGACAATTTTACATATTTCTGCCAAATCCTTCTATTATTAAGTACGGCTGGTACCATTTCGATGTGTTTCGATTCTTCCGAACAAGAGAGGTTTGATGCTTTTGAATTCATTGTATTAATTCTACTTCCTACTCGCAGTATGCTCTTTATGATCTCGGCTCATGATTCAATTGCCATGTATTTAGCTATTGAGCCTCAAAGTTTATGTTTTTATGTGATCGCAGCATCAAAAAGAAAGTCTGAATTTTCCACGGAAGCCGGCTCGAAATATTTGATCTTAGGTGCATTTCCCTCTGGAATATTATTGTTTGGGTACGACCGGACAACTACCGATATCTATTAATATCTTTGCAACGAATGTTGTTGTTAAATATTTCTATATCGTAAACTATCGGATCGGGTATTACTTAGATGTGAAACTTGCAGACCTCATTGGTTGTGATATTGATCTTACGGGAGGTACGAAATAGAAAAATATATATACTTGTAGAGACCCTCTATGTAGTTGTCTATCTAGGGCGCATCTTTCCCCATAGCCCTGGGGCTGTGTCTCGATCTCCTACGTGCGAAATCTGAGGGACTAGTTCCTATGGAGATTCCCCTTGGTCTAATTCCACGCCTTATGACGAAAAGGGAGTCGGCGTGGCGTAAAGTGAAGATTGAGGGAAGTAGATAAAAATTCCCTTCTGGGGTATTCCGAAGGTGTAACCTAGGCAACGAAAAATGGGCCCGATACTTCAACTAGAGGAGCGACCAGTTGGTTCACCAAACCCCGACCCAGCGTCACACGTTTTCCAGGTCCGAAGGGATCCAGTGCCCAACTACCGACTCCTCCCGGAATTGCGTTATCGGAGCCGAGCCAGGAATGGCCGTTAGTGGACACCCACCACGGTTAGAGAGGCCCTCTTTAATACATTAAGAAAAGATGTTCACAGGGGCCAGAAAGACTCGGTCATAGGAACTTAGACCACCTACGCGCTGGTAAACGAAAACCACCCCGACCGGATCAGAGTAAACAACAATGTCGAATCAGGCCGCCCCTTGCCTTGAAAGAATTCACACGCGGCCACCAGCTTTCCAAAAATAAGGGGGGATCTGCTGCTTACTGCTCACGAAAACATTCGACCTATACTTATAGTCAAGTCGTCCGCGTATCTTTCTGATCTCCTTTCCTTCTTCAGATTTTTCACTTTGACCCATTCAAAGTGAAAAATGGGGTTGATGATGTTGGCTAAAAAAGGGGGAGAGAGGAGAGGTTTGGGGTACGCTCACTTCTGCATTTTCTTTTAGGTTATCGAAATTCTCAATCGCTCTTTTTAGTGGGGAGGAATAGTGCGTGAATGGCGGTTCTCAGACGAGGGAATCAGACCTGGACTACTTCTTTCCTTACTCTTTATTTTATTGGCTTACTATTTCATTAAATAAAGCCCCCGCTAGTCAAACCAAATCTGAACTAGGTTTGGCTAGTTCTTCCTTGCCTTGGCTTAAGTTCTGATTGACATTGATGTAAGGGCAGAGAATCTTTGATGTAGAGCCTTTGACTTACCTAAAGAGAGATTAGTTGATCCTAAACTAGCGGTACCTATTCCGCTGGCCCAAACCAAAGCCCAAATGTCTCCAATTCCGCCCACTCACTCGAGCATCCGGCGGGTGGCCTACATTCCAGGATTCCATTCCTATTGTAGTGTAGGTGGAGAAATGGCAACCTAACAAATTCATTCAAAAAATATGGAAATTCACACCATATCTCCTGGATGGCTTCGGGTGCTTTAAAGCAGTCGTCCTCACTATTATGCCAAGAAGGGTCCCTCTTCTCCCGAGCCCCTTTACTAATAAAGCGCCCGGCCTTCTCAATCAAATATATATTGATTCGATGGAAAACCAATTTAATTTACAGGGGCCCATGACCTATCTCATCTTCATGGGAGTTCCCTCTTCGTCGTTCGGATGCCGTTCAGGTTCGCAGTCGATCTGTCGTTCCTGTGAAGCCCTATAATGCGGAACATGACCTTAAAAAAGACCTAAAGGGTATGCTGTCTAATCCAAAGTAAGTGGGAAAGAGCCCTCGTAAGGCCCTTCCTTTTTGTATAACTTAAAATTTCAAAATATCTTGTCATCCCGCTAAAAAAATGGAAGAGAAGAATAGAATATGAGCCTAGAGGCACGGATTAAGAACTTAACTGAAGCGCTTGGCTCATCCGATATTCTTTAAAATGAACTTGTCTTAGATTAGTACGCGTCGTCTGACGAATGGCATAGTCCAACACTTGTTGATGATCACCTACTTCCATCATGGGCTTTCACTCACGGTCATAAATAGGCATATCTCTCAAAGAGGACCCCCACTTAAGTAATACTCAAACACTCGCTTCTGGAACACACCTGAAACTCTTTCCTAAATGCTATGCTTTCTGGGCCAATAAAAGGAAAGAGAAAAGCAGGGATTGAAAGAACTAAAAGCGCACATGCATGAGATTGATGTCCTGATGTGATGGCAGGAAGACCAGCTTCGCTTCTTGAGCTTACTTGGTCACCAATGTTCGAAGAACACCAAACCAATCTCGACAAAAGAAAGTATAGGAGCAAGTCTCTTCGCAAATTGGACAGGCTAGATAAGCCGTAACTATTATGAACGATGCTCTTCGATGCGCGAGTATACACCGAATCACCGTCTCTGTTCCGGTCTCTTCTTTCATGGCAATCTCGCTCTGGCTGTCGAGAAAGAAAAAGAGAATTAGCGCACCTTCGCCTCTTAACTCTTAGCAATGATCTCTGATCTGTCCAGTTCGATTTGAACCTAATCTTCATTCCCGGTCTGGGAAGAAGGAAGTAGAAAGAGAGAAGAGCGAAGTAGCTCTATTTTCTCGAGCAAGGTTCTTTGCTAGCTCGAGACAGCTTTGCGACTTGACCTGGATGACATTAAATATCATGTACCCATCTTCCCTCCGTCTTCATCTTCAAGACGAGCGGATTCCTCTTTTTAGGTTGACGAGTGAAGGCTTTCTTGCCCTTGCTTTCTTTCCTAGTCCTGAGTTTTTCTTCTTGACTATTCTATTTCTTGGGATTGGGTTTTACACTATTCAATACAAAATATCTACTCGTGGGCGGAGGAGAGGAAATAGATTCATCTTGTCCTTGGGGGAAGAAAGAAAGGCAACATGGTATCTGACCCCGATGACATAGGGACGGTTAGGCTTGTTGGCTGGCTTATGATGGTTTCCTGTACCAATTCAACATATTCCTTTATTTGCTCCTGCTTGGTAGCAGGCTTGTGTGCGAGCTTGGTCCGCTTTCGATTCCTAAAGCCCACGGAGAAATTCTTATTCCTCCTCGTCCATTAGTTCAGTTCCCAAGGTCTTTGATGGTTTTGTGAGGAGATGCGTCCTGAATTTATCCAAGAACTAAAACCCTCCTCCTCGCGCAAGGTTGGTTTAGACCCCGCGGGAAGACCAAGAAGTCCTTTCCACTTATGCCACCTGAGATCCAAGTACAACCAAAGGTCTGACTATCAGTCAGAGCCAATGGTGGCTTGACCTCACCAAGGTAATACCTACTAGCGAGATCAAAGACACGCCACAACAGACCAAACCTTATCAGTTCAGGATCTACATCCGTTACTTTCCAAGATGTTAGCACTGTAGGACTGTCAAACCAGGACTCAATGGTAGCATCCGGATTCATAGATTGTTGACAATACCAAGAGAAATATTTCAACCAAGCTCGGACCCACCTCCGGAGCAACGACCACTCCAAGAAGTCAACGGCACCTTGGCCTAACAGAACTTCTGAAGGAGCGGGGGTCAACACTCCTTTGGCCTCATCTCCCGACGAAGAAGGGCAACTATCACGCTCTTTACATAAGGATCAAGGGGTCGGCCGTAGCCAAACCAAAGGAAAAAAGGGAACTCGTTCTTTCCCTGAAATTTGACCACCATTCCTAAAATGGTTGATAAATTCAGCATAGAAAGGGCTATTAGAGCCTTGTTGTCGGAGCTCATCTAGCCATAATTGTAGAATATTTTGTAATAGGATTTTTCTGGCACGACCACGCGGATGTGGATCGGGCAGACGGTATCGTTGTTCTAGGATCAGGTTTATAAACTCTAAGGCTTCTCGCCTTAGGTTTTTTTCTCTAAACGGGGAATCTTGTAATATTTCACTTAATCGGCCGTCAGGTTCACTTAGAAAGAAATTGAAAAGCGGATCCTGAATATCTGCCTTCAACTCTAATACCGTTAGGTCGAAGAACTCATGGTTTAGGTTATATATGTAATGGGCCGGATTCTGGGCTTGGATGAGATTCTCTCTCACCATATTTTCGTATTCCCCCTCGTTCAGTTGAGGAGGCAACAGCTCGATTTGTCTTGCTTCCAAGAGTCGGATTCGAGCGTATAACTCTAATTCCCACTCTTGAAGCTCCGGTAACTGACCCCAAAAATGGGAGAGAAGGGGGGGGGGTTCTCCGCCGGATTATTTTCCTGCCCAACAGAATTGGTATGGGAAGATCCCACAGTGATAGTTGTTGAACTGGACGAATCCGAGGTTCCACTTATTGACTTTGAAGTTGAAGGCAATGAATGGTATCGGGGGTCGGAAGACAAGATCGCAAGGGTCGAATAGCGGAGTCAACTTCCGATCCAGAGGTACCTCTGGCCGAGGATGAGGACATATTTTTCGTAACAGAAAGAGAATCAGGGGTGGACCTGAGTGGCCTTATCGCTACGAATACACCGGGTTAACGAAAGCCTCAGTATAATATCAGAAGGGCGTTCTTATGAAAGGAGTGCCATCTTTCAGACTGCATTTTTTTACCGATTGCATACTTTTAAAGCGAGGTGCCTAAAAACCTAAGTTAGTCTTGACCGTAGGAGTGTCATAATATCTCTTTTTCTAAGTTCTAAGTTAAGAAAAAGACCATACCCAAAAAAGCCTTAGTTAGACCGGAGTTATCTAATCTCTTTTAGACTTGACCTTCCTAATACTTAAGAAAGTGAAAAGCATAAGTAAGAGAGTGAAAGGAGGGGTAGTAATCATCTAAGAGATTCCTTAGGGTCATCTAAGGATGATTACTATCTCTTTTAGACTGAGACTATTCGGTAATTTAAAAAAGGAAGTTCAAAGAGAAATAGCCACATAGATGATTTAATACGAAATTCTAAGAATCCGAAGCTGGTTGCTAATAGACAAAATAGTGGGCTTCCTTCTTCTATGAGTCGAAGACAGCCTCGAAGCGCCAAACGAACTGACCCTACCCAAGCCTTTTCCAGGCAAGATCTCAGCCTGATCGTAACAAGCTTTAATTAAATCAATGGGACCGGCTTAAAAAGATGGAGATTTGCTCTCTACTAGCTGCCCCGCTCATAGAATGGATCGCTCAAGAAGAGCACTTTTCGGGCATAAGATAGCGAAGTTTTATACGGGGATCCAGAAATGGAATGAAACTCGTGATTTGATGATTAAAGATCAACCTAGCCAACGTGGCCTATGAAAGCGGTTTCATATCTTAAGTAAGAAAGGTGAGAAAAGGTTTTCTTTTCTCGTGCCTTTGACGCAGGTGCCAAAACCAAAGCATACGAATTTCAGTTCTTATGAGCCGGGACACCTAACTTCTACCGAACAGGCACAAGCTGAGTCAACAATGGAGAGAGACAAGGGAGAGCAACTCTTCCTACTTTATCAAGTATACAAAAAGTAAGTCACTGCCCAAGGTCTGAAACATGCTTTGTACTCAACCCGATGATCCACACTTTAGGGCCGAACCCACAAAGATGTCACTTTCAACTTGCGACAGTTCTTCGAGGTAAAACCTTCAATCTTAGGGCAATTTTCAATTGAACCCAGACAACTTTGAAGATTTTCACAGAAGGAATTAGGCATACTCCATTAGAGTCCCCTAGCTTTGTGGTACCATATCTTGTCTATACCTAAGAGGGACTTCTCGAATGAAAATTCATACCCGAACTAGGGGATCCAGCTTGCCTTGAAGTAGCCTTGTGACATAGATAGCGAGTCCTACAGAGAGAGGGCGTTTGGTTCAGTTTCACTCTGAACAATGTCCTTTTATGTTCCTATTCAATTCGTCCTATCCTAACTTTGGCAAGGTGCGAAGCGCTCTTAGCGCTCTTATTCCTTTCGGCGTAAGAGAACAGCGGGTGAATATCAGAGCTTGAAAATCTAGCTAGTTCTATTTTAACTAATAAGAATCTGTGTACTGACAGTTTTAAAAGCGGAATATTCAAAGCAATTCTTGGCAAAGGGAAGCCCCATGACCGACCGAGGCCGGGGTAGAGAAAGGAAGATGTATGGAATGCTTTCGGGCATTGATTGAGGAAGTAGGCCAACCTTTCTTCATCTACGCAAAGAGGAATTACTTCTTATTCGGAAATGCTGCATCTAGGCCGATTCCTAAGGCTGGTAATGCCGAATCAATCAAGGATAAGGCAATACAGTAAGAAGGGAAAGCAATGAGGAATAAGTTGCCAGGCAACATCCTCATCCACCAAGCCCAATTGGCATCCCAGTACAAACGGAGAGCATCCAAGACTTCCTTATATTCGACCATTCACATAACGGTTCCGCTATCAGGCAGGACCCCAGACATAAGAGTGCACTAAATCAAAAAGAGAAGCGGAAACAGACGTACTAGAGGGATAAGGTAAGGCCAACTGTTTTCCCAGTTTACAGGCCGGCCATACATGGAGACAACTCCGACACTGGGCTTGAAAGCCAGAAAGGTACGGACAAAGCATGAATTAAGCAATTCAGTCAGCCAGCTTATCGGCGTATATATATAGAGTGTGAAGTGGACTTTAGCCATATGCCATATTCAGACTACTACACCAGATAGATGCTTATTCTGACACAGGAAAGTTTGAACTCGGGGAGGCACGGAGAGATCCCAAACGTGCTTCCAAATATGACTTACCCCAGAAGAAGACGAAGCGCCGGTTGAAGAAAGCACTTCAAGGGTCAATCCACTTCAACTCTTGAATTCCATTAGACAAGAGAGTCGATCAGATACTGGGCTAATGTTCGTTGATGTAAAAGTCAATGGACAGGTTGTGAGGGCAATGGTGGACACTGGTGCTACTCATAACTTCCTTTCTGATCGGATCGTAGCGCGGCTAGGCCTACGGGTTGATAAAGGGAACAGAAAAATGTTGGCGGTGAACTCTGAGGCGAAACCTATTCTTAGGGTAGCTAAGATAGTTCCCCTACAGATTGGCGAATGGTCTGGAAAGTTTTACTTGATGTTGGTGCCGTTGTTAGAGTGAGCGTTCCCGCTGCATCGAAAATAGTAAAGTGTTCAATTAACCGGTGTAAGCCTATCCACTCACAATTCCTTCTTTTCCACAGAGATTGAAGAATTTCCTGTGATCCAAAAGAAAGAAGGAAGCACATAGCGGACGGAAAGAGAGAGAGAGTTAGATCCGGGCATAGCCATAGATGTGGAACTCTTTCGAAATAGGTCAGACTTTCTCGCTAAATAAAGAGGACAAGTGCGCAGCAGTTCGGAATCGTAGCAAGTGCCATCTTCAATCAAGAAAGACAATAGGACCGTTCAAGCATAATCTTAGCTTTCTCCGCTTGAGCCCCTCTCCTTCCTATATAGTATAGATAGAGACTTTCCTAATCGATTGAAACTTTCGACTCTTTCTCGGCTTGACTAAACCTATCTTTCTTACCGTGCAAGCCCTTGCTCGCTTTGAGAAGAGGAATTGGAACTTCTTTTCTTTATTTGCCTTGAGCCTTGCTTATTCAATTACTAGCTTGCTAACTAGAACAATTCCTGACGT
The DNA here is from genome assembly GCA_947683425.1 of Excoecaria cochinchinensis. Lineage (NCBI taxonomy): Eukaryota > Viridiplantae > Streptophyta > Magnoliopsida > Malpighiales > Euphorbiaceae > Excoecaria > Excoecaria cochinchinensis. Next base: position 66,795 of record CANTUQ010000346.1, read on the forward strand.
GAGCTACTCAGACGGGTTGGACTTCAACCGGCCTAAAAGCAAAGATAAGAAGTGGCCTACTCCCCAATATTTCAGTATATCGCCCCTTCCATAAGGCCTGTAAAAGAAGTCTCGATTATAAGACCTAATCCGGCTTTCCGTGCGATATCTCCTTGCTAAGCTAAAGGCCTATCTCTCATCTTGAAGGCTGGTTGAATGGATCATAGAAGGTGCAAGATGTGCTTCCATTCCTTTACCTATTTCTGTGCTTATTTACCAATCTGTGCTTGTTTAGCAGCGGGCTTCTGTCATTCTCATTGTAATATTAAGTTATGTAATAATAAATGATGTAGTTGTAAGATCCTCCTTCTCCTCCCTCCGCTTGGGAAAAAGTTTCGGGTACATGGAAGGGTCAGATTGAGAAAGAGAGGGTACGTAGAGGGGTCAGAAGTAGCGACGAGTTAATCAAAAGTAGCAAGTTTGTTCCGTAGGCTTTCGTGAATGGGGCTCATGGCTTTCGAAGTCGAAATCACCGCTCTGATAGTTTCATTTTTTGTTCTTTCTCAAAGGGATCGTATTGACCCTCTTATGAGACTATGGGAGAAGACTGGGTAGAAGAAGCTTTTAGCCCCTGCTTGTTCAGTGCTATTTCCCGGTCGTCCAATGGTCTTTAGTCGTTATTAAGCCTGGCATATCCTGATAAGACCACGCAAAGATATCAATGTATTCTTTTAACATAACAGACCAATCAACCTATCCTTCAAGTCTTTTGGTAATTCTGAATTGATTTTAACCTCTTTGGGTTCCTGATCTGATCCCAAATTCACCGTTTCTATAGGCTCATGTTGTGGCTTCATGGCCTGTTCTCTGTATTCATCGAATTCGGGGAGGACTTCCCGCTCCTCCTCTTCAGACTCTACTTCGTTAATTGGATGGTCAAAGTCATATAATGGTTCCTTGTCAATTATGCCATTTAAATGATCATTGTTCCTGGGGTGACACAAAATACTAAATGAATTGGAGAGCTAAGGATTGGATGCTAAATATTTCTTTATTTAAGCTATTGAAAACAAAGCCCGTGTGCATACGATCTATAACCTTGGGCAGGGTTAAAGACCTTTTCGATACATATATATTATTTATTTATTTAACCAGGTGAACTTCTAGAATTCTTACTCATGGGAAGGCAAGTTGAAGGTTTTCCAATTGGTGAGTTCTTTGTCAGTTTCAAGATGCTGGACCCATCCTGGAGGCACTTCTCTTGTTTCTTCAAATTCTGTCGCGGCCACTTCGGGAACCTCAATTCCTGGAATGAGCCATCCGGCCTTGCTGAATATGCACTCTAAGGGTGGAAATTCCATCTTAGGAGTGTTGGGCTCGCGGTTTTGCATCCTAGCCCTTGCTCTTCTCGCACCTTTCCTCCCTAATCCTCATCCTGTCCGAATATTTCAATCGGTACCCCAGACCTGCTCGACTGTTGTTGCTGGGAAGTTCGAGGCATTCTGGGACCCCGCATTGGTTCTTGCCTAATCCCTGACCTATTTGATAACCTTGTCCTATCATTATCCGTGCTGTCATGAGGGCTGCCTTAGAGAATCGTGGTGTGGTCACTCCGTAGAGTGCATTAACCACTTCAAATGCTTGGAAAGAACTTTCCTCCGCTTCGTCAGTTGCCTCAATGTATTGATCTTGAGCGGGCTTTGAAATTAATATGTCCTCTTCCCCGTAAACTTCCACCAAATTTCCTTCGATTATGAATTTCAGCTTCTGGTGGAGTGAAGAGGGGACTACTCCCGCATTATGAATCCAGGGGCGCCCGAGCAACATGCTGTAGACAGGATTTATCTCCATGACTTGAAAGGGTATGTTAAACAATGTCGGGCCTATTTGAATGGGAAGTTCAACTTCACCCATTACACTTCTTCGAGTTCCATCAAAAGCTCGAACAATCATTCTGCTTTGCCTAATGAACGTCTCATCGATGGGAAGCCTGGCGAGCGTAGTTTTTGGGATTACATTCAAGGATGAACCATTGTCTATAAGGACCCTGGCGATTGAGTAATCTTTGCATTTTACGGAAATGTGTAGAGCCTTGACATGACCAGTTCCTTCTGGAGGAATTTCATCATCCGTAAATGTGATATAATTGGACGATACCACATTCCCTACAATGTAGTTCAAGTTTTCTACTGAGATGTCATGGCGGACGTGTGCCTGGTCTAGCATTTGGAGCAATGCTCTTCGATGAGGTTCAGAGGATATAATCAAAGACAGCAGCGAAATGCGAGCTGGGGTTTGGTTGAGTTGCTCGATTATCTTGTACTCGCTCTGCTTTACTAGCCTCAGGAATTCGATGGTATCATCTTCTGTCACGGGCTGTCCTCCCTCGGGTACCCGTTTCGAGTGCGTTCCTAGGCCTTTCACGCTCACTTTCTTTCTCTTTTCCTTTTTCCGATGTTCTAATTCTTCACTTCGTTTCTGACTTACTTCTTCTGAGATATAGTACCTCCCACTCCTTGTCATCCCTCCGACACCGGCTATATTGCTTACTGACGCCATCGGCGAATCTTTTCCTTCGTTTTCTTTCGAAGGAATTGCCGTGCATTCGTATCTCCAAGGGACTGCCTTAGAGCTTGCATAATGGAAAGGAGCAGGGGTCTTCAAAATGAGCTCAGTCATTTTTTAACATAATACTTATTCTTCCCACTCAGGCAATGTTGGGGCACAGCGAATGACTAGTGGGACAGGTCTTCCTGTCTCAATTTTGGTGCTTTCTTTAATGGCAGCTATTTCTTCTTCCCGATTCACTATAGAAATGAATTTTCCTTCTATTAACTTAACTCCTGCAGTCTTTTTCCAAATTGTTGGTCATTTGCAGAAATCATCCCAGCCTGAATCAAAATTTACCTTAACTTTGGCATTTCGCAAAATTCTAGCAGGTCTGACATGGCCAACTCCTTCTCAACTTCTTCGTGGATGACCGCGTTTACCTTATTGCCATCATGGTTCGGCAAAGGATTTGTTGTGACACTGGGATGCTGACTCCCTGGGTCGAACTTAAGCCATCCTACGTCGATCAGACCTTGGACTCGTCTCTTGAAGGCTACACACTTCTCCGTTTGATGTCCAGTAGCCCCCGCGTGGGAATCACATTTGGCATTCGGGTCGTACCACTTAGGGTAAGGTGGATTGAGTGGCTTTAACGGGATTAGGCTGATTATTTTATTCTGCAGTAACTGGGGCAACAGTTCTGTATAAGTTATGGGTATAGGATCAAAAACTTCGGGTGCACGTGGCTGTCTTCCATTCTGCTCTTTCTGATTATTTGCTGGCGGGGGTGGTACAGGAGGTGTTACCTGAAAGGTAGTAGGTGCCATTCGAGTTACAAAGGCAGTCTGGTCTTGATTCTTTCCTACAAGGGGTGAGCCTCGAATCAAAACGATTTCTCCTTTCTTTTCTACGCTTTCTTCTCTTATGCAATTTCTTTAGTTAGTCTAAGAAAGAGAAGGGAAAGTTTGCTCTTGTCTGATGAATAACAAGCGCTATAAGGTTGTTTTTGTTTAGTAACAAGCCCTGTGAAAGCTATCATTAATAGAGTGAGCGCTCATCTCTTCGATCTCTTTCTTTCTGTTTCTGGGGTGAATAAGATAGCTAAACCAGTTCCTGAGTTCATGACTTCAGAAGTGAAGCAAGTCACTGAAAGTGAAGTCTAATCGCTCTAAGCCAGTTGTTGAAGTGAGTTAAGGTCTTTCCGAGTTTGGGTCTTCTTGATTTCATGAGTTTAGGAGTTCATGAGCTAAGCCAGATCGCTATTCCTGACTTGAGAGTCCTCTTTTATTTAGAATTTTCTTATGAGTAAGGAAGCAATCAAAGGGGTGCGCCTTCCCTTACTAGGAGTTAAAGATAGCATTCCCTTAATAGGCAGTCTATGGCAATTTCTCTGTAGCAAGAAGCCCTGTGAAAGCCATCTCATAGGTGATTACGTCCTGGGAAAACGATCAAAAAAAGCCATTTTGATGGTATTGGGCTCAAAGGACGATGGGAGAAGTAGCTATGCCCGATCAAACGATCAAAAACATGGTACCAAAAGCCGGCTGTTAGACTCCGATGTGCTTCTAGAAGATGACTCAAGTCAAGGTTAGGTACTCGAGGTCCATTCATTGGTCCGGAGTCAAGCAGTGAGTCAATCCATTCATGGACGAATTAGTTAGAGGACTTCCGAATGCTCTAAGACTAGGGATATTCTAAACAAGGTCGAAGGAAGTACATGAGTAGACTGCTACTTATAAAAGAGTTACCTATCAAAAGAAGTGAAGTGCTGGAATACTCCAATCGGTAAGCCGGGAACTCATAACTGATACTATACCCTACTATATCCGCCCTTTATTCCTTCCTATTGAAGGCCGGTTGATGCAAAGAACATATTCAATCCCAGATTCCAGTGTTCCGTACCGACTATTCACACCTATCTTTGGAAATAGGCCCACCCTTTTTCTAGAACTGTTCGGAAGAACAGATAGGAGAAAGCCGAAAAACAGGCTACAGACACCACTTCTCGAGATCTCGCTTAGTCTTTCTTTCTTTGAATAGAGCCGCAACCCTGATTCAGCTGTGCCGGAATGATCTTGCCCTACACAAAGTCGATGTGAAAGAAAGGTACCTATCGAGCTCTAAGATCTTCTTTCTGACTGACGAAGAAAGAGGACTAACTCGACGAGAGGAAGCAGGACGAAGAAAAGAAGGATTTGTCCCCAGAAGAACGAAAGAAGGATTAGTCCCAGCCGGGATCAGATAGGGCTCAACTCCATAGATAAAGATCCAAAGTCCCGAATGGAAGGTAGCTTGCTTATTTCTTTTAAAGGAACGTAGTCTCTCGACTAAAGGAAAGGGGGAGAGGAAGAGGCCAACCCAACAAGAGTAAAGGTACGAAGTAAGTCCCCCACCAGGAGAGGAATCTTGTTCATAGAAGATGAAACCCCCCAAAGGGGGGGAGGGCGGACCATTGAATAAGCTAAAGCTTCCTCTCTCCGCTCCGGCCAGTTAAAAGTAACTAGGAAAGGAGTTGGCTTACCGGAGAGGCGCAAGTCAAATCCGAATAAGCTGTGAATTGGCTTTCTCTCTTGATCTACGATATTGGACTATCGGGAGTTTGACACAGCCTTTAGGGGGGCATGACAGCAGATAGGGACTACCCGCATGGATGAGTTATCACATTATTCACCCGAACCCCTATTCCATGAAAAAGAAGCCATAGCTAGAGAAGAGGAAGAATCCAGCCCACTAGTAGTACTCATCCCAGTTTCTCTCCTTGTGGGTGAAGCAGGGAACGGAACAAGCAATCAAGTCAGCCAGGTCGGGGTCATTTCCTACCTAGCCTAAGAGTAGACTAAGAGCAATCCCTTAAATAGGATCTTCCATCCCTAAAAGCGCATTCCCCTCCTCGCTCAGGAAAGTAAGAAATGGAGAAAACTTCCTTGTATTATTCTGATTCACTTGCTGAAAGCTCCCCAACAGTAGGAGCATCAATCCGATTTATCTAAATAGACTTTTGTCGATACAGTTTTTGGAAATACGGGAATGGGCATTTGAAAACATATGTCAGTTCCTTTGCCCGAGATTGGGCAGTCAAAGAAAGGGTAACCCGTCTTCTTGCAATGGGCGGAGCCAACCCCTTCAACCTTTTGCTCTACCTGGGTCGTAGCGTTAACCCCGGCTAATCGAGTTCCTTTGCTAGCTTTCTTACTAGAGATGAATGTGAAACCTCTTCTGGTCTGGCATATGCCTCTTCAAATACTATTGGATTAACTGGAAAAAATTCCATTTCCTTTCCTAAGTGACATCAAAATCCTCTTTCAGTTGATTCTTAAACAGCGTATTCTTCTTCACTTTCAAACAACCTATTTTGATTCAATTGCAGTTCCTTCTATGCCATCAATCCCATTTTGTTCACAGCGGCCTCTTCTGGGAAGGAATTGATGCAAGGAATCGTAAGTATGGTAAGGCTTGACTTTCCCCGTCCTTTGTCTTCTAGGCGTCGGAGGATCGGAGGAAGGGAATCGAATGACATTCCTTTCCTAAGGGGTCTCCGCCTTTGAAGCTTGATTTCTCCTTGGCAGGGGAGAAGCACCAATTGGCGGGGGATAACACTAATCTCAGTCTATTTGGCCTCGAGGCGATCTAATATCGACTGGGGAACTTTCGCCGCTACTCCGTCAAAGAGGAAGGACAATCCCTTAGGTCCCTGCCTTTTAAGGCATTCTAGCAAAGAGAACAGCTTCTTCTTTCACAACTCATTCTGAAGAAACCTATTTTTATTAAATCAGAATAAGCTGCACCCTATTCCGCGACAAGAAGAACTCTCAAGGCGACATTCCTTACCTTTCCTTCCCCGGATTTTAGACTGAATCGCATGAAACGATCCCTTTTCTGCCTTCTTGGCTATTAGATGCTTAGCTTCTTTCAAAGGAAAGAAACTCCTTTATCTTGGGGGTTACCTTCATTCCATTTTTTCAATATCCAAATCGTTTTCATAAGATCTGTTGCAGTAACACCGTCGTTCCCATAGCCTCTTCTCGCCCATCTGCACCCCTCACTACTGAAAGCTTATCTTATCGTTCTTCTGATCTGCTTCCACTCCTGGCTTCCAAGGTCTAGCCTGGACCTCTGCCTCGACATTCTCAATTAAAGAAAGAATCTACTTCCGACTTTCGGGCCTTAATTAAGGCTTTCTTTCCCTTCTTCCTTAGCTGGCACAGCAGAAAGAGTAGCTTACTGACATTGGCAGAGCAAATACTATCCTTTTCTTTACTCTTAGCCGTTGATTCCCAACTCTCCTTCCCTTGAATTCGTTTCCTCCCTTAAAGCTTCATCTCTCTCTTTCATCGGCGAACAATAAAGCACGGTGGGATGCATTGACACGACTCCACCTATTGAATAGAGAGAGGGCCTATTACTAAGTAGCGATTCTGGCTTTACGTCTCCATGTTGATTTGAATCTATCGAAATCCTACAGAATCATCGGGCTTGACTTGGTAAGGAGGAGCGTTTCTGATCGTACTTCTTTCAAGAGAGTTTCTTTCTGTCTCCTTCGGGCTCGCCTCACTGGTATTCGTGACCTAATACTGGATTAAGGAATATATAGCTCTGGTACTTGTGAGACTGGACTTGAAAACTTTGCCGGGGAAGATGAAAACCGATGGATGTGTTTACGGGCACTAAGCTATGGCTATGGCTATTCTTTGAAATTGGAAGAGGTTCCTGCTTTGCTTTGATTCAAAAAAAAAAGTGAAAGGGCCCGAAGGGGCTTACCGGAGACCCCATTGATCGGACTCGATCAATCAATTCCTTAAACAAGTTCAAAAATGCTTTAAACGAAATTATGCATCAGCGGATGATCAGGGTTTTATTCCTTATTCCAGGTAAGCTTTCATAGTATAGGATGCATGCAACAAGTTCACCTCTCCTTCTTTTTCGAGTGAAAAGCTCGTTTTAATCATTCAAAGCCTCTCCGAGGAGGTCGGGTCAGACTATGGATATAAGCCAAAGAGAGGAGTTTGGGGCACCAGCTCTTCTCAGAACCCGGAGGAGATACTAAAAGCTGTCTCTTGATCCCCCGAGGGGGACCCTTCTTAATTGATTGCCAAATCTTAATCGAATTGCCATGCTCTAATCAAGGAGCGACCAATGAAAATAGAGTTACAAGTTCTAGGGCGAAGCACTCTGATCCTGGGCTTTTGAATATCAAGCTTGTGCACAGGCCTCTCTCTTCCTTCTTGCTTCACACCTGCTATTGACCCCAATTCACTTAAGAAAGCAGCCAAGCAATGGCCTTGTTATTTATAAGGGGTGCGGCTATGCCGTGTTCTCGGTGTATGCGCGAAGTGAATCTTCTATACCGTCCATAGTTGGCGGGCAATTCGTCGTTCATGCATTTGGGACCGTTGTCGCTGGAGATTGAACTTAGTGCTAGGCTTCCGCTGTCGGTCCGGCCCGGGTGATGAAACTGAACGTACTTTGGTTAGTGATTCTGCTTGTATCGACTTCCGTTTGTCCCTCTGTTCCTGATCCTTTCAAGCATAGAATGAAGCGAGTGGGGATTGCCGGGTTTTAGGCAATTGAACTTCTAAATCATAGGGAAAAAGCAGGGGATTACTTCCTAAAGAAATGCTTTCCAAAGGGAAATGTTAAGTACTCTTACCGCTCTAAGATGGACGCCAGATGAAGCAAAAACCCTTTGAATGAATGCCTTAGTAAGGTAAGCTCCTTCATGCCTTTGCTCCCGCAAGCGGGAAAGAGAGTACTCCTATCTTGCTAAACAAAGGGGGAGAGGGGAGGAAGGCAGAGATAGCAAAGCCATTGGTGGAGAGAGGTAGGGCATGCCAAATACTGCTTACCGGATTGCCTGATTGCTAGTATGGATATATTCCCTTCGTACCTTTATGACTTTCTTACCTGCTTAACCGCTTCGCCCCTTTACCGCTTTACTGTTAACTAAACAGAGTCTTTCTCACCTTAAGGAGCAATAGACTGCATTAGTGGGATAGAATGGTATTAGTTTAGTGGTATAGCAATGGAGAGAGTGAAGCCAGGAGCTTCGTCAAGAAGAGTAAAAGCAGTCAATCCAGTAGGCACTAATAAGAGCGGCTACTTAATAGCTGATTCGAGAGCAATAGCAGCGGAGAAGATCCCAACAACGGCTATTTTAACACCGATTACTGTACCCGCGGTTGCTGATTCAATTGAGAACATCACAGCTGATACGACAAGACCGGTTATTCACTCACCAACAACAGCGCATTCAATAGCAGCCTACTCTTTATATATGTGATTTGCTTCCCTTAGTAGCCTTTCTTATATATGCAACCACTTTTTGAACAACCAATTCCTATTCATGCGACAACAGCACATTCTATGCCATCTTCCTTATACTATTGATTAAACCAAGCGATTCGTGTTCAATTGCAGCGTATTTTGACACCGTATTCTGATTCCCTCCCTCACATGTCTTCTCTGCTCGTGGCTATCTTAACCATTTTTTCAATTGGATGCGCTTAAGAAATCCCCCCCTGGCTCTAAATAATAAATAAGCAGTAATTGATTACCTGGCTTTCCAATTCATTTGCTCCATATACGGCTAATGCAGCAGGAAAAAACTATGCTAGTACACACTTGCCCTGTGTGCCGTGCCCCCCCAGTAAAGTATTACTCACTTCCACCAAGAGAGGTCCTATCAACTACTCAATCAATGGGAATAAGCGAACTGCAAAAGACTGCCTTTATGAATACTCAGACTTAGACTGGGTACAATCTAAATAGATAGAAGGAAAGGAACTCAAACTCCATCTAGACGGCTTGGATAAAATGACTCTACCTTTAAAGAGAGAGATACTATGGTTTAAGTAGTGCTTCCAACTGGGTTTCCCTTATAGCCTAAAAAAAGTATACTGAGAAGATAGCCTTTTCAGTTCAGAGGTGGGGAAGAAATAGAAGTCAATCCCTCCGATAGAAAATCTCGCAAAGAAAATGCCTTATATTATATAAGCAGAATGCTCGTGGGGGTAGAAAATCGATTATTCTCCTATTGAGAAATACCATTCATCACGTCGTAGTGAAGTCAGTTTGGAAATGCTCGAACGTTCTCCACTTCCGGAAAAGGTTCCGAAGATCTAACCGGAGGAAATAACCAAAGAAAAGGGCTCTACTGCTAACCGTGATTCTCGTCCGACTCTGAGCGGTGAGTGGGGTAGGCGGAACGTTGTGCGGTAGCAGCCTGCCAGGCATTAAATTGATAAGAAACTTGGCTTTGCCAAGAGATAGCAATCTAAGACAAGGGCAGTGGGGAAGGTAGATAGCGAGCGAGTGGGTCAAGATGCGGGAGGACTTCACTGGCAAAGAGTTAGTTGCCAGGGTAGGAGAATGAGTTTCCAAAGAATATGAAGGGAAAGGGAAGGATCATTGAAACAAGCTTTATAGCTTGTGTACAACCTTTGTAACTTCATGGTATACTCATGGATTTGCCAGTTCCTATTTTGAAGGATGCAATTTCTTAACCGTTTTAACTCCGTTTAGCACATTCTTTGTTGCTACTAGGGGGTCCTGAAGTCAAAGGAGATTTGACCCCTTGGTGTCAATTAGGTGGTCTGTGGACTTTTGTTTCTCCCCATGGCGCTTTCGGACTAATAGGTTTCATGTTATGTCAATTCTAACTTGCTTGATCTGCTCAATTGGCGACCTTATAATGTAATCGAAAGAGTGAACATTGCTCTTTTTGTTTCTGTATTCTTGATTTATCCACTAGGTAAATCTGGTTGGTTCTTTGCACAAACAACTTTTTGATTCTTTTATATATGTTGCTTTTGAGGCTTCTTCATTCACAAGTGAAGAATTCAACTACTGGTGGTCCGGCTACGTAGCCAAGGCCTTTTTCGCTGACATTTTTGGGGGTTTTTTTCCTTTGCCAAAGCTGAGTGAGAAAAAAGAATCTAGCCAGCACCCGTAACTCCCAAGAAAAAGGTTTCAGAGAAAAGGAAGGCTGATTCTGATTCTATTCAGCCACAAAGCGAAGGAGCCTCAAAGAAAGTTAAGAGTAAGTTTACTTACCGGGTTGGAACTGCTTCTTTTAAAGCTTGAATATATAACTCGCCTTGTACTCTTAGGGGATTTACCCATGAAAACGTCTGGAGTGAAGGGATCTGTGGAATCTTCGAAGGGAGCGGCACCCATAGCGTAAGATAAAGAGCAAAGAGTCAATTTGTTTTCAACATGAATTCAAAACATTATTGTTGTGTCACTTGTTGTCTAACAAATTATTTTATCTTTTTGCAGCAATCTCTCAGACAAAAGACGAAGTTTGCAAAAGGATCGGCTTCGGAGGTTTGGAGATTCCATTCCAGATGAAGAGGAATCATAAGCAGAGCAATAAATTAGTGAGGCAACTGCCATGGAGACGGAAAAAAAGGAGCGAGAATCACCAAATGACTCAACTTTTGCCTCGGAGGAGTCCAGCGAAGAGGAAACGGAAACGGCGGAACTGAAGGGAAAGGAAAACAAAGTCTGGGTGGCCCTAGAAAAAACGACGATTCAGAGAGCCCGTCTTCCCCTGAGCCAGCAATGCCTGGTAAACATGTAGAAAAGACAGTTGAGAAGGCGGTATCCCCTCTTAGTTTTGAGTAGGAGCTCCAATATTCCGGCTCCGTTAGCTTCTGCTTCTGTGGCTCCCTCTTCAGGATCTCCCGGTGAAGGTACCCAAGCTTCTCACACGGTGACTCCGATGTCTCCCTTGAAACCAAGCAGTTCTGCTAAGGGAATGTCCCTTATCCTTAATTTAATCTTGCCGGAATTTTCCAGTATTCTTACGTATACGAACCTTCTTCCTCAGTTGCCCCCAATCAGTTCGGTCTCTACTTCGAGTGGCTCCTCGCGCCTTGCGCGTCGTGCATTGCTCGGTTCTCTTAAAAGCCTACTCGGTGATCTGCCAATGAGGGTTCCCGGTCTCAGAGCCTAAGTACTGAAATTGCCCCCACATCCAGTTTAAGGCTTTGACAAGAGGTGATTCTCAAAGCACTCCGGGATCCGCATACTTTTATAGATCAAAGTCTTGTGGCAGCTAAGGGAAAGGTTATGGCAGGGCTAGGGAATAAAAGTAAGTAAAAAAGCAAAAATGTCTTTCCTATGGCGTGATATCAGTTTTATATCTTATAAGCGCTCTTTTTTAACCTTTCAGGGAAAGGCGGTCTGGTCGACCTTCATCCAAGTTCAGCACACCCGAGAACACAGCGCTCGCTTACACTTGAGCACACTCCTATGCTTGTTGGCCAGACTTGTTCCCTTATCTTTACATGGTCCTGCGGTCGTTTGGTTCAGGTACCTTAGACCGGCAGACCGGCCTCTGTAGCCTCTTTTCAGCAGCTGACAGAAAATTTCTTGAACCGTTACGCCTTTTTGACTTTACGCCTACGCCTCAGCGGTAGGGAGCTCCATGTATGCCATGGTGTGTACTGTACAAGACCGGATATTGCACATGCAGTTGGTGTGGTAAGCAGGTATCTTATAAATCCAGGTAAACAACATTGGGAGGAATCGTACCTAAGAGGCACATCGAAAGTGTGTTTGAGTTTTTTGGGAAGGCATCGCCTATGCTAAAAGGCTTCACAGATGCAGATATGGCAGGTGATCATGACCGGATAAAGTCTACATCCGGATATCTATTAACTTTTCATGGAGACAATCTAAGTTGCAAAAGTGTGTTGCGCCACAGAGGCATAATAAATTTCTTTTCTGCTACTGAAGCTTTCAAGGTGGTTGAAAATCTTCCTCAAAGAGTTGGGTTTGAAGCAAAACTAAAGAAGTATGTGGTCAAGTGTCACAGTCAAAGCGCCATTGATTTAAGCAAGAATGCAAGATTTCACTCTAGGATCAAAGACATTGATGTGAGATATCATTGGATACGAGATGTGCTTGAGAACAAGGATACAGAAATAGCAAGTACGGATCTGTCTCCGGCAAGGATAGCAGCTATTGATCTATCCTTGTACCTGTCTATCTATACCCGCTTATTGGAACTCTATGAATGAAGAACTTCAAGCCTAGCTTTCAAGAATGTGCAAAGACGATTTTCCAGGGAGGTTGGATATAGGAGAAAGATGACCAGATGCAACCAAAAGGCTACTCTTCCTCCAATTTAGGGGGTTACCCTGCCTAAGGGCACTTTATAAACAAAGAAAAATCAAAGAGCTCCATGTGAAAGAAAGGTTAGAGTGGAGCCTGTTGGTGAGTTCATAGGGCAGAGCTAGGTGGCCTAGTAGAAGATGAGGATCTCCCCTTGACAAAAGGTTCTCTGAAATTACATTTGGTAAGATAGAACCCAACCTGAAAGAGTTGATGCGGCCGATTCCCTATCTTCATTTATCATCTAGCTTGGCTATCGCTTGTCGGTGAATCAAAGAGTCCTTTTTTCGAGCCCTCTCTTCCGCTTTCAATTTATTCCCACAGTAGATCTTTGATTCGGTTGAGGCAGAACCACTCCGAAAGGTGACTAAGAAAAGGGCTCCGCAAGCGCATCCTATTACTGTACACGCTGATGATCTTCTATATTAACCGAGACTACATCCGCACTCGCCCGAGAACACGTGCGTCCTCCCTGTAATTGTCTTGTCTTAGGGTTGAACGAACATACTCGATATGCCCGCATGTCGAAAGTTCACTCCCTCTCTCTCAGCTAAGGAAAGAGATAGATAGATAATTCATGTACTTCGCTATTTCCTGCGGATCTATCGTATCCTTACTTCTCTCTGATTGTAATTTCCCACATGCCGTACTATACCGCTCAGGAAAAGAAAGAAGAAGCAGGCTAGGCTACTCCTCTTCCCCTTTCTGAATCAACTTGTCCTTGCGCTTACCACTACCACTTCTTGAAACTTGCGAGCGAGTGTCGATCCCTCCTTTGCCTGGGCAAGATCTGACGACTCCTGCCCCAAAGATGGCGGGTTACGAATTCAGACTAGCTACTGTCAAAGAGGCCAGGAACGGGCTTCTGCTTTATCTAAAGAAAAAACCTCTTCCTGATCATTCGTGCAAAGATCCAAAAGTCGATCTAGCCATTGCCGCAAAAGCGCTCGATACGGCTTGAAGGAAATTCTCTTGTTCAATAGCTGCGCCCCATCAAACCTCTTATAGGAATTTTCAGTTCAGGTCCTTTCCGTTAAGTCAATATAAAAATTTTTGAGTTTCCTATCTTCCAGGGCTAATACCTGCCATATTCCCACAAAGGATATTTTAGTCTAGCCTCCTGCACTCTTTTTTAAAGCATATGCGATTTCCAGTTCCCGGAAGGCTAGTACCATAGCAGTATAAGTTGCAGTTGAAGTCCCGCTAGACCCCGTAGTTGTAGGCCTTCCAACCATTGGGAGACTTTTCCAGGCTAGTTCCCCTCATCGAGTGGGAATTCTCCTCCAGTGGTAATCCCATTAAATGGAAGAAGGGGACAATCTATCCAGCGGGGCTTCGTGCAAGGCCAACAAGTAACTTTCAGCTGGCAGACCTTCTTAGCTAGACTGAGACTGCTGATATATGGACGGAGTGGCGAGCTCTCGCTGATCTCTACGCGGATCTCCTCGATGGTTACTGCATGGAGGGCGGCTTGTCGGTGCAGGTGAGCTAAGCTTTTTTACTTTACTTCTTGGAATGGCAGTTGCTAGCCGTCCAGTTAAAAGAAAGTGCTTTTTGTAATGCTCTCCCTAAGCCCTTTCCAGCAGTGCTTTTTTCAAGTGAGACCTTTTACACAATAGCAAGTGCTTCTGCCTTACCTTATGTTTTGGTTCTACCTGGCACTAAGGTTTGAGTTGCAACGGTTAACTAATGAAGCAAGGGTCCTTTCTTTTTTTGTTGCACTTTTCTAAGTCAGTTTTCTCTTCTCAGAGAAGAGGAGTTGCCTAAACTAAAGGATTAGTTCCTCGAGTCTAGTTAACTTGACAGCTTAACACGAATAACGCACGAGCTTTCCTCGACTATAGCACGAGTAGAGTCTAGCTCGACTAGGTCGCTTCGCCTCCAAAAAGACCTCCTTTCTTGTATTAATAGTGTCTTTTGTTACTTGTACTTGAGTACAGATAGTAGTAGTGGAGTTGAAGAGGTCGCTATCTCCCCAGTGAAGGCTCGCTTCGTAGACTTCATGAGCAAAGAATAGATATGACTGACAATCCAGTGCCAATAAGTTTGCTGTCCTGTCTCTGTCTGTAGGTAGTAGGTCCCTGCTCTTTCCGATAAGCGGAAAAGTTGAGGGGCTTGCTCCCAAAAAGAAACTCCCCTTGCCTCCTTCTGGCCTTGACACTGACGTTGTTGTAGCTCTTGTTTACTCCCTGTTTTCCTTCTTTTTCTTGTTAGGAGTTGAGAGTATGTCTAGAACGAGTGGAACGAAGTGTTTCCCTTAAGAAGCCCGAGTCCACGATCTAAAGAGGAGCCGAAGGGAGGTGGCTAATAGATTGACTTGCTTTCTCGTATTCGGCGGAAGTCAATGGGAAGACCAAGAGCAGCAAGAGGCACAAGCAAGACCAGAAACGGGGACTATCCCTCGCTCGGGTAGAGGGAGAAGCTTTAAGCACGAGTTGTGGTTCGCCAATCGCTATGTCCGGCTTAATCTTCTTTCTCTCTGGGAAGAATAGCCAACTTTCGTAGCAAAGGGATTCTACTTTTCTTCCAGCAATCCCTACCTACGCAGGGAATGATTGAAGACTACCACACGTTCATCCAATCACTTCTTCCCTTCGGGTTAACCGCAGGGAAAGCAGTTAATGGACATATCTCACAGGTAGTCGCTAGACTGACTAATTCAGTCTAGTCTAATTGGCCTATAGGTCTTAGAGAGTCTTTTTAGTAGTGTAAGAGCAGCGTTGATAAGCTAGTTCCCTTCCAACCAATCCTAAAAGAAAGTTTTTTTTTAGGATTGGTTGGAAGGGAACGCTTAGAACTTCAACTGCCGGGAAAGAATTAGGATTGCCGAGGACTGGGAGAAAAACTAGAAAAATGCGTGTATCCGGAAAGACTACAACTTCCATTTTTTTTTCTGGAGAATATGAACTAAGCAAACTTCTTCTTAGAGCTAAAACTCTTCCCCAGGAGCAGTAGTTTCTCCCAAGGTAAATTCTTAGCCCAGTATGATGTACCCAATCAACAAAATTCTCGTTCCGTTTTTCCTAAAGCTTATTTTTCCCTGAAAGAATCCATTTATTGTGAACCCATTTCTTCGTCAAGACTCACATCATTAACACCTTTCTCATGCTATCCCTATGTGTTGAGTAGGTAAGGCTAAGATGCAGGTTTCTTCACACTGCCAGGGAGATTAGGAGCTTCACAGGAAGTAAGTTGAATCACCAAATTGGCATGATTCAACTGCTGAAGAATCGTTTGTTTATTCATCAAATTCGTGCTCTATAAATCAACTATCCACTCTATAAATAGAGAATCAACAAGAACTGCCATAACCATTCTTGCTATAAGAAAAAAAAAACAAAAATCAAAGAGTTATATTGCAGTTTGCTAAACTATGGCCGGGGTTAAGGAATACAGGCTTGCTCAACTTACAACAGAAATAGAGCGCGCAGAGAACAAGATCACCGAACGCCGGGCCCTCCTATTACGCTTTTTTAAAAAAGTACCAAAGGACGAGCAACTAAGGGAAGCCGAGCTCAGGCTCCAAGTCCTGCGAGATGAACAGAACACACTCGTTCGCGAATTGACATTCTTTCACAGGGGAAATGGAAGTGGAGGCAACAGGGGGGAAGAATAATCTAAATAATAGCCTATTGTTTACTTTTCTTATTATGTTGTTAGTTTTCTTTTAAATGTTGTGTTTATTTATGTGCCTGTTCTGTAAGCTTCTTATTGGATATCTTCCCCTTTTAATAATAATAATAAAGTCTTAAGTATTAAGTACACTGACTTTGTTCACTCCTAGAGAAGTGAATCCCGGTCTTTCTTATTTAAAGAGAGTGAAGTAGTTCTGGGAAAGAGAAAGGTTCGGAAGTAGACTTTCCAGTAAGATAAGAGCCGGTGAAGGAAGAGAAGGAGCTAAAGTACAAGACACTCAAATCATCGGGATAGGTACACTTAATGGCACACAACTACGAAAAGTTTACAGCTGGTCAAATCCCTTGGGAAGTGACGGGATGGTAAGTAGAAGTTACAGGAAGGAAGCAACCCTTGGCTTAACTTAAGCCAATAGAACTGGAAAGTTAAGGAATAAAGATAAAGCATCATTCACTCTCAACTCAAAGCAAAGGAAGTGAGTGCGAGCAGGTTAGACCTAATTACTTTCTCAGTGAATCGCTTTCGGTTTTAGAGGGAGACGAGGGTGTGGAGACAGTCAAGCCGGTTTCGAGAAAGAAGGAAGATGGAGCAATAGAGTCGGTAGAGCCAGTAAGAACATTTCTTCTATATGGCCTTTTTCTTAGCGAGAGATGCCGTGTAGCCCGAGCGCTTAGAGTAGGTAGCTGAGGTATAGCTAATTTCTCCGTCTCAAGACCCCTTTCCTAGCTTAGTGCTCTGTACTAAGAGAAAGACGACTATGGATGCTTTGTAGCGAAAACTTTTCTATAATAAAAAGAGAGAACGTCGTAGAGACACTGCTAATAACGTAGTAGTAGTAATATAAGTAGTAGAATATAATCAGAAGGACTGGACTTTCTTTCCCGGTGTGTGTCCCAGCTTTCTCACGCACTAATGATGCCAGTTTCAATTTGATCTGCGATGCGATCCACCATAAACAATGCGGCATACAGCCCCAAGAGTGAAATTCTTGCCCCCTTTCAATTGTTAATAATGTATGTTGCAAGCTTGCCCCTTTCTCCTCTAGTACGCATTCAATCTTGAGCATGAAAGTCCCATTTTTTTCTTAGAAGGATTTTTGATTAGAAGAAGAGAAGGCTACGCACCTTCAAACAGCCTAGTTGTCCTAAGAGCTGATCCACAAAAGAAACTACCTTTACTGCAGGGAAAGCCCGAGTACAGTTGAAGACCAAACCACCCCCACACCTCTTTTCTTTGGACAGTGGCTTATTCCCCTCATCTCAGGGTTAGAAGACATCATTTCAGAGTTGCGTTGAAAGAAGACCTGCTTAGAGTGTGCCCTTTATGTGTTTTTATGTGTTTCGTCCGACTCCTCATAAATGAAGGCGAAAAGACTGATTGTCTCTATATCCCTAGCGGACAATCGGGTGGTGGTATCTCAGTAAATTGATTAAAGAATGGTGGATGATTTCACACCTCTTTCCCTCTCCCTACTCTAGGATCTCAGGCTCCCCCTCAAGTTTAGGGGTTTCGGTTCAGAAGGTGATCAACCATCAATAGGGCTAATCCCTTGGATGCTGCTTACCTAGATGCATAAGAAAGGTGAAATCCATGCAATTAGATGCTGGTTAAACTAGAATCTAATTTTTTAGAAAAGGAAGTGTTTTTTGTCTTTCCAACTCCTTTTTGGCAAGCAGATGAACTCGGATCTTCTTTATTGTGCTTGTCGTGCTGGGACTCCTCCTCCTTAACAACCTCTCCTCCCTCGGTACACTCCTCCGGCTACTTGTACTGATAACGCTGGGACTCATTTTTCTAAGGCGGATTTCTCCTCTTTCCTTCAAAGGGAGTCCGTCCTGCTAGTTCATGATTGATAGCTGTCAGGTAAGTAAGGGTCCGAAGGAGGTAAGGCTAGCACTCATTCTCTTGTCTAGTTGTGATTCTCCGGGATTCCATCAAGAAAAGAATAACCTTTTGCTCCCATACCTTACCAAAGTAAGGAAGTACAACTAGTTGTTTAGTTCATAAAAAAGAGTCTACTTAAAGAGTATGGCTCTTTAAGAAGAACCTAAAACTTAAAAGAAAGGGAAAGCAGACTCGCGGGAGACGACTACTAAGCTCTTTAATGCGAGTTGTCTTTATAAAGTATGTGCTATTTCATAAAGAAAGCACCCCACTCTAATAGTAGTAGAAAGGAAAAGGCTCGATCCATGGAGTGAATTATGCTGAGTCGGGAATAAGATTCTCAAATAAGATCCTGTTTTTAATGCTTTGAAGCTTGTTAATTTCTTGCTCGTTAAACGTTGTTATTTTTTTTTTTTTTTGGATTTTTTAGGGTTTCAGAGCGTTAACAGTGCATGCTGTGGAGCTGCTTCGGAACCGCCCATTAGAGTTGTTCTTCGACCTGCTGCCATAAGCCATGAGGCTCTATCCTTCCTTACCGAATTCATTCTATGCGAAAGAGTCTCGCGCCGGGAGCGCTGCTGTAAGCAGTTCTGATTTCAAGCACCTAACCTTTGTTGTGAGTACTTTTTCGGGGTAATACCCAATTCGCGTAAAGGGAGGGCACCTTACTAAATAGGGGCACTTAGCTTTCCCACAGAGGTCAGTGAAGAATGCCAGATCCTCCAATTATTCAGCCGAAAAGCTTTAGCTAAAGGCAGTAAAGAAGAAAGATAGGGCATTAGCAGCTTCAACTCGAGAAGCAGCATCCCCATCCGAATCCGCTGAAGAGGAAGAACAAGAGTCTGGTTGCGCTTCGGGACGACTTCCCCTACTACTGTTAAATAGTACCCTCTTCCCTTAGTATAGTAAGCTGGCGGGCTTCTTCCTTCACTTTGGTAGTCGGGCCGGTAACTAACTCTTTCTTAGAAAGGAATAGACAGAAAAAGGGGAAAGTGTTAGAGAGGAATAAGGGAGTTTCAGAGTAGTCCTAACCTCAGTTGACCGATGATGAGAAAGTTCTTCTGGTTCTTACTTTAATCTCTTGCTTTGAGAATAAGACTTCAAAAATGCTTTTCTCTTGCGATGTCACCACTCGCTTGATATATAGTATAGGACTAGACCTACTTTTGCCGATCTTCGACCGCTGGCGTATGAAGCACGTTTTCTCCGTCCCTACCTCCTCTGCACCCGGCCATGGATCAAGGTCTACTTCTCCTCCGAGACAGGAAAGTAGGTTCGTGGCTCTCCGTCTCCTTTCTTGATGAAGTAAGGATGAATTTCTTTCGTGTCTAGTGAGTACTCTATTTCCCAGTTTTTCTCAACATTGTTTGCGCGGCACCAATGCTTATCCGCTTAAGCCCCAGATTCAAGAGCAATGGGTTCGTGCGTCAGAGCGATCTCCTAAGGGGCAAATGCATTCCAATGCTAACCCAGGTTCTATCCTATATAAGGTAATGTAAGGTAGTCTTACATTCGTTTTTATATAAAAATCAGTCTATTGTAATGGTAAAGGAAGGACTCTATCTTCTGAGCAAGCCACTAGCTGCAAAGATGGCTTTGATCTACGAGCGCCTACAGCTAGTATCCGGCCTGTAACTCCTCCTCCGGACCCTCGAGTCAGGAGCGAGACTTCCTTACTTCAAAATGAAGAGTCCTTAAGAAAAGGGGATCGATCCATTGAATGAAAGGAATCTCCATTCGTGGATGGAAAAGAAGGAGGCTAATAAAATCTCTCTCAAAGAACGACTCTCTAAAGTCGAAGATTTCGATGAAAGCAAGGTAGACGCCATCTTTGACATGTTGATCGCTAAGGGTTAGCTGACTCTACCTCCGTGTAAGCGACCCACCGAGATCGATAAAGTGGATGATTCCAACTACTGCCGGTATCACAGGTCGTGGGACATAGACTAAGACAGGGTTTTGTCTTTAAAGAGCTGGTGCAAGAAGGCCTCCGGACAAAGGCATTAACACTAGGAGAAGAATAAAGCCTTTCATAACCTCCGAGATCTTCACTAGTTGGAAGGAAAAAAGAAAGTTTACGACTTCCAGAGGGAGTCATATCATTCGACTGATTGTCTCCATTTAATAAAAAAGATCCAGATACCGCTCTCAACGCTCTACTCTCTTCCGAGAGCAAACCATAGTTGTTAATCGGAACATCTCGCCCTCCCTTCACCTGGGCTGAGAAGATAGGAACGAATCCGGTTGATCCGCTGCCGTGGAGTCTGACAGGAAAGTAGGAAGCCCTGGCTCCCCTATAAATGCACCGGTTAGCAGGAATTTTGGATGAAATTCTGGTTGAAGTGGATTCATTGGTATGCTACCGTTCCACTCGGCCCTGACCCCAAGCTTGACGATCTATTCTCTCCTCCTATCGTGGAGACATCTTGGAAGCGCTGTAATACGGACCACCAAGTTCGTGTTTACGGTCTTCTTTGGCCTTGCTATGATATGGGGTCAGAATGGAACCTCCAGCGGGTCCCTGGGGTTCTCACCCCTTCTGAACATCATTAGGTCTTCAAAGCAGGTTAGTACTCCAGGTGGGTTTTGGTTAGACATACCTATCCATCGACCCTAGCCCTTAACCAAAGGGTTAGAGACAGGGATCAGAAGATAAGAAGATAAACTGAAGGCTGTCTCAGATCATGGGAGATTCATCTGTCTAAGGAGCAGAGGTGAAGGTTCGAATCCAGCTTGTGACATCGGATGGAAGAGATTCTCAGAGCAAACCTAGGAGAAGGAATCTCTGTCTGGTTTTGAATGCCCCCTTCTTTCCGCGAGGGTGGCCGGATAGACTAACGCGGATAGGCCTTGTCAAGCTTTCAGCTAGGCTCCATAGCTCTCTTTGTAGTGAATTCCTCTTTTGATTCAAGGAGAGCAGCATGCTTCAAAGCCCATCTAGAGAAGAAAGAGAACTAGGTCAAGATCTCCACTTTTGCTTAAGAGAACTCGGCCAGGTCAAAAAAGACATCTTGAGCCCTATCTATATCCCTTCCTCCGGTCGCCTCTGGGTTCGGGAGAGACTATGAAAAGCTTCCATGGGCATCTTCCTATTCAAAAATAGCTCGTTTCAAACCATCCAAGTCAATCTGCGTAAGTTTTCCTGGTCAGACATCGGTTATACAGAGACAAATCCTTTTGAGAAAGTCTTCCCGCTCCGGAAATCCCTCTTCTCTTGGTTAAGTCTCTACTTCAGCTTATACTTTCGTCGAGTAAGACAGCACAATCACGGTGGGAAAAGAAGCAAGCTTCAAAGTTGCCCGCTGCTATTTCCTGTTGTGGAATCAGCTGCCGTAGACGAGACAACTTCATTTACGAAATCAGTATCTACCACTTCTGTCGCTGACTCACGTTCAGTACTTTAGTAGGCTTGCTTCCGCTGAATGAATAAGAAGAGGGTAATCGATGCCGCAGATCGGCTTCTTGGGAAAAAGCATCCCTTGGCTAGCTTTCTCTGCTTGAGAGTAAAAAAGGAAAAAGAAAAATTTCCACGCTAAAATAAAAGGCAATCAGGTTAGTTAGTCAATTCTTACTTCTGACGTCGCGTCGGGGAGCGAGCGGGGCAGTGACACCGATTCCATAGTGTCTGAGCTTTCAGTTCTTAGTCCCAATGAACCATCTTTTGGGCTAGCTATACTTGACTTATAAGAAAGGAATCGTTAATGACTAAATTCTGACCACCCGTTCCAGGTAATAGATAGGTCTCGGTTGAACAAAGGAATTTGCCAAGTATGAATCGGGAACGTTCTTGCCTTGACTTCGTCCTAGGTGAATCCGCCGAAAAGAGAGAGAAGGAAAT
Source organism: Excoecaria cochinchinensis (assembly GCA_947683425.1). Classification (NCBI taxonomy): domain Eukaryota; kingdom Viridiplantae; phylum Streptophyta; class Magnoliopsida; order Malpighiales; family Euphorbiaceae; genus Excoecaria; species Excoecaria cochinchinensis. The sequence continues at coordinate 88,798 of CANTUQ010000346.1, forward strand.
GGTTATTCAGTTTTGGTTTCTGTCATGAAGTGGTGAAATACATTGCTTCTATCGTAGTGTGTTTGTGAGGATGAAAAGTGTGTGAAAAGGAAAGAGACTACATGAGCCTTCCAAAAACAAAAAGACCAGAGCATACCGGATTGAATGTAACGAAGAAAGTGCAAAGTCACTAGTCCCGCTAATATTTAATATGATAATCGGGTTATCATGGAAGGTCTGAATTCTCTTTAGCCTTCGAGCCTGAAGCTAGACAAAAAAAGAAGAGAAGGGCAGGGGACTGTATTTAATTAATGTGTAATGCTGTCCAAGGAAAATGACTCGTGTGGTACTTCAAGGAGGTGTCCTAATCAAAAGATTACCTTCTCTATCCCCGACGAAACCTGGCGAAAAAGAAGTGAGATGGACGTTACTTTGGATTGAGAAAATTCTCTATTGTTATAAATAGACTTTTCCCTAACCTAAAAGGGGCACAATTCCCTCTGATGAGCAGCAGGATGTTGATGTCCGAAATAGATTCCTGACGTGAAGCGAAAGATGCACCGATTGATTCTGATCGCCCTTTGTTGTTTTCTCGGTATGAGGTTGGAACCCCCAAGTCATGGTTTTCAGCTGTCTCTTTCGCCTATTGGCCGGCATGGTAAGCAAGTATAATTGCCTCCTTCTAGTCGCTCCGATTTCATACTGTCTCGGTCGTATTTCTTTAATTGGATTAGCAGACCCTACTCTTGAGGGGAGGGGGAGTCTGAGGTCAGGGGTCGGTGCTGATTTTCCTGATGTTACTGATGTTGTTGATTTTTCTTTCGCTAGAGTGTGAATCATAGGCCGGGTGTAATTATATATATATATCATACCATAATCTATAGTCTGATATCTAGTGGAGTAGCCTCTGTGCCACATATACTGGGCGATTTAGGCGGTAGATTCTTCTGACCGAACCGCTCTTTCTTTCACCAAATATGCTCTTCCATTGATTATGTAAGTTCACTTTTTTTCAGGAAACCGCGATCAGTAAAACATGAAATAGGGCGCTAAGAAAAAAGAGTCTCTACCAACATGAAGCTCGTTGCCAGGATAGATCGAATGTAATAACGTATTGTTACAAGTTTCTCTTTTATTTCAGTCTTTAGAAGAAGCCGATAATGGAGACAGAGAGATAGAAAGTGTGCAGTGAGTATATCGAGATTGGGTTGGTCTTAGTTAAAGAAGTCTTTCGCTCTCCTCGGTGACCGAAGGGAGGACTCTTTTCACGAATCCAACTGACATATCGGATCTTGCCATTGCCAGGAGCATTGATGCCGAGAATGCCCTCTTTGCTGCAAGTGAATCAGAAGGGGTTCTTTTCGCCTAATCGGTTATTGTGCTAGAATCGATTGTGGAAGCTCAATGAAAATTATCGTAGTGTAGTTACAGTCAACACAGTAGCTGTAAGGTGAACTTTGTCCTTTATCTATATAATAGGCTGAGCTGAATGATAAAGCCTTATTTCCATGACTTTCCGGACCAACCAACCGGCGATTTACGACAAGTCTCTCTTCATTTTTTTGGGGGGAGCAAAGCAGTAAAAGAATGAAGGAAAGGATAATGAGAAATTTTTTTCTCAATGTATGGCAATCTATTATGAATTTTTTTATTAAGAATGGAAAAAACGAAAGATCACCGTATGTCGATGAACAAGTAATTAATGTTCCAAAAGAGGAAATGATGAAACGTATAGCAGAGATTGTTAAAAAAGCTAGCGAGGATGACTAAACAGTCATTTAGTAAGTAGTAAGGAGGGTGGGGATTCTAGTGTTTTGGCGGAAACGTGAAAAAACAAGACTAATAAAGACTACATCCGGGGGTTTACTAGAAGTCTTTTTTTATTAATTAAAGCCCTCTTTCCGGACTTCCCCTAGACCTCTGTCCGGCCTAGGGACCGTTCTCTAAGCTAGAGCTCCTGTCTCCTCACTTAGAAAACTACTTATTAACTTCGTTCCACCATAAAAAAATCTAACCCAGGCGAGGCGGGATTATAGGTTGGTTATTTTACCCCCAATGTATTGACAATTTGAACTAGTGGGTCATAATACTGCCTTTCAGCGCCGCGTAGAGCCAGATCATTATATATATTTGAAAGCAATTGTACATTATCGTCAGGCACTAAAGTGTCGACGACGTCATAGGGTCTTTCTTTTCCCTGCGGGTAAACCTATATTTTTTTCAGTGAACAGCGGAGTTACTACATTTTCACTTAGCTGTTCCTTAATTGTGTTCGCGACGGATTCCTGTACTCGACTCTCGTAGTCGCCCGGAGTGAATTTTCTAAGCTTTGCCACCCTCCAACTGGCTAGTATGAAAATAAAAGAGGGTAGGGCAAGGCCGGAAATTCAATTCATAAGAAAGTTCAAGGCCTGATCTGAGATAGACATGGTGTTGTATGTATATGTAAACTTTTTTTTCTACAAAATAAGGAGTTAAGGAAGTCATTCTCTTTCCCTTCCTTGCTTGGAGTGGTTGAATGGGCTTTGGACAGACAAAAGGGAACTTGACTAGTTCCCCTAGCCTAACGTCTCACTTCTCCTCGGGTCACAACTTTCTATCCCGACACCTGACTTCTTTTGCCGGTCAGGCTTTCTCGAGCCCTTGCTTCTGACTGCCTACTGAAAGCCGATTCTTTCCGATTCAAAGCAACTGCTTGGCATGAAGTAAGTACAGCATTTCGAAAAGGTCTATATAAGATAAGGCGAATCAAGAAAGAGAGTACATTACGCGGGGATTCTAATACGTTAAAAAATGAAGAAAGGTTATAAAAAAAACTTGAAGCTAAGACAAGGTGGTACGGGGCGGAGGTAATGGGCTTGCTCTCGGTTTCGAAGGCATATAAGGCTTCATTCTAAATATATATGTGAGCTCTTCTTTATGAGCGAGACATTAGAGAAAGTCTCGTTCACCAAGCGTGGAAACCGAAGGCTATGGAATATTTTAGTCAGTGGAAGGAGAGGCAGTTGGGGATAGAGGGCATGAAAGAGTTACTGACCTGGCGATTCCCATGGCTAATATTCCGATCCATATTTCTGCTGGCGGCGAGGCCCTTCAGGCTGGCAACCTGACCACGAGGGAATCACCAGGGTGCCCGTCTTCCTGGGCAGACTGAATCCTACTACGTTCTCCGCCCCATTCCGGGTGCAGGTATCGGCGGAGTGGCGCTAATCTAGCAAGCCCCTTTCACCCCCCCTACTTTTCTTTTTGTTTTTCGTTTTCTCTCTTTTTTTTTGTAACTTTTTATGATTGGCTTAGTCTTCAGTCATCCCTATTGGATCTCTCTGGATAGGAGAGAGATTAGCCGAATTGGTTCTTATCGAATTGAATCTCTTATGGTTTTCGCTTTTAGTCCTGTGTGATGTTGGCCCTCCGTATCGAGCTACAGCGGGCCCCGCCTTCATTCCCTTCCGAAATGAGGTCGTTTAAGCTCAGCTCTACAAAGGGAGCTGAGCATCTTTTTACCCTGTTCGTGTTATGAGAGGAAGATCTTTAGTAGCGTCTTCGGCCCATCTTCCCTTTTCTGGTGATTGGACATCCGGGGCACGCCTTCAAAAAGTGCTTCCTTCTCTCGCCAAAGGTAGTTGAATGTGTTAAGCGAAGAGAATATAGCACGTAGAAGCTTATAGAGTCGGTAATTCGACGGCTTAATGCTTGCCAAAGAGAGTTCTATAGCCCTTAGAATAAAGATATGACCATAGGATTTCATAGAGAGAGCCTTTGGGCTCCTCTTAAATACCCACCGTTTGTATTCATGTTAGGATTTCGCGCTGAGGAGGACTTTCTCTCCTTTACCGATGCTCTTATTGTCACGTGGGCGCACTGATTAAATGAGACCACCAAGGCCCCTAGGTAAGACATAAAGTAGAACGAGATGATCTATCTATGCGAGGTTCAAAATCCATAAGAAAAGGATAATCTTCTTATTCTGTAGATTGTGACTGGACACCACATCGATGAGGACTGCGCTATGCCACCTGTCCTTACCCCGGAGTACTGCTTTAGCAAAGCTAACGGTAGGGCAGACGGGTCTGGGGGATCATCCTTCCTTTGAGCAAACCTTGCGTTTACATAGCTATGCCCTTTAGTTGCATGTTCAACCTAGGCAAGACCCTACTTGCTGGTTTATCCATCATCCAATCCACAACAAATCGGATGAAAGCCTGATACTTCTCGCCTACTCAAATCAAACGAGATTGAAAACTACCATTCCGTCGAATCGGAAAAGGTTTCAAAGAGCGCAGCGCAGAAGTTCGGTGGTAAGATCTGAAGGGGGGATTCACGGGTAACTTCGGAGGGTGGGGAAGGAAGAGCCATTGGGCTAACGAACTGGCACGAAGAAAACTACATTGGAATTTGTAAAAGTCCAGAGAAATGGATCCAATACCAAGACGCCCGACAGAGAACTATCTATAATATACGCTATTTATTACAGAAGCGCCCCAAGCGGAAACGTGCCGGGCCTCTCGAACGAACCTACCGGTCGGGTCTTAAGGAGAGCAATCATAGACCCTAGTTTTAACTATAACAAGCCAAAAGAGCAGAGGAACGGGGTGAACCATGCCGAGTCGGGCCTGAAGAACCGTAGTACCGTGCTGAGCCTATCAAGCCAAGGTTGAAGGGAAGGAATACAGGAATTTTGCCAAGGGGGACGGGGGGCGATTCTCGCCTCACTTGAGCGGGTAGAAGCTGGTTATTCCTAATTGGTTAACCAGAGAAAAGATTGTAGATCAATGTTATCCACGAAAACGAATTTCAAGTTAAAAGATCTTTTGATTACCAACCATTACCAAGCAATCGTCTTTCCTCTAATGCCCTTCTTTTCTGATCGAATCCGATCAATAAATTCAATTTGTTATCACGCGGCAAGAAATGAAATAGAAGAATTTTATGCCCCTCTCTTTCAGTTGAGCTGATCGCCTCGCTTCGCTAGTTAGAGTTTGCTCTTCCTGAGCTGATTGCGTGCGCCTAGAGCTGTGTTGACGGAGCAACTTCTTGCTGTGTGCCCACCAAAGAAAGCAAAGACTCTACTCACCCACTACTGGACTATTCTACGGGCTGGTGAGACTATTCCACTACTGATTGATGGACTTAAAAAAATTTGCTGACTGAAAAAAAAGGAGTTAAGACTGACGGTTTAGTGATCGAGCAAAGATAGACGACAACTGTAAGCTCTATTGTGCTCGCTTGTTTAGGGTAAGAAGGTGCTACTCATTCCCATTACAGTTAATCAGTCATCCCAAGAAAAGTCCTATACATAGCTAAACACCGGGCTGGTTCCTAATACGCGAAGAATTTAAACTCTATTTATATAATTCTTTCAATCTATAATATATTGCTCTAGCCTAGCTAGAGGAACAGAAACACAAGGAGACATGATAACGAGGATCGCCGACGGAACGAAATCGAATGTCATCAAGCAATTAAAGGATTCCTGTTTCACAATGTGAAGAGCTTGAAAACTCCCTGCTTTTTCTTTTTCATCAAGGAGTTATGTTATGTGCGCGCAGCGCCCCTTTGGTTGGAGCGCTTTGCTTGACCTGATCGTTGTGCCAAGGGCTGGTGGTGCGTTGAGCAGCTCTGAGTTCCGTTTGCCGGAGGCTAGAGACTTATGCTGTGCGCTGCCAACAACTGCGATGAATTCTTGGCTTCCGGCTAAACAACTGGACCATTGAGTAACCGCTCTGTAAGACTACTGAACGACTAGTCCGTGTGGCTAGACCATTGTTCCACGGGGATTCTTACTCCACACAGCGGATACTGACCTTCTTTCTTCGTATGGGGAGTCTCGTGAGTTCTTTATGGAAAAGGGATTCTTATTATTAAACCCCTCCGAATCCTAGCCTATGGATCAAAAGCTATGATTAACTCAGCTCTGACCTAGACTATAGTTCCCCTAGGGAATGCACATTCTCTATCCTATCCAAAAAAAAGGGACGCTTAATAATCTAAATAACCCCCGATTCCGAGGGTAATAGAAGTTTCCCTTTCTGAGACCTGTAATTTAGCTTATAATCTTAGAAAGCGTGGAACCAGATTTGCAGCTTGAACTCACTTTCACCCAGGAATCGATCAATCTTTCGTCAATCAAAGAGGCGCTTGACAAAGAAGGAAGCTACCTTTTGGTCAGAATCGAATTCGTCTACTAGCTTGGGATGGGATCCAATCTGTAAACTTCCTGAAAGGATAGAAATTGCCATTTAGCGGCCTTCAAGCCGTGTTCCGTGCCTCTGAGGTACTGCTTCATAGGAAGCTGATCGAATGCACGTTACGAATAAACAGGGTGGCAATTAGAAGAACTCTGGGTTCCAACCCTTTTCTCGATACTCTTCGTGCGGACAAGGTAGTCTAATCAATTGGAGAGTGTTCTTGATGTGAACTCACTTTGCCGTCATCATAAGTAGAGAAACTACAAGTTTGGGAGGGTTCCAAACCTGCACCAACAGCAAGCCTTTCTACAGCGAAGGAAAGCAACTGCATATTCCCTAATATAGAAGTACCCCATTGGCTTGTTTGGACTGCGGAAATGAGAGGACTCGTCAGTGTCGATGTCACTGCAACCAAGGTATGCGACCTCAAAAACCACCACTACACCCCATCGCTATGCTTTTAGCGTTCCGCAATATCCATCTTCTAGTCAGCCTCCTGTTTAAGGAAGTAAGTCCGTCCCATACAACAAATAACACTTATATCTATCTCGCATCCTCTGCCCGCCTTGCTTTTGGCTATGCAACTATAGCCCGTCCGGATGTCATCCACATTTCCAATTTGACCACCAAGGTTAGTGTGCAGAGGGGCTTGGAGTGTATGGCTAACAAACCTTTCCCTTTTGAAATCCAGGATTGACTTTTGAAACCCAGCTGAAAGATGAGAATCCATTACCATGATCGAGAGCAGGTTCGGGCCCATCTCGCTCACAGCTTGTTATGGCGAGACAAGACAATCAAAAGTCATATATATATATATAGTTTAGGGCAACCTGCCCAATATGATCTGCCTAAGCACTAAGAGAGACATCATGTGCGGGAGTGAACAATCAACCATGAGGCAAGGTACCCTTTTTTTCATTTTAAGATACCGACCGCTTCGCTAGTTAAAGGCGTGTGGTCTTATTCTACAGGCTAGGGATTACCCCTAATTTATCCTCTAGGCTAGATACATACTCTTTTCCATATTTTTATAGGTAGGTCTGGGTAGGCCCCGACTATTTAAGTTTAACGTTAACATCCGCCACTTACTGCGGATGATTTGACTTTATTAAGATAAGAGACGGATACTCTGGCAGCCCTCAAGGCTTTCCAGAAGATATTACTTCTACTTTTCTTGCTAAATGTTATTTAAATAGGTGAACTTGGGATAAGGCTGTACACTAACTTAATCTATCTATCTTCAGTCAGATTGTAGGTCACTGATGGTCTAACCAAGGAAGACTGCATTGGATCCTACTTGTTAGTACGGCTGGCTAGACGTTCTGGGCTTCACTGCCTTATATTTGAAAGAGTGTGCTTGCAACGTGCTTATGGCGGGGATTCCTCTCCCGCCGTGTCCCTCAATAGGTCATCCTACTGTCATTCCTGCAAAAGAAATGAAAAGGAATGCAACATTTAAGTAAGGAAAGACCATTTCTAGCAACCCGAAGCCAAGTCTTTCTACTATGGAAGAAAAAAGCGAATTCGAAACTCGGGGAAATTGGACGAAAGTCATTTTCTTCTCCCCAGTAAGATTGGACTAGCTGGAACTGAGACTAGCTATCAAGGCCAGTCGCGGCACACATGCTATATGTTATCTTTCATACCGACACCATGAGAATAAACTGAAAAGAAAGTCTCTTTCTATCTCTTCAGAAATTACCTATATAAGAGAGTCTATTTACCCGCAGAGAAAAAGTAAAGATAGGGTTGCCGATGCGTATGCATATACAGCTGTCTAAAATATCCCAAACACTATGCACCCAAGCTAATGTACTATACCTATACATACGTGCTTCTGCTGATATCTGCTACAAAGAAGATAAAGATATCGTAGCACTGTTCCACGTTTACCAAAACGCTCCCACCAACACATTTTCTATTGAAGAAGCAAACGGTGCATACAAGGACAGATATATTAAGAGTGTCTAATGAACCAATATTGGGTATACACTGTACTGCACAACGATTTAGCATACTGCAAATAGATAGGGTTTACTCAAAAAGACTTTACTTTACCTCTCCTCTCTTTTCCTACGCGTAAAAGAAATTCTCCTTATATAGGAAATTTGAAAGACTTGCCTAGCTCCTTGACTTCAAGCCGGGCTACTTATTATTTACCCCCTCCCCCTGGTGGAAAAGGGGCTATCTATTCCACGGTCTCTTATAATTATAAAAAAGAGAATAATAGAATAGAAGAAATGCCAAGGCCGGCACCTAAAAGCGCCTCAGATGGCTAAACAGGCGGGCAAACTGAGAAGGACCAGCAATCTCGAAGCCAGATTGATCTTTCTTCGAAGATCGGCTCAACCCGTAAGGAAATAGATTACCACTTTTTCTAAGTGTAATCGTTTACTCTTTTTAATGTTGTCGATCCATTATTTATGAGACCCGAGGAACGACTTTGATCTTGCAGATCAATCATAATTGAGGAAAGGAATTACATCGTGACAAGAAAATGCTACCTTCTTTTTATGGCGTTCTACTAAAGCAATAGTTTCTTTATGATCCCAGTTGGTGCTAATCTCTTTCTACCCAACAGGAAAAGAGTATACAGGTCCGCCAGGGACGAATAAGAGCTCACCTAACCGTCAGAATTCACTCCCTGGATTGGATGTAAGTCCAGTCAGTCAGTAGCGGTATAATAGTCCGATTTCCTAGCGAAGGAAGCCCTCTCGGAAAGCCCCCTACCAATGGCCCTAAGCACTCAAACCAACCCTTGTGATGTCACTGAACGAAAGTCTTAGGGAAGTAATCAGGAACACATCTCGATCTCTAAAAAGGATATCTATATAAAAGAAAGAATCACATAATAAGAATTATGCGAAGTGATTTATCTCTTTATTTAGAATATAATAATTGGGGGGACGCTCTCTATTTCTTCCCCATCCGCGAGGGAAATTGGAAGAGCTCCTCGCTGGAATCTATAAGTGAAAGAAAACTCTTAGAACTCGAAAGCACCTTATGTAGACTCTAGGCTACGATCTTTCGTCTCTTATGATCTTTCTAGTTAGAGAGAAAGATCACTCAGCAGCCTTATCTTATATACGATACCACCACATTTTCATCGATAAAAGATCTTATGAAGAAAGTAAAGTCATTGATAGTCATATTCAATCACCCCTTCACTCTTCTCTTATCTAACGAAAAAGAGAATTAAAAAAAAGAAAGAACTGTTCACAGTGAAAACTCCGGATTATCACGTCATTCGTGTTGAAGGCGAAAGCTAGCAAGTAAGCTAGCCTATTAGCTATTCTAGCCTAGGATCGTTGTCGGGAAAGTTCAAACGACGTCCAAGCACCAAAAGGCGAGGTTCCGAGGACGTAACTAGAGTGAATGACCCACACAGCATCGATTGATTTAATACATCATTATACGGAATTTTCAGATCTTAAGATCAAGGGGCATAGCAATTCAATCTAAATTAGAAGAGAATAGTCATTAGATCGCAAAAAAAACTCTCCTTACTGGAAGATCTTTCCTATGAAGGTGGGAATGACTAGCCAAGGAAAGATGTCCAATTCCATGTCTTAAGCATAGTGACATTTACCAATCCTTCAATCCGGTAATAATAAAGAGACAAAGCGTCTAAGGGAGTTTGAACTGTTCTCCTATCAATCTTCTTTGCATGAGATGAGACCCGGAATAGAGCCTTTTGAGGAAGGATCTTGGCAATGGGGAAAGAAGAGATAAAGAGAGAGATGTGGAAGCCTTTTCTCCTACATTGTCCTTATGTTCATAAAGCCCTTCCCCTTCCTCCTCCTGTTTAGAAAGATAGCAGCCATCCAGACTTATGCCGAGAATACGCTGCTAGAAAAAGTTCTTTGAGAATAGGGTGTTCAAGCATCTCCTTCTCTCTAAGAAGAGCAATTAGTTCACTACCTGTCCTCTAACAAGCAAGTAAGCCAACTACCTTATCTCATTAGCGAAGCTAGAGTACATGAGTAGACTGCTTTCTTAGTTAGAAAATGGAATTGATAAAAAAACTTTCTGTGGGCTTTGCTGCTCTCCCCAGGAAAGATCAGAAGGTCAGAAGTGGATTCGCCCTGTGTGCTGCTCGCGATGCCCCTGTGGAAATTCCTTCACTAACCTTTCGGACAAGATCACAGAGGAGAATGGTGAAGTAAAGTAGTCAGGGGGAGAGAGTTAGCCCCGTTCTGCTGAGCAGAGGAAGAAGTGCAGCGAGTGAAAGTGGAAGACGAGCTTGTTCCCAGAGGCATTAACTAATCAATATCTTTCTTTTTCGGAGGAAGCTGTCTTCGTGATTGATAATGTGAAAGCCTTATTTATGTTCGAAGGTGAGTACCAGGATCGGAGCTAAGCCGAGTAGCAAGACCAGGTGTGAAGGCAGAATTGAGTAAATCACCAGTGTAAGCAACTACTGGAAAGCTCTTACTTTGACACTTTGTTCAGTATCTACTTTACAGTAGAATGCAAAATAGGGCCCTTTGACTTTGAAGGTATCCGGTTACACGGGTGAACAAAATTTCTTTGTCTTTCTTTACTAAGATTGCCATTCTCGCGGTTCCTACTCATAGCTGAAAGGAAAGGCCCTCAACAGAGATCAAAGAGTCAAGGGATAGACAGCGCTCTCTCCTACCTTATTCTCTTTCTACGCTCCTTGAGTAAAAAACAGAAGCATAAGCTCATGCTTAGTCTTAGTATTACTGCTATCTACTTGCTTTTATGCTGTTTAAATCCCTTGTAACCTGGTAGATTACCAGGGTGTTCCAAATGCGTTTTTGCTTTAGCACTTGGTAAATCAAATTGGATGTCAGGAAATCCAGCAAGTCGGACATCCTACCTGCGCTTCTCTCCTTTTTGGGGATGGCCCTCCTGAAACCTTAAACCTTTGGCTGTCCATAGGTTTTTTCTGGAATTAGCTTAAGCGAAGCGATGGTAGCCCTCATACCCACTCTTCCTTCCCCGATCCGTGATGGACCGGGCCTCATCATCTCTAAGTAAGACGACTATATATGCCTGCTTCTTCCTCATTTCAGCTTTGTTATCGCACAACTAGATGCGGAAAGAGTCAATTTTTTGATTAGGAAAAGGCTGCCTATTAGAAGAAAAGCACCTTTCTCTCCAATACACTCATGCCCCCTTTCTCATTTTTGGCAGGCTTGCTCTCATCTAAGAGAAAAGGTAGCCCAAGACCGATTCCCATCCACCACTGTGACCCAAAAGAAGATTCTGGAGAGCAAATCTGTAGAAGGTCGTTACCAAGGACATTTCTTGAATTGAAGCGGAAAGGCTTTTGTTTCTCCCCTCAAAGCCTATTCGATAGCAGCTTGTACTCTTCTTTCCGGGCATTCGAAAAGATATCACTTGAGCTAATCAAGTGCCACAGCTCTTATTCCACAATATGGAATTCTTGCTTTCACATGCCACCCCTTTCGTATAATAATAAGAAATGGAGATTGCAATTCCATTTCTTATTATATACTCGGTACAAAGAAAGAACCTAACTCAAAGTGCTTTCCCGATAAGAGATAGACGGTAGGAGATCCAGTTACGATTGCAGTGGCGGGACCAGAATAGTTCTTTTCACCAAAGGAATTGAAAGGCAAATGACAATCGAGGGATGTAGAGGATAGTCAGAAAGAGATCAACCTTTTATTTAGGTTGTTGTAGTATCTAGCCAAAGTCAACTTTTTAGGCAAAGTCAGGGTATAATAGTCTAGACTGCAAGGATTATTAAACGAGATTTTTAACAACTGGGAAAACTTCAATCACTGAAGGAAAAGGCAATGTACCTTCTGGAACCCCTGTCCCTCACTAAAATAGCCTCACAGCAGAAGGAGATTCCCTTGGACCGGGAATTTTATAGGACAATTTCTCACAAAGGCTAGACGCTACCTCTTTTCTTCCACTTCTCATTAAGGTAAAGTAAAGTTGAGCTTAGTGATGAGGCGGATTGGTAGTTTGCCAAGAGAGAAAGAAGGACAGAAAGAATAGAATAATTCACCACAGGCCCTCGACAGGAGGATTCATTCCCATAGGGGCTAGTTAGACATCAACTAAAAGATCATAAACTCGGGGGGACAGAACCAATAGCCTACGAGCCGGCTTAGACTGTTAGTACGAGTACGAGGAGATATACCACAAGAAAGGAAATCTACTTTATAGCGTGAGGGGACTTATTCTATGGTCTTAGACCTTCATCACCATTCATTCGATACAAGATTCACTTTGACATCGGGAAGTGCCACACACCAGTGACTCCTTCAACAAATAAGGAAAAGTCATTCCTTGCTGCGGGAGAATAATTACTTGTAGCGGTTGAGGAGTTCTACAGAATCAAGGGGATTGAACCTGATCCTAGTCCTTAGCCTACTAGGAAAAGGCTAGAGGACCCCATCCCGATTACGGGACATAGGTACATACCTTCTTCAGTCCAAATGAAAGCATGGGGATTTCAATTCAGTTAAGGAAAGCAATGGCCCCTTAGGCCATATACCAAGAGAATAAGAAGAGTAGGAATGATAGGTCAGTGCGCCAGTTCTTCCATCAGCTAATGAAGGTTCGACTCGCCTGTCTTTGAGAAGGACTCGCAGGAACTTTCTTATAGCTTATAGAAAGCTGCTGCCAAATCCCATTCTTCCTCCTTTTTGGCCTCGTCTCCCAGTCTTGTTCTTGTCTTTTTGATTCTCTCCTATTATTCCCTTTTTGGATTCTTTTTTAGTTCCATCTCCGACTTCCCTCCTTTAGAAAGACGATAGCGATTTTGCCTCGAAGGTAGGTGTGAACTTCTTCACTTATGATAATCGAATAAGAGAAGAGGACAATGGATGTGATAAATCAACAGAGAGAAATAAGCACTCTCGGTCTAGCTTTCTTCAACTAAGATGAATATATGAATATATTGACTAGTGGGATACTGCCTATTGTCGTGTATTTCTCCTAGTCAAGTCTTATATTTTTTTTTATATAAAGATATTTATAGCTGAGTATAGAAGACATTTCTCTCTCTATCTGAAGGAATCTTCACAGATATATAGAAAGTGTGCAGTGAGGGATCTTTATAGGTAGTCAGTCTTTACTTAACTCGGCCCAAACAATGCCCAAAGAAAAGACTCTCATGCTTTCTGTTGGTCAACAATCAACCATAATTCTTCTTTAGTTCTTCACTACTCATATTAAGGTCATCCGCTAGACCCAGTATGGCTTCGGAGGTACACTAGAAGGCAAATAGCAAGAGCCCCGATAAAGCGAGAATTCCCGAGGACTCACGGTAACTAAGCACAGTATAACACGGAATAACGTATGAACGTAAGTTATAGGAGGGCCGAAAAAGCAAGTCCGCGGCTGAAAAGGTCAACCAATAGACCAAGCGCCAGAGTGAGGGACAGCTAGCCAAATAAGACGAAAGGCAGAAAAAAAGCTCTGTTCAAAATGATCGGGAATAATGATCGAATGCCGAGTAGAGTTGATAAAGTCGAGTAATCATTGCTTGGAGACCCGATGGATGGGACTCTCCACCATAGGAGCGAACTCATTCCCACATTCGTTAGCCGCAAAGCTAGAAACGGCAACAACTTGCCGGTTGGTCACTTTTGAAGGTCTCTCTGGTGATCCTTTACCCTATTCATGGCTGACTGCGTACATCAATGTCTCCCCACTAATTAGGCGGACGACAGGACTAGTGTCGCACAACGCCAATACCTTACAAAATACATAGCCCCATTTACTATATGTACCGATGAAAGTCACAAAGGTTATAAGCCTTACTCTAACAAGTAAGCAAGGCAAGGTGCGTCCAGACTGGATTCCTCTTTATATTGGGAGAGCCGTAATGCCATACCAGACAGACAAATGGGGCGACTCACGGGCGAATCCTCTCTTAGCTCCTTCTAAGGAAGGTGAAATCCTGTTCGTAGATTAAGAAATTAAGTATGTCAGCTCCTTTAGCCCATCAACAGCGGCGATAACATAAGACAGGGAAGGCATATCCGAAAGTCCCCCATCTCGCTTGAGAACGATGCCCTTTTTTCCCAAGCGATTCTCTTGTGTGCGTGGATATCCTTACTTTCGATGCCATCTTCTTATACGAAGCATGCCTCCTCTTCCGGATAGCGTCATTCTCTGCATCCCGGCCCTCCACCTATCTATCCCTTCCTCTCCGAGGGTGACTCGCTTCCTTAACCCATTCCCTTACTAAAGGACCAAGAGCTAGCCACAAGAGCTATACCATTCACAGCGAAACAAGAATGAAGAGTCGAGTTGCGGGAAGGGAAAGGTGCGCAAGAAAGCTAGGGGGGTTGGCAAGTCAGCTAGCGAACGGAAGGGCAAAGAGAGAAGAGCTAGCGACTCTAACTAAGATAATGCTGTCTACGCTCAAGTTATAAGTCAAGCAGTAAAGAAGCAAAGCCCTCTTATTACGCTCCTGCCCCTATCCCTATAGTTTCAGTGCTAGTTCTCAGTGATCCAGTTATAGAATGCTAGTTTCCTTACATGGAGTTCCCTTGGTTTAATTCTTGTATTAAGTGATAGTTGAAGTAACTAACTCGACAGAAGGGAGAGGAGAGAAAAGACCAAGAAAGCTCCGCCCTTTCTCTTTTTTTTGCGGCCAAGCCCTAGCCTTATTCAGAAATTATCCGCCCTTGACCGGAAATGCTTTCTTTTCCTAAGAGGTCTATCCGAGCTCTAGAAGATCTTACCCCAGGTGCTCACAATTCTTCCCCGGCTGATGCCTTAATATCAGAACTGGGAAGAAAAGTAGAAACTGCCTTCTCACTCCTATCTTCATCCTTGTCTGCGTCTGGTCCACGAGGAACTGAACTGGAAGAGTAGTAAAGGGAGATGGGCAAAGCAGGGCTAAAACACTAGGCTCTGAGACCGGGAAAGAGGCTGAAGGTCAAAAGCAAGGCGACCAAAGGGGCGAACTCATTATCGCTACGCTTTGCTTTACTTGCTCATCTTAGTTCCAAGGTTAACTTCACACTTTACATATCTCCGGCGGGAGCGATAACTGGTCCCGAAGACCAGGTTGCACTACATGACTTCCTAATACTCTTGGGCCTCCCTGCGCCTTAAGTCCTTGACCAAATACCGGGTGGTCGGCTAACCGTGGATTTCTTTGCTTTCCCGAAAGCCTACCCGCGCAGCAGCTCTTCTTCGGGATGGAATGACTCCGTACCGTACCCACCCTTGGTCGCCTTCCCACAGACTTACTAAACCACCAACAACGGCAAGAAAAAGAGCTTTTGCCGAGAAGAAAGAAAAGGTAATCATGAAAGTAAGCCTAGCACTACTGCTGCTACTCCAACTACTACAGCTCTTCCAACAAGAGATTCAATTTCAGGAGAGCGTGAACAGTCTTTTGATTATACAATTCCTACTGCTTTTACTACAACTAAAGCACCAACTGCGCTTATTCTGCCTCTTTCATCTACGTCAATTTGTGATTCAATCGATGCTAATTCGGCTATGCTATGTTGGTTGGCCTGGAGCCGGGTATAGTTTATGGCCTTTTTTTTTGCCCGGTCTTTCATCTGCCTTGAGGCCAGGTGTGGGATCGATTTAAATAAAGTCTACGATTGCCGGGTTTTTAAGGAAGAAATTGATAGGAAGATTAGCGGAACCACCAGGAATCAGTACTGCATCGACTGCTATGTTCTAAAGACTGCGGAATAAGAGCAGTGGGATAGATTCACTATTTGAATGTCTTTCTTCGATTTCGATAAGCAGAGGATTTTCGACCAGGAAGAGCAGCTGTGGCACTTGAGGAATAGTTAATCCGATCAAGAGTCTAAGAAGATGCCATAGATGCAATAAGACTTTCAGGCCCCGATACGCCCCTTTCAAAGACCGGAGTTTCCGCCTCGGAGGCTTCTACCCCGCCCATCCCTCCTGAAATCACTCCACGACTAACTGAGCTTGAAGCTACTTTCTTACTCATTCTATCTTTGTTAGTGAAGCGAGCCCATTAGGGATCACCTGTGCTATCCAAAAAAGAAGGAATACCTTGCACGAAATTGCTCACCCGGCTCTTAAATAGAAATCCCTGCAGTGAAGTCAACCGAGGGTGGGTGATATCATAAGCTGTTGTCGGAATAACTAGTAATATCATAGGTAAGAATTAAGCCAATTTATCCTCTTTCTCTTTCTTTTCTGGGCTTGTTGGAATAATAGCTTTTGTCGCCTTTCCTTTGTCCTTTGACATCGAATCGGTTGTGCTAGAATCAATGGCAGATAATGCCCTCTTGTCGCAAGTGAGCAGACGATTTCTCCCTGACATCACAGAAGAAGATTTTCGGCATATGGCTACTTCTATTCTTGGGCATCCCGCCTCAAATAGACTAGGCTCCTTCATTCCTTAGAAACCTCCTTCATTCATATTCATGCCTTTTCTCGGTTCGGTTACTCTTTCCCAGTTCCTAGCTCTAAGACTAGTGCAAGAAGGGGCAAGAGTGGCTTCGCTCCTACACCTTCCTACACGAAGGGCTGCTCTTACTCTTAGGAGTTCTCTTTCCTCGTTGCGTCAGTTATTTCTTCCTAGTTCTTTCTCTCCTAGTTATTCTCCGATCAATTGCTAGTGTTTTCGAGGAATCCCCTGTTCGCAAGAGATGGAACATTTTAATCAGAATCCCCTGCTAGCAATAAGACTTTAATCCCTAGGGAGTATAATCAGTCCCCTTGCGCCTTCAAGCTTTCAACTGATTGAAAGAGATGTGATGCTTGACAAGAGTATGCCAAGTGAACTTCCTGCGTTGGGAAAGAAAACAGTTTGTTTTCTCATTTTACTTCCTGATTCCGCTTTCAAACTCATTTCTCGGAGAGCTGACTGGCTTAAAATAGCTCTTGTCCTTCCCCTGCTCTGGCTCTCGAAGACTCCTGCGACCTTGCGCTTGCGCCAGCTTTCCTAAAAAACCTTCCCTACTGGTCTAAGCTTGACTTTATATCTGCCGCTTTCTCATATGAATATGAGATAAAAAAACTTTATTTAAGTGCCTTCAAATGAAAGGGCTTTCTAACTTACTTTTATCACAGCACATGATTTTGTTTTGCTTTGTAACCTAGCTTGAAAAGTAACTGGCTTTATCACTGGATGAGGATAGCTTGCATTTGCCCTATAACCTGGAAAATTTCAACGCAGCTATATAAACATCCCCTGCTGGGGATTGCAACTAGCTCTATGGCTTTTCCCTACCCAGCCCTGTACCCTGATGGCTTGACTTGCTTGCCTTATTTCCTGGCCCTATTCGATCGAAAAAAGGACCTAAAAATGGATGGAACAGAATGCCCAGGGGAAAAGGAGTGGAAGGGGATGTAAAAAAAGTCCCAGCAAGAAGATAAAAAATAGACTATATGGGCGAAGGGAAGAAAGTAGATGCTAGTGGTTCAAATCATGTATTAAGCCAACCCATTCTTTCTATCTATTCTTTTTATCAGTAAAGAGGTGCCTCAGGTTCTTTTCCAAGGGGCAGAGGGTATTGAGAAGCAGGTAGAGAAGGAAGGAAAGATCCCTTTAACAATAACAAGCCGCAAGCAAGCTGCATATCTTTCTTCTCTTTTCAAATATCGGGGCCCCCGCTGAGATTCATTCCTCGTATCATCTAGGAGTGAATAGGGCTTACGGAACAGCAACTGAAAAAGTTGACTTCCCGAGCTCACTGCCTCACACCACTATAAGTAGTGCTTTCTTCTTTGCTAAATAGAATGTCAAACCTGAAAAAAAACAGGAATATTAAAGCTCTTTTCCTTCCTTTTGGACAGGGTTGCTTTATTCTTTCGATTCTGGGCATATTCTACTAGGGAAATCGTCTGGTCATGTTAGCTCTAGAGCGGATTGGTACAACTGATAGTGCTTCAAAGCCTATTACGACATATGCAAGCCATAGAAAAGAGAGTAAGAGAGTCTCCTTTAGAGATGCTTATCCTTGAACCAACTCCCCTTTCATCTAGTCTAGTGCTTGAGTCATTCATTCCCGCGCCTGTACGTATAGATCATTTCTTTTTTGGCTTTAGTTCTTTATGGCTTTCCCTTTTTTCCTTTCTCCTCCCACTTTCTTTTTTTTTCATTTTTGGAGGCTCAAGCGCAGGGACTTGGAAAGCCCTGGGCGTATAGCTGGACTGATAACAAAGGTCCAGTTATGCCTCTTCGGTTGCTTAACTAAAGAACGTTGTATTGCCACTTACCTTTTCGCCCGTTGGGTTTTTGATACCAAACAGAAGATGGGGTGGCTCGGCACCGCTTTGTATATTAAGTCTTGCGGTGTAGCCCTTCAGAGGTATTATAGGAATAGTGAAAAGACAATTCACCCCCCTTTACCTTTTCCGGTGTCACTTAACCACTCTGGCATTCCTAGGTGTATTCCTTCTTTTCATCGTAAATAAGTACGAGGGGCGAAACTGCGGATCAACTGGTTCGCTTTTCTCTTTTTTATCTTTCGATGTTTTCGTTATCCAAGTTTTTTCTTCTTAGGAAGAAAGGACGATTGGGGTACGATTCTATCGTGAGGAGGCCGTCCTCTGTCCCTGAAGATCTATTTAACGATCTCATACGGGTATGTCTAGATTTGGTTGAAAGGTATGTCCCCTGGGCTCTTAAGATTCCTTATGAATCTTGGACTGGACTTCGGTGGCTACCGAAATGGTAATCGTCACCTGTTAAGGATTCGGCATTCGGCGTATCGGGAGCTAAGAAAACTCCCTTCCACCTGGAGCTCTTCGCAGTCTCCCTGTAGGATAAGGCTTCTTTGCTTGGTGCTGATGGTAACAGCCCGAGCCCGAGTAAGAACTCTAGACTATGGCCATTTTCAGCCGAATGCAAAGAGTGGGCCTCTCGATACATTCTGCCTTTGTTTTGTTATTTTTTTTTCCTAGGAACCCGGAATGCTCTCCCGAATTGAAATCTTTTTCATGGAGTCTATATCAACATGTAGATTCCGTCGAATCGATTTACTGTCGTGCGCCACTGCTTTAACCTCTATGCTAAGTTTTGCATATAAAGTTTGCATGGAGGTTGTGCGAAAGGGCGGTCCTAGGACGGATGACGAGCTACTGGCAGAGTATCCTGTAGGTAGGTTGGGGTTCAAGGAGGAAGGGAAGGCGCTGGGAAGGTGCGGGTTTTCGCTATTCCCAACGGCCTTAAACATGCTTTATTGCGGCTGGTGTATGGAAGTTCTTAAGCTCATCCCTATGGATGGGACTTTTCATCTGCATAAAGCCTCTGGAGCGATTACGCGCATCTGAGAAGGCAAGTCTATTCACTTTTTTACTGTAAGGAGCGAGTCAACTTCGTTCACCACTTAGTTCTTTCAGAACCTTAGATTCCCTGAAAGCAAATATAGCACTAGCTAACAAGTAAACGAGTAAATGTTGCGTAAGTGAACGGAATACTGTTGGCATGTTCAAGCTAAGCAATAAAGTAAACCACTTCTCTTCGTTGCGTAGGCGAAGTGAATTGGCTCTTTCGCTTCTTCGGTTTCCGTTCTTTATTTTATTTAAAAATCTTGCACACGGAGAAAGAGAGGGAGTACACAAGAGAGGAGCCCATTGAGGGGAGGTGAAAATGACTTCTTTTTATTTACATTGTAAATACAGAGTAGGAGATGCGGGAAAGTAAGGAGTTCTTTCTTTTTTTTAGTAGGAAGGCAAAGTCGCTGAATCAGCTGCAAGCTGGACTGACTAAGCGCAATGCTCGCAAAGCTTCCACTGGGCTTGAAAGCGTTCACTAAATGAAAGCTTGCTTGGCATGAAGTACGCATTCAGCTAATGGCATTTAGCTTTGGCATGCTTTGGAATCTAGTGAATAAGTGAGCATGAAGCTTTGGCTGTCAGTCATATCTTTCTTCTCTCCCTCTCGAGACAAAGAAAAGAAAAAAAAAGGAATATTGGCTTACAGAACAAAGAAAAGAGTAGGGAAAGAGAAGAGTAAGGCGAAGAGTAATAGAATCACCCTGTTCTATAGGAGGAAGTGAGACGGGGATGGCACCAGCCACTAGCCTTTCCTTAAATTGAAAGTCAGAATGTTTTCCTGCGGAAAGAGTGGTTCAAGAAAGGGCTTGCCCTACTCCAGCTTCAAAACTTCCTTGATTTTCCCCAGATTCCCCATAACTCGAATAGGAATCGGCACCGGTACTTGACATTTTTTAGTAAAGAGTAAGCATAAAAGTCAGTCATAGCAAACGGGAAAGGGCACTTATCTCTTTAATTCCTGCTTTAGCTTGACCCGGCCTATATATAATAGTGATAAAAAAACGGAATCGGTAGTTTCTGTTGCCGAATATTCTGATTAGCGAGAATCAAGTCGGCAAAGACCAACCAATAGGAGAATTGGCCTAGGCCTCAACGAAGAAATGAAAATCAGCACTTGAGGCGGGGGAGGAGTTTTTCGAAAGGGATTTTTCGGACTGATAGGATGGAGAAAGGCATTGGGCCAAGCAAGAATAAGAAGGGGAAAGCCTTATACCTTAGTCGGATTGAAGCACGACAACCTTAAGCTTCCTTCAGTGAGGGCCCTCGGGTATTCCTAATTGCGGAGATGACCTATATGATGTGGAGGGGATATGATTGGAAGCTTTTCCAAGAGACATACGGAATAGTGGACCGGGGGACAAAAAACTTCCATGATAACATATCGAGTGGCAAGCTTTCTCCCATGAAATGAAAACTGACGGCATCGGCTAAGCACATGGTAAGGTTCGTACATCAAAATCTTTCTTTCGCCGCGGTGGAGAAAAGCTCGTCCATCATAGTTTTTGAAGAGATGACTTAGAATAAGTCTAGGATATTCAATAGCTCGACCTGAAGGGAGAGGTAAAAGGATCGGCTGGGCTTCTTTGGTAGGGGTCCACTCAAGGCTCTTTCCTGGCAAGCAGCCAAGACTCTAACATAGATGAGATTGTATTACCAGCGACAAGAGAGCAGATCCTCTTTTGGGTAGAAGGGAGGAAGGCTGATGCCGAGTACCACAGCCACTAGGTAATCAAGCTGCAATCGAGAGCCGAAGGTCTGATTCCACCTAGTGGCGAATTCCACCAAGAGAGAAAGCAACCCTAGCCCTTTTTGAAGCCGCCCTACTTGCCCTTTTTCTCAGATTTCCTTGTACTGCTTTAGCTTTCGACCAGCCCTTTCAGTTCAATGAAGCTAATCCCTCATCTGACGCCCCAAACCAACCACTCTACCCACGAGTTTCTGAATAAAATCCTGCCTTTTTCTTAGGTAAGTAAGCTGCTTGCTCTTTGCTCATGCGAGGAATTTACAACAGAGGGCTGTGCGGAATCTTTGTGACATGTCGAAAATGTGGGCTAACACTAAGATAATGGTTGGGCCGGCCAATTGGCACTACTACTTAGTTTAGTGAGAAGTTAGGGCTTTTGTCGAAACGGTTGGTATGTCAGAGCTGAAGCGAAGATAGTAGATAGACTGAGGCGTACTCGATGTCGGAAGGTTTGGCACATTGGTTGATATTGGGCCGGAATTGTGTTCTGGGCATGCTAATGGAAGCAGTCATCACTATCACTCTAATTAACTATAAACAATACGGGAAAAACTTCTGTCAGTGTGAGGGTCCGGGCACTGTGCTGTCATTAAAGGGGAATAGAGATAAGCCTTGAGCGGTCAGACCAATTACGATCGATTCGCTAAAGATTCGAGATGAGCTGCTAAAAGAAGGAAGGGCGATAGAGAGGAGTGGAAGGAAGACAGCCTAGAATGCATTACTAGAAGGAGAGCTTGACGAACCAGTTAACGACCAGGTCAACCTTCGACTCTCTGCCGGAGAACCACAAAGAAGAAAAGAGCAAAGAACCATCTAAGACAGACGCTAGGGAGCTAACATCTTAGATGGTTCATTCCTCAATTCAAGCATCCAAACCCACCCCCGCTTCACTCTGTTCCCACCGGTCGTTAATACGTAGATAAGAAGAATATCATTCCTCTCTCGGTTGGATTGATTGACTTTATTCATCCATCGTGAACTTCTTCCGAACCGAAAAAAACACACATATATCTCTTTCCTGTCCCTTCTTTTGGCTTCATCTCCCACCTGCCGGATGGGATGGATACAAGAGATGCTCGACCGACCTACCCGAGTTGAGTTGCTAATTCCATCTCCATCCTTCTCTCGGCCCTAGCAAAGATCAGAGAATGAATTGGATCCGTGCTCTCCCAACGCTCCCCGCGCTTACTTGGGTGACTTCGTTCCGGTACTCTCTTTTAATTCATTTCTAGACTAATGAATCTCCTTCCATGCGTCTACAACTTCCGTCAGAGCAGTTGACGGGTTTTTCTATATGTCTCAGGCACTTCGAGGTTTTTGATTGATACTTGGAGTTGGGAGCGCGAAGGCAAACTCGCTTTTTTTCTCTGCCCTCTGGGCCGACAAGCGGGTGTCCACAAAGGGGAGAAATGGGAAAGATTGACTTTCTAAGACTTATCACATTCCAATGAATAGAAGAATAGGCAGCTGCCAAACCTTTTACCAAAACCCTAAAAAGGCTTACTCGCTCAACGAAGAAATTGAAATAAAGAGATGGGTGGCAAAAAGCGAGATTTTAGACTTTGTAATCGATCATAGAACAGAAGGGGTTCATGATTGAAGTAGCGAAGGCGTTGAGAGCTTTGTCTTCGTTTAGAGAAGAAAAAGAAGGTGCTAAATTCAAATGAATGGGTGCAGGAGCAGCTTTTGAATCAGCCTAAGGCAACGAATCAAATTGGCCTTAAGCTATCAACATTGTAATTCTTTCGGACAAAAAATACCAGATCGAAAAGGCATTAGCGAAGCAGATAGCGTTAAGCTAAATGACATTCTTTATGTTGGAATGCGGGTCCAAGGATAGTGCCCTTTCTAAATAAGAAGATCGTCAAGGCAAGGGCTGCCATTAGCCAAGAAAAGGTGTCTATCAGGGAAGGCTGTCGTGATAATGATAAGGAGAGCCTTTATTAGCTCCTCAAAAGAGCCCCCCTATCCTTATCAACCTCTATCGACATCGTTTGGTAAAATCCCTAAAAGGCGATTGATTCGCATCCGCCCTTCGAATCAATACCCGACATCTAGCAAGATCAACTCCTAGTAGGGATAGAGTTGGAGTACTTAAAGCACAAAGCGGAATGCTGCTACTTACGGAATATTTCCACGTTATATTTAACACATATTTTTTCGTATAACTCTTTCGCTCTTATCGCCTTAGCCAAAAACTTGACGAAAAATATCTTAAGAGAAGAAGAAAGTACGCCCGCTGCCTTCTATTTGAAATAAGGTAACGGAATAAGCCTTCTGTGGGCTATGAGAAATGGAGGCATATTACAAATATTTGGCCATTAATGATCGAATACTACCGAGAGAACGCCTACATAATCCCTCCCTTTATCACTCTATAGAAAGAACATCCCATACGGAGTCTTTCAACTAAGCTATTCGAGCCTTCACCTAAGCTCTCATCGATAGACCCCCTTTCTCCTTACCTTACTAATGTTCAATCATTCCCAGCGAAAAGGCGCAAACAGTTAGTTTATTCGAAAACATCTGTGCCCGCGGCGAAAAGACTAGCATCATCTTTGTCTACTTCTCTTCCTCAACCAACAGGGAATACCTCACAGCTCCTTCCCTGCACAGGGAATACCTCACAGCTCCTTCCCTGCTCTGCTCTTGCTTTTCATAGCCCTGTCTAAGGTCGCCAAAGCAGTCTCAAGACGATGCACTAGACTCTTTCTTTCTCTCTTGGGCTGTGAAAGCGGTGCGAAAGAAGTTGGGCTACCTTGCCTTGAGAGCTTCCCCGGTTACTGAGTCTGTGATTTCATTGGTTGTATTTGCTTCCATCTCGAAATGCTCTTTCATGATTGTATGTACACAAGTTCTCGCGCATAAGCATAGCCATATGATGAGTTGAAAGCTTCAGAGGTGGGGAAAACCCTCTATAGTCTAGGAGCATATTCCCACTCTTTTCTGTGTTCATTCAATGCTTTGCTTGTGGATTGGAAATGCGGTAAGGTCAGCCCCTGACTCTTAGATAGATATCAGCATAGCTTCGTAATTAAACTTCTCGCACATCTGCTCTGAAAGCGAGAGCTTGAGATGCATCCGTTCTGAAAGTTATCTTTCCGAATCAAGATATAGAATATGGGCAACCTTCTTCCCTAGCAAGAAGGGAGACAAAAGATTTGATTCATGTCTCTGCAGCTGTATCGTCTGTGTCACGCTGGGAATTGATAAACAACTTTCTATCTCCGTTGAAATGAAAGCTTACTTGATCGATGTATGGGATATACCTGAAAGGGCAGTGCCACAAGGGAGGAAATTTTGATCGGCTACGCTTGTCCTAATCAAGCCAAGACTTTATGCTCTGCTCTGCGCGCTATACTTTAGCTTTTTATCCGATCTCGGCATAGCGCTTTGCTTTCGGTTCTTCGGAGGAAATCTTACCAGACCACCACCCGACTTCGTTGCTTGTGTGCTTGGACATACATAGCCGAACAGGGCCTACAGAAATAAACCTTTATAAATGCACACGCTTTACTGTGCGGACGGAAAGCCCTCGATTAATGCCATGGCTAGAATAAGACAGCTTCGAAGACGAATAATGCTATGGCAAACCCTACTTATCTTTTTTCTGTCTCCCACCCCCCTAAGAAGAGGGGTTCCGCCGTCAACCTAAGTTAACTTTTTTTGGTACCCCAACTCCAAATTTTTCGTGTACTTCTTGTGTTTACAGCAAGATCTCTATCTAAGTGTTGACATCCAATTCCTTACGGCAGAGCCCGCTCTCTTAAGCAACATTTATTCTCTTTTTACTAGTCCTTAGTCCAAAGAGAAATATTATAGAGCTCTTTTCACCAGTACAATGAATTCAAAAAGCTAATGCATCACATGAGCAACCCTCAGGCATTTTGCTTGGCCTTGGCTTTATATTCTAATAGTAAGACATCATCTGCGTAACATAGATGTGAAATGAAAGGAAAAGAAAAAGGCGTAACTGCTGTTGTCGACTGGCTTAGCTCTGAGGAAAACCCTTCCATTTCTGTTACAGAAGACGGTGTTTGGCATAGGTCTTGCGTAGATAAGGAATTGGCTAGTCTCTATTTCTATACCAACCGAGGTATAACTCAATCAAATCTAGTAGGACAGAACCCTTAGCTGCTAGAAAGGAATAAGACCTGAGAGTCTCAAAAAAGATAAAAGTATAGACTGCTAGTCCTTTCTTTCTGTTTTCAAGTCTTGAGCTCGAGTCTTGGCTGTAAGTTTAGTCTTCGGGAATTTTTTTCCTTGTTACCGGGTAAAGAGATTATAGAACGCCCCAAACTTTGAGTTCCCAGCTTAAAGCGATCAATCAGTAAAGAAAAGAGCCCAGCCCACAGCTTGCTCAAGAGAAGAAGTACGTACCCGGTTAAGCTATCAGTTCAATCATTCCGCATTCATTCGATAGTAAGAGAGCATCAGGAGAAGAGAAGGCGTAACTAGAAAAGTGTCTTTTAGGGCAGAACCGGGCCGTAGCGTAAGGAATTGCGGGGAGGGATCAGTCCATACCCGGCAAGCTCCCTACAAAAGAGATTGATTCCAAGGAAAGACCCATACTAAGTAAGTAGCTGAATTCCCGGTTGAAAGCTGCTACTTTGACTTTCATCGAGCACTTCTTTTAGAAAGCGAACAAATGGGACTCAAATGCTCCTAGGTAGAATGCTTGTTGACTAAGGCAAGGCTCTGATTCCCAAAAAGTCTTATTCGTAACTCCGCTCTTGGGCATCTGGGAATGTGAACTCATGTTTAGCGGTCAATACGAAATGCCTTTCTCTTGTGCCTCTTGAGGTCTTGTCGACTTAACACGTAGGATAGGAGTGAACCAACGGGAGTCAAATATCCTTCTCCTCCCTCCGCTTGTTGTCTTTCACGCTTGAAAGCAATCATGGATCGGCATTCTGGGTCATCTCATTTACAGCATTTCTTTGTCACGCGGACTCAGGCTAGCAAAGAAGACTTATAGTAGATCCGGGACTGAAGTGCAAAGACAAAGGAATATGGTATAAGGAGTACAACAAGCAATCAAAGGGCTAGATACACATTACAGGTTCAAATCCTCTATCTTTCAATGGCATTCATCATCCAAGCTTGAGTGCACAATGCGGCTTGTCGTGCGAACTTGTGATGCAACGATCAAGAAGGTAGAGAGACAGTCGATTAAGCATACTGCGGTCACTGCGATGGTCACAAGCTCTCACTAGAAGTAGAAGGATCGGAACACACAACAGTAGCCCAGGCTTAGGGCGCATGATCTCATTGCAGGGCTTGACCACTCATGCTCATCTCGATAAGAAGACTAGACTTCGCTGGGGTATGGCAGCTGATAGCTAGCTTAGGCTTCTCGGCCAGTTTCCCCTGTATTGATCCATTGTGTTAGCCGGCGAAAGTGGGCATGCTTTCATCGCTTCCGTGCTCCTAGTTTTCCATTGAGGAAGGTGATGTCCTACGGTCAAGTCAAACTGAATCTTTTCCGTTGGGTTAGTCTTAAATCTTTTTGATCTCCTATAGTGTAAAAATGAAGACTTGAATCTTTCTCTTGAAGACAGAAAAGGTTTTCAGAGTCCGTAGGGAAAGGAAAACTGAATCTTTGTTAGGAATATTATCACATAAGTTTTGTAAATGAAGAAAGGATTTTAGATTGTTGACAGAAGAACCCTAAGGCCAGAGTGAGAAGAGTTATGACCCGATAGCTCTATGCCTACGGTTCCTTGTTAGGGGTTCATATAACATCTAAAGCAAAAGAGTTTTTTTGGTTCATAAGACTCCGGAAATTCCCCTACGGACATCTACTGGGTCCCCTATACTTTTCCTTCTAAGGCTTCATCCCGGGAGAAGGGAGTTAAGGTAACAAGGATCGTTGAGTAATCCAACCTCAGGTCAAACTAATCTCTCCGATAGACATGCAAACTTCTTCGTCTTCAGAATCCTTGCAGTATCTTCCCCCTCCTCACCGATGCTATCTCCTATAGCTGAGACAGATATCCGATACCTGATGGAGCGAGCTAACCTATCAGCTAGGCAGTCCAGTTCTTGCTGGTATTGGCCCTTTTTTCGGAGATGGGATGAGGGACTGGGGCGGGTAGGGGTTCCTTTCCAAAACTGGTCTCTGTCTTCGAGATGAGACCGGGCAGGCGCATTTGCCATCTCCTAGCAGCGGGAATGACTCCTCAATTTGGGCATCCACTCAAATTCAAGCCGTGGCAGCTAGAGATGTTCCAACTAATCCCTACTTTTTGCGGTCTCTCCTACGATAACTAGAAAGAGCTACTTCTTCGAGCTGGGTGAGGGTCGAGCCCCTTCCTCTATCTATGTCTGGAAGACAATCCCCACCAAAAATGGAAGAGAAGCGGTCGTCCAGAGCCGCACATAAGCAGATGTACCAGTTAGCATGCTTTCTGATGTGGATGGAACGAACGTTTGTTTCGTCCTATGACCTAACCTAGCCCCAGGTTCTCCCTTTCTGGTTTCCCGTTGGGAAAGAAGAGGGATTTGCGGTATAAAAAGTTGGAGGTTCACGGTAAAGAGGGATCGGAACTGGTAATTACAATTGTAATAATGGATCTCTTTCGAACCTCTCTATGTAAATGGAAGGTGGGACTAGTGGATACGATTCTAAGAATTGACTGCAATGCGTTGAGCCCATTCGAACGAAACATATGCTTGAGAGATTGTAGCTTGAATTGACCGACCAAGCAACGGAACGTTGTGCGCTAGTGGGTGGGCACGGTCTGAGGGCGAAAGCTGTTTCAATATTTTCTGCAAAGAAAAAAGGGAAATGAAATCCCGGCTATCAGGGCTAACCCCCTGCTCTGGTAGCTCCTCGGAACCCAAACCCTTCTTCAACTTGTCTGTGTAGTGCTTTAACTTTTCTATTCGCTTGTTTGTTTGGTTCCTCTCCTGCGGGATGCTCGTTGGTTCTACGGTTGCCAGCCAGCCTCCACTCTTTGCCGATGCTTTTTTTTTAGAGTGACGCCGGACAATTAGATCTTGCCTCATCGCCTGAAGAAGCCTACGGTACGGGATCAAGAAACTAACCTAACGGATTCAGACTCTTTTTTTTTTTCTTTTTCGATCTTTTCTTGACTGGTGGTGAACCCTCCTCTCTTCTTTCTGGGTCCGCCCGTACCAGCTAACTCGCTTTCCTCCTAAAGGGTCAAAAGGGCTTACCTGTGCATTTAGCTGACTCTCTATTGACTGCCCCGTAAAAAGAAGAGAATTGTCCAGTCCTGGCGAGGAATAGGCCGCTATCCAGATGAGAGATTGAAGAAGAAAGCGATGTGTGCCCCGCCTTTCCTCGAAAGGTGGTTGCAACGGGCTTTCATGAATCTCATTTGCGAAGTAGAGCCCAGCCCATTAAAGGTGCGGAGCCTAAAGAAGTGGGTAGGGGTCCAATTTCCTCTAAACGAGAGTCAGCCGAAGATGAGAGCATTCGTTCATCCTTCAGTTCAAAGCGCCAACAGGATTGGCTACGACAAACGTAAACCATTTCTTACTTCCAAACAAAGTTTGAACGTTGTCTAATCAAATCCCAAGTCTACCCGAAGACTTTTTGGTGGAGTTTTTCATTGTAGGCCTGAAGGACGAGAGTTGGGGAGGAGTACTGCTGCTTAGGCCCACCACCTTCATGCAAGCATTTGAGCTCGCGCAATTAAAGGAGGAGAACATTTCTTTGATAAGGATAGAATCTAGTCATACTAATCCAAAAAAAGGGACAATGGGTTCCGGGGCTAAAGGGGGTGTTAAGGACTCACCCTCCAATTCATATTATTTATTCCCCCCAAGCCGGTTCATCTTTGCTTCCTTGCATGCCGCTTTGTTAACAACCGGCGAGACTCTCCTTCTCAAGCCAACCCCAGGTCGGGACGAGACTTTCTTTGAGCTACTGGGGAGCTACTTTCTACCCTAGATCTTCTCATTGCGTTCAAAGGAATGCTTAATCCATCCCTCTACAATCGCCTAGAATTCGTGAAAAAATGACTTTATTCGCTTATCCAGTTTTCGTTCTACTCCAGCTTTCCTGGCTCACTTAAAAGCTTTCCAGGTTCGCTACTCTAGTTGAACTCGGGTTTCCCTACAAAGTCTTTCTTAATTGGCCCTTACCTGCCCTGCCCGTACTTTTACTAGATTGAGCACCAGAACCGGCTCGTTCCATTATAAATTTATCCTAAAGCTTGAAAGCAATGCGGATTAGCACAGAAAGCCTGGCAGTAAGTATTTTTTTTTTTAAGAATTGAACAAAACTCAAATTTCTGTAAATCATTAAAACGGGACTGGACTTTCTTTAAAGAAAAAAGGTCTCTCAGGCTGGTTCAAAGCCCTATTTTAGTTTAGATAGGAAAAATCCCATTTCATTCGGGTTTTCTATTCTGAAATTCCTTATCCCCACTGAGGGAAGTAGCTAAAAAAACTTCATATGGATTAGTAAGAATCAACTGGGAATAAAACTCAACGTTGCGAGCTCCAAAAGTGATCCTGGAAGGCCCACGGGTAAGCAAAGATTCGAATTCGAGATTGGCAGAGAAAGGGCCCGTGCGAGCACGAACCAAAGGAAGGTGCCAAGCCGAAGTGTACAAATCTCATAGGTCAATATCTGCTCAGTCTCTGTTAGCAGCTTCAGTAGGATTCAGGTCTTTTCTTTCCTGCGAATGGGGAAGTCCGGATCAATCCGTCGAAAGAGAAGCCATCTCAGTCTAAATGGAAGTAGACCAAGTAGTTTTATAGGAAGAAATGTACAACTTTAAGAGATTCCCAGCAACATATCAGGATCTAGCTTTTAAGTTAAGATAGAAGATGCATCATAAGATAATGAGCTAATCAAACGAGCGATTAAGCTGAAACAGCAAGGAGACTGATAGCGAAGGTAGGAATAGCTCGACTTGCAAAGGCAAAGGATATGGTTTTAAGCGAGTCAATAACGGGCATATAAGATCCGGGGATAGGGATCCTTTTTAGGATCTTTTCTATCAGCTGAAGTAAAAAAAAGGATATAGCCGCTGCTAGGAATTAGATTCATCACCTCCTATGCCAGGAAAGCTGTCAGGGGAAGTTCGATCTAAGAAAGGGCTCAAAGGAATGGGATTTTTACATGTAAATGTAAAGGCAAGCTGACAAATTGTACCTCAGATCCAGTGAGATCAGGCCCTTCTGCTTCGGTAAATGGTCTTTATCGAGTGGAGATTCCTACACGAACCTTACTAAAGGCAAGATGGCGCTGACCCAAGGTGCAGTCACTACCTATGTCCCACTTAAGGTCGATCTAACAAGTAATCGAGTTAGCAGGTGACGGCGGAGAATGCCATCTTCAATCCCTTACCCTTTTATTGTTTCAGACCTTCCGTGTCTTATCTTTCCTTTACCTCTTCTTTCCTCTTCTTACTGACCGCTAAGAATGAGACTGGTAATGCTAGTCTTTAAGGTTCGTGCCCCTCACTAGAAGACATTCCCCTCGGCCCTTGTTCTTTGAAGGTTTGAAACTTGCGGAAAGAATCACCATCCATGGTAAGGCTCATGCTTACCACACACGCATTGGAAAGTGTGATTCCATTCATCGTTATTCCTAAAAGAAGAATAGCCGAGCCGAGTGTACAGGCGGGTCGAAGAGCGAGCTTCAAAGGCAGAGAGAGGAGCAGCTTGACCGGACGAGGCGGGGGATCTCCGCAGCTCCAACATCGAGGAAGTCCTACGGTAAAGTCATCAATCGCACCCTGACCCAGAAAGCCAATCAATCAGAATATGTTGGCTTAGGAGTTTGAGTCGTCTTATCAATCTTAGCCAGCACGAAAAGCCTAATCAACAAAAAATAATAAACGAATAGAAAGAAGGGGTTTACCTTTGGATTCGTATAACGCTTTGGATGGAATGGACTGAGAACGAGGAAGTCCTATCGTGCTACTGGCTTTGAACCGGATTGCTAACCAGGTTCTCGATGGAAGGCCCTGTGCTCTATCAATGACGTCCGTCTCTACATCAGTCTTTCCAGCAAGCGAGCGAGTGAGACTTACGCTTGAACCCCGGGTACACTGAAGACAAAGCAATTAATTGCGTATAGAAAGACTCATAGTAAACAAGAAGAAGTATCAACAAACCCGGTTAGACAAAGGATAGAGATTCAACACCCAATCCAAGAAAAATGACCACCGGAGGGGATTTTGAGTCTTCTTCTTCACTCGAATGGAGCTGAAAGTTAGTGAAGTCACTCTCGGGGAGAGGCACGAACTTAAGGAGCTAACTTAAGCTTGGTCCTAGCTGGTTCCATGATCTAGGAAGTCAATCTAATCTGTCTTCTCTTTCCTGCCTTGGTCAAAAGCGGTATAGGCTGTTAATCGAATCTGTCCTCTAACCGAATTAGCGCATCTTCCTTTCTCTTTGTTGAATAGTGGAGCTCCTACACGCTCCACTCCAATGAAGCAAGACTGAATCCCATCCGGAGAGTTCGCATCGATCCATGTACTCTGTTCTATACACTACTTATTTTACTACTTGCAAACCGGCTTGCTTCCGTGGATCTAGTCCAGATAATCTATGATCTTTCCCCTCAAGCTAGTTAGGGAACTACCTTCGCTCCGCACCTTATCCTTCGATCCAAGCCACGAGGCAAAAAGCTGCGGTAATTCTTGATTGATGTAGCTTCGTCGTCTGTTTTGATACGAATGAGACATAGTAGCAGCCAAGGCTTCTGATCTAGGGCTCAGAAAAAGACCAAGATGATCACAGGAACCACAGAATCGAGAAGTAGCAGACATGACCGCTTCCACCACTTAACTAGAAGTACTTAAACTGTACTTGCCGCCGGAACTGTAACTCTTTATTGCCACTAGTTTCTAACTACTATGTCATTAGCTCGAAGTGCAGTGATCCAAAACGGGATTCTAACGATTTCATTCACTTCATCAACAAAAGGCGAGGTAGCTTGGCGTCAGTAAAGACAAAACAAGACCCGAGGGTTTCTTTTACAAATGTAGAGCATACCAATCTCAGGCTCTAAACTGGTCAATGCGCGAACACTAAAGAGAGAAGTCTCGTCCAGGGCTAATTTTCTTCGGTTAGGATTCGCCTTTGGGAATAGAAGGAATCGAATTGGAGTTTGGTTTGGAACCCTGAGCAGCATCAGTCCCTTTTAAAGGAAAGGGGTGTAACAAAACTTGCAGCGAGAAGCACTGAAACAAACTCCAACTAAAAGATCCGGGAGTCAAACTATCCTCTTACCTCGTACCTCGCCTATTAGACTAGACCTCCTATCGAAAAAAAGTATTCGCTTGTATCCAAACTGCCTAGGGGAAACCTCCTATTCATCTCTAACTGGTGATCAGAAGCAACGGCATTACCACCGGTCTTTGCTATTGGAGCTGTTAGCGCAATTGAAACAGAATATGCTCTTACAGTTCTCGAATGCCCTATTGATGCAAGAATGCCTTGTTACAGACAGAAGCAACTGACATACTTAAGATACGAGCCGGGGACATGCCATTTCTTTCTTCTTTGTTCACGAATCCAACTGACATAGGGGCAATATCCCTATACTGAAGCCGATTCACCGATTTAAGCCGATGGTTGGAAGAGCACTTTTCAATATTAATAAGGTAATCTCATATCCCTGACACAGCGTTCAAGGGGGTCTGGGAAGCCCCTCCTAAATCTACCGGTCTCACAGAATACTAGTAAAGCCGCATTCCCTCCGCAGTTATCGTGAAATTTCTCCAGGCTCTTTTCCTCTTTTCCCAGAACACTCTCTCCGCGCTCTTCGTCTTTCCTCGATGGAGTCTTAGTTTCATCTTTTTTAAGCGGGTGATAAGTATGGGTTGCCCAAATCAACCTACCCACCCGAGCATGCAACTAAAGGAATTTCGTATGGAATGGAAACGCAGGGTTTGCTTCCGCAAAAGGTCCGGGTGTCCAAGTTCATTCGGATTCTCGATCAGTGGATCATAAATGAGCGTAGCTTTACTGACCTCGCACCGAACTCTTGGCTCCTGACGAACCATTGCGCGTGTTGTCTACGGTGGAAAAAGGACAAGACAGGGAGTTGCTGGGTGTGGTGTTTTGAGGAAAGTGAAAGTCGGTCTTTTTGGCTTCAAAATTCCATTATCCTTTCTCTACGCAACCCAGGGCTTTCACTCACCCGAAGGGAGTCGAACCTTCACTGCCCTTCCTCGGCTCACCTCCCTTAGAGTGGGGAATCCAGTGAAAGAAGAGTCAAAGGACTAAGATCAGCCTATTGCTACTTTCGGTGATAAAGAAAGAGTTATTGGCTTTATTCCCCTTCGAACTTCACTATCTGGCATCACAGCCTATTCCGACAACGTGCCAAGCTCTCAAGGAATCGCCTTTCGAAACTTTCCTTTCCAATGACATTCCTTTAGAAGGAAAACAATAGAAGCATTGATCACTGAACTCACTTTCTTTCGGGATGAACTCTTTTTAATATCTATTCTATCTACCATATCCCGGATGCGGACTTATTGTACTTACTTAGATTTCTAAGATTCCGTACTTGACTTCGTAATGAGATTGTGAATCTAATCTATCTATGATCTATCTCATATCATCTCGGTGAGGTTTTTTCCCTTTCCTGCCTTCGAGTGAGATCGGCCATGGACTTGAGCAGCTTCCCTCCTTTCTCGCCTCTGGAGCAGCGGATATTGCACTGTCAAAGACCGAGCCTCCTGAAAGCGCTGACTAAAACCCTCGAAATACAAAGGTAAAGTAAGTTTATGCCACAGCTTCCTGCCAATGAGTTAGATGGGTTAGATTAGGAAAGATTGGTTCTAAGCGTCAGGCGAGGGGGGATATCCATAAGAAGACATAGCGCACTTCATGCCAAAGTGTGGCAATACCTCAAGATGATACTACAGCAGTTCGTCAGCTCCTTGTCTAATGCCGCATAGATCCGGTACATATGCATCTCGAGCAAGAAATTTGGAAGTTGGAATGACATGCCTAAAGCATTTCCAAGAAAAAAAGTGGAGCCCTCTTCTTTCCCGGGGAGGAAAAGTCTTTGGCAGTCCCTCGTGAGTTCGGCACGCACTTCTTGTTTCGTCCTACCCCCGCACAGTTTACGAGCCAAAGTCATCTCCAGAACAGCTGATCTAGCCCTATAGGACTGACTAACAAGTCATCGCAGCATCCGTTGGATCAGTCCCCGAACGCAGTGGGTTCCTTTAGTTATGAAGTGTTTTGAAGTAAGACGAATTCCCCACTCGCCGACCCGGGTTGGGTAAGGCACTAATACGTGTTCTAAAAAGGGTAGTAATTCTTTGTTTTTGAGGGGCTGTGGTTGGCTTCTGGCCCACCTACCTACTACGGATTCCGAATAACTACCAAAGATTAAACGAAGAATGCCCGGTGAAACGAAAGGTTGAGAGTGGGCGTAGATGGAGATCTGGTCGGATTGCTCTATCAGTCGAGGTGAATAGTGTTTTGATAACTTTAGTACAGTGGGTGTTCTCAAATCAGCAAGCCCGAGGGAAAAAGAAGAAGTTAGCAATCCAACCGTGCAGAGAGATGGCTCGAAAGAATAGGGACGGGTCCAGTAGCGGGCAAAGCAGAGATATGGCTCGCAAGGAAAGAGGTCTGGTTACACGAAAGCTGGTAGGGCGAAGGGAAAGGCTGGGCTCGTTCAGTCGTTACAAGCGAGCCACTCCATTTCGAAGAGAAGGATTTATCGTGAACAAAGAACCAGATTTCATCCCCAGTTCTCCGGGTAGAAGTAGAAGAAATGCGCTTGACTTTATTTACTTTAAAAGGGTGATTCCCGGTCTTTCATTTCAATCAATATCAATGTGTGGGAATCGAACGAGTGGTAGTCAGTACTGATAGTATGTAAGTAGCCCGCTTCGGGATAAATCGAATCCATCTAATAGCCGAACTCTAGGAGCGGGGCAACTAAGCCATCAGTCTAGCGGGACAACTGGAGCCGTAAGTAAGAATTAGGATTCGAAATGCTTACTCTGATGGTGTTCCGGGGGATTCTCCGGAAGGGTCGATGCCTTCTCCTGTACCAGAACAGAAGAAGAAGACGGGCATTTATGGCATTTCTAGCGGAGATGGGGATCTTTCTATCTATTATCTATTAGTTGGAGATGGAGATCTATCTATCTATTAGTTCCATTCCACTTTTGACTAATATAATAGTCAATTCTTTCCCGCCAGTCTTTAGGGGTAGAGTTTTGTCCTTGGTCGGCAAAGCAGATCTGTACTGATAAGTGAAGAAGTCCGAATACCTGTAGTAGTAGTCCACTTATAAAGTAGCTCGCCTGCAGCAGTAGTAACCCTGCCAAGTAAAATGGAGTTCTCGAGCAGGAAAGCTCATCGCGAGGTAACTTTCGAGTCGAAACAGATGGTGATCCTACATAAATAGCTAGCGTGGAGCAAGCGGTTAGGATTCTATGTGACGGAATAGAAGTGATTATCTATGGCTTATAGACGGGCGTAGCGCTTTATGATTCCCCTTGGTTGCTTCATGCACTTTCCCTTAAGTTCAGGCTTTTCCTTCATGCACGGGGAGAGGTTTCTTGGCGATGTAAGTAAGTGACTTTCTTTTCTGGACCTTTCACCCTCAGGGATGTAGCTAAAAGTCTGGGGGTTATAAAGGATTAACTGGGTGGGAGCTCTCTTTGAATACGTTAAAGGCTCACACTCCGTCCAGCTTCAGATCGAAGTCCTGATTCACCAATCTCCGAGTAAGCAACCCTTTCTAATAAGAAAGGGACTCGTGCTCGCTGCTTTTCTCATCTATGGTTTCTACCATGACTAAAACAGAATCGGAAACAGAGATCGGGATGGAATCGCCTTTCCTTCTTCGTCTGCCTAAGACAGAGTCCCGCTTTTCTAAGAGAAGAGGAGGTGGACTACTGAAATGTATATTTTTTTTATATGTTATTCATTGGTCGGTCTATCGATCGTAGAGGAATGCCCACGGTCCTGACTTTGTTCCAACTAGGCCTGTGTAGCTTTCTTTCACTGAACACCAAACGGGCATTCTCCGTGCTGGCATGAACAACCTAGAAAGAAGAATTACAGATTTGCTTTGTTGCACCGATCCTACAGCTAGAGTGAACTAATCGGAGCTCAATAGACTTGATCTTGACCTTATTTTATAGCCCTTTCCCTATCGCAGCACTGCTTGATGAGATCTGAAGCTGACAAGACAATGATTGAGTTTTCCAAAGCCGCGACTTCTTTTTTGACTTCAACTTCCACTCTAACTCAAAGACCAGGCTCAAGGGAAGTGAGGACCATCCTTGGTGCCTAGCGAAAGCGAGTTCTTCTTTCTTTTCTTGCTCGAAGGGTAAGCGGATCAGAGTCAATTCTATCTTTTCGGCACTTTCGAATGATTGTGTTTAACACCCTAACGATTCTGTGAAAGGGGATTCATATTACTGTTGAGCTGACTAAACTCAGTTGTCGGTTAGCGGGTGCAGGTCAAGCGAGGAAAGAAGAGTTCCGGTACAACCAGACGAAATATCACTGATCATCCAGGCACAGAAACTCAACCTACTGTAGATGCTATCTTAATGCATTCTGGGATGAAGGAATAACCGATCTTCCCCACCTCGACTATCACTCAACCGGTGGAACAGCTCCCCGAAACAGCGAGAGAAGCCGGAAAAGCGGAACTCGGGGAGCCCTCAGAACCTCAACCGGTTTCGTCAAAAGACAAAGGAAAAGCACCTATCCGGGAGGAAGAGGAGGCCGAGTCAGAAGAGAAGAGGAAGGTCAATCTATCTTCATTCACATGTTTTATCTGTTTGACTCAGAAGGAGGAGAAGACGAAAAAGAAGCTACAGAAGAAGAGGAAGCCGAAGATACAGAAAGAACCGTCTCCAGCGCACCAATGGGAAACGGGGCCCCCGAAAGGATTCTGATCATAGTCGTTCAGCGCGTCAAGTTGACACTATAGCTACAGGCAAGTGTTTAAGGTCGTGATTTCTCATTCAATGGCCTCACTATTTTCATTCCAATGTACAATACGACATCGGGGATTTCACCCGCAGGCTATACTGTCAAGCAAGGAAGGCGACCTCAAAGACTGGCGGCTAATTCGCGTGACGAAAAGCTAGGTTTTATTCCATCTCTAGTTTCATCGGATCATTCATAGATGACATGCTTCTAAAGACTGCTGCTCAACGGCGTACGGCTGACGACAACGCAAGGCCGTGTACCGAAAAGCTGCCACCCAGTATAATGTACCAACGCCTGAATTTGACGGACGCGACGATGATAGCTACGAAATGTGCCGAGCCTATGTCCTTCCCAATCTAAGGGACAGTGTAGAGCGAACTTACCAGATTCTTCCCGAATCTTTTCAGACAAGGAGGGAACAACATCCCGGTCCGATGTTGGTTTTCCAACCCGACAGGACAGTCTTCCCAAGCAACTTCCAACTGCGCCAACTAGACAAAAAACATGTATCGAAACCTGGCCAAACTTCCTATCTCCTCGTTCGCCGCCCCGGAAAGCCTTCCCCACCAACTCCATCTTCACTTCTTGACTTCTTGTTCTGATTATGAGGGAAATGGTTTGAAATCCATAACTAGGGATCCGCACTCCTACGTGGACATAACGAAAGGGAGTACTTGGAGACAGAGAAAGTGATTGTGCTACGTAATACTTTAATTGCAGGTTCGCTAGTAGCTCTCCCTTGTTCTCTAGGTTCGGTAACCCGGGTAGCTAAAGGCTGCCTTGCTTCCCGTTGTGGTGGAAATCTTTTTACGCAAATCCTTTTCTTTTAGGAAGATGTAATTACGATATTGACCTTCCTTGCTCAGCTTTTCCTTTCTTTTGGGGAATCCCAGCTATTAAGGAGAAGATGGAGCAGTTATGTTCAGTTCAGCAATTATGAAAAGTAAGCCGACTAATAGGAAGTCATACCGTGCCTGTGAATGGGTATTCTATTGATCTATGTTATTTGTTTGTAGAGAAGTAGAGTATTGATCCACGCGGAAAAAGAAGGACTTGCTATCCAATGCATGTATTTTACCCTTATGCGATGATTTGGCTTCCAGTCTTAGCTGATCATTCATAACTGGATGGTATTAAAGAATTGGAGCAGGGCTTTAATAAAAAAGCATTTTTGAAGAAAGGGCGCTATAAACCCCCGTCTTACCAGAGAAAGGTAAGTAATTAAGAATTCGATCAAACGGGAGAGTGAAGGCCGTTAAGGTTCATATACGAATATGTGGATGTAGTGCTTTTCAAAGCCGACTTATATGTATATAGGCGAGAGGCTGAAGCAACTGCCTTGCGATGAGCCGGGGATCCCGTCATAGAATATTTCAATTAGATCGAACCTCTACTAACAAACAGAAGTGAGGAAAGCAGCGTGGGTGTGGTACATTCTGCGGCAGTAGCCTCTTATTCCACGAGTCCAGATGAGATCTGGCTGATCCCGTGTCAAAAGTCCTTGGCAAAGACTTTTTGTCCAGAAATCGAGAGGGATGGGAAAGGCCCATAGTTAGTTGTGTTGTACTTTACGGCAACACAACCTGGTGATATTCTTAAACTGCCCCCAAGAAGAGGGCTTAGAGGCCTAATCGGCGAGTACCCTACTCACACCCGGATCCTTTTCATTGCATCTCTTTATTCAATCCAAACTGTTATCTGTCTTCCACTGGTAAAATCAATCCCCCTTGAAACAACATTAACGGAAGCCAAGGATACGACTGTGTTAACAAAAATATCTATATGATTCCCATTGATGTCAACAAGCGAAGGATTAGCAATCCGGGTAAAAGCCAGTAGCACGATAGCAGTTCCTCGGTCTCAGTCCATTCAGTCAAGCCAGTCGCAAACCGGTCTGTCTGTCAATCAATCAATCAAGGAAGAAAGCTCTAGTTCAAATAGGTAACCCAGGAGCAAGCGAAGGAAGACGGGCAAATGGTTGAAAGCCAGTACGGTACCAATACCAATGCTTTGATTCAACTAGTAGCGAAGGTGCCAATTTGTATCATTCCAATAGCTGTCCAAGAGTCAAAGGGTACACAGCCGGTAAAAAAATCTGTCATTTCTCTTTTAAGCGGACCTCCCTCCCCATCACTCCCTTCACCTTTGACTAAGACCCTCTGTGGGTCCGCAGGGAAGAAAGAAATCCTCGTGAAATAGCCCCTAGAGAACGCCCAGGATCCTATGTCTCAGTCTTCGATTACGCTAGCTTTCAAATCCTATCAAGGGAAATTGACTTTTGCTTTAGTTGTTGGCTTACCCTCAGCGAGTGAAGCTGCTCCCCTTCCTTTGACTAAGTCAATTAGTGGCGTGGTCTTACATTCTGTCCTATCTGTTCCTTCGTTGTAAGCTTTCTATTCTGTCTCCAAGCCCTACCTTATATTTCAGTTTTCCATTCGCTTTCCAATTTAGCAGACCTACCAGCCTTGGAATTCATTGATGTCTTCCTTTAGTCCCCTTTTGATTCGTTACAAATCTTCCTGCGTGAAAATAAAAGCTTTCCCTTTCCTCTCTCATTTGTTCTTTGATCGTCTAAGGGCCCCGGGCGAGTGAATTAGGTAGGTTGCAATTGTATCCGCATTAGCCTATGCTTTAGTCTTAGAAGGTGCATTTGTAAATCATTCCAATCGGTAAAGCATTTCAGTCTTCGAAGCCGGTCTCGATGTGGTGGAAGTGGCCCAGGATTCGATTCCGTCCTACGAGTGTTCTATACTAGGTGGGTGCATCCTTTGCCTAATTCCCCTGGTCGGCCCTATGGGAATCAATGCCCGGGGGTACCTACCGCTTTCGATTCCAACTCGATCTTATTCAGTTGGACATTCAAATATAGAAAGTGTTCCGTGAGGAACACTTTTTATCTATCTCTCCTTCCAAGGGTTCCCTAAAGTCAAGGGGAAAGGACCATCACCTCAAGGACGAATCCCAGACACAGAAGGAGAGGCCCCCCTAAAGGCCGGGTCTATGACACGAGCATGAACTGAAGAACGAATCGAAGGATTGGGCTTAAAGCCAAGCCAAGGATGATAGGCTTATTCGATGACTGGCATTGCGCCGTACTCACACCAATGGAAGGCTCGGACAGCTGCCAAACGGCTTCCCTTAGGGGGCCTATTATACCACTTCCCGGAATAGAAGACAAGACAAGAAGGAGGTTTGACATCACTCGTGACACAAGAAGGTCAGCTCACCAAAGGTGGGAAGAAAAGTCAGCACTTGAGACGGTTGCTTCGGTAGGAGTCAAAAAGGCTCCAGAAGGAACTGCACTCGAAGAATGGAAAGGCAGGCTGCGAAGGCGCTGATACGATTTAACTCGAAGCAAAGGCCGATACAATTACCTCAAGGATAGAAGTCTTATTCTTTAGGTTTGGGGGTAGGGATATTCCACCAACTAACTTCACCTGAGGAATGAATGCAAGACTAGCGGACTTAGCCTATGGTGCTAAACCTGAAAGAACATAAACTCCATCTGAAGCCCTTATCCCGAGTCGAGGAGAAGGGGATTACTTCGCTGCGGAAGAGAAGATGCACTAACAGCCGGCTTTTTCCACTATCCTATTAAAAAGGAGATTGCACCTGACTTCTAAGAATGTAAGGCTCGGGCTCGGACTGCTACTGCTCTTAGGACCACTGGAAGGAAGACTTCGACGGATTGGAATGGACCACTCACGGACATAGGAATGGAGACCTCAAGGGGCTATGCTAGTACACGATCGAACATCAAGAAAGAGAATTTAGAAAGAAAGTCATAAGCAGAAGCAGCGGGTCCCTTGTTTAGAGCAGTTCCAGCAGCAAGTCCTAAGTGAGCAGAAAGTACGGCACTTTTGACGACGACGAGTGAAGATCTTAAGGCATCAGCGGGGGAAGACTTTCCATCAAGGTCTGAAAGCAGAAAGGCATAAGAAGCTAGAGCTACTGGGCCAAGATCAACTACAGCTCCGGGGGAAGGAAGAAAGCCTTTCACTCTCCTGACTTGGAAGAACGAGTTGATAGAGACCTAGCCGAAGATGCACTACTATCCCCTGCCACTGGCCAATGAGCACGGCTTCCCCTATCTAGGAAAGCTTTGAAGACTAGCTCCTACATTCCTTCTTCTAGTTCCAGCCCCAGAACAGAAGGTACCTTTAATAGACCAGTCTATCTCCTCAGTGGGGAAGGCAAGCAAGGCACTGAACTGCAAATGCAAATAAGGTACTCTGCTTCCCAGCGCGACGAGGTATTTCAATCCTTCGAGCACTAGCAGCTACTCTTGTTCACCGCTACTGTTGTTGGAACTATAGCAGCGGATCCTGTCTTCTCTCCCCCTCTTTCTTCACTATAGACTGCTTTCAACCGCTTTGCTACTGGTTCGCTTGGAATGAACCCTTACTGCACTGCTAGCGTTGGAGAGCTTGAAAGCGGCTTGGGGGGCACTCATACTCACACGGATTGGACTTCCACCGTGCTACTAGGCTTAAATTTCCATCTTCCTTCGGGTGTACTAAGACTATCTCTTTCATAGGCTCCCCTCGAGTCAGGAGCTAGCTTTCAATCTCCCACTCCTACTGCTACTACTCTTGATACAATCTTGTTTGGCTTACTTGCTTGATTGAAAGAGTTTTTCCCGCTACTATGAATAAAAGGATTGTCTCTATTGAACCTAGCCTTACTAAATATCGTTTGATAAAGAAATGGATCTCTGAACTAGAAAGCATAAACCAAAGGCAAGAGTTCAATCTTGAAACTTTCATGCTTGATCGATTCCAAGGTCCAGCTATTGAGGGAAATTGGGCTTTAGTACTTTTGCCACTAGGTAGGAGCTCCTCTTTCCATTTTCATAATGCCACTGCTAAGGGAATCGAGGTTGACTGGTTGTCTATCTAGGTGAGTATCGAACATGGTCTCTTTCTACCGCTTGTGAAAGCATTCCTTCATGCGCTCATTCACTCAGCTCGGTATCGGCAAATCAATAGTATAGGTCTTCCTTGCCGTATGAGAGTATACTCAAGATAAAGAGTCAGAGCG
>CANTUQ010000347.1:0-137426 GCA_947683425.1 Excoecaria cochinchinensis
TGACCGGCAAGCTTCCAATAGTTATTCCAATCGAGTTTTCTTCAATTATTGGACTCGGATCCAAAATTTCACCAATTCTTACGATTTTTCGATTTTTGTGATTTTCCCTAGTGGTACCGCTAGGGAAATCCGTAAAAATTCGTCGGATTCCGACGAAGCCAATTCTCCATGCGTTGTGACCGGCAAGCTTCCAGTAGCTATTCCAATCGAGTTTATCTGAATTATTAGGCTCGGATCAAAAATTTTACCACTTTTTACGATTTTTCGATTTTGGTGATTTTCCCTAGTGGTACCCTAGGGAAATCCGTAAAAATTCGTCGGATTCCGACGAAGCCAATTCTCGATTCGTTTTGACCGGCAAGCTTCCAGTAGCTATTCCAATCGAGTTTTCTTGAATTATTGGACTCGAATAAAAAATTTCACCACTTTTTACGATTTTTCGATTTTTGTGATTTTCCCTTGTGGTACCCCTAGGGAAATCCGTAAAATTCATCGGGTTCCGACGAAGCCAATTCTCGATACGTTTTGACCGGCAAGGTTCCAGTAGCTATTCCAATCGAGTGTCCTCAATTATTGGACTCGGATCAAAAATTTCACCACTTTTTACGATTTTTCGATTTTGGTGATTTTTCTAGTGGTACCGTTAGGGAAATCCGTAAAAATT
Organism: Excoecaria cochinchinensis; assembly: GCA_947683425.1. Lineage (NCBI taxonomy): Eukaryota > Viridiplantae > Streptophyta > Magnoliopsida > Malpighiales > Euphorbiaceae > Excoecaria > Excoecaria cochinchinensis. Next base: position 665 of record CANTUQ010000347.1, read on the forward strand.
TGTCGGATTCCGACGAAGCCAATTCTCGATGCGTTGTGACCGGCAAGCTTCCAGTAGCTATTCCAATCGAGTTTTTCTTAATTATTAGACTCGAATCAAAAATTTCACCACTTTTTACGATTTTTCGATTTTGGTGATTTTCCCTAGTGGTACCCCTAGGAAAATCCGTAAAAATTCGTCGGATTCCGACGAAGCCAATTCTCGATGCGTTGTGACCTGCAAGCTTCCAGTAGCTATTCCAATCGAGTTTTCCTGAATTATTGGACTCGGATAAAAAATTTCACCACTTTTTACGATTTTTCGATTTTGGTGATTTTCCCTAGTGGTACCCCTAGGGAAATCCGTAAAAATTCGTCGCATTCCGATGAAGCCAATTCTCGATGCGTTGTGACCGGCAAGCTTCCAGTAGCTATTCCAATCGAGTTTTCCTGAATTATTTGACTCGGATCAAAAATTTCACCACTTTTTACCATTTTTCGATTTTCCCTCGTGGTACCCATAGGGAAATCCGTAAAAATTCGTCGGATTCCGACGAAACCAATTCTCGATGCGTTGTGACTGGCAAGCTTCCAGTAGCTATTCCAATCGAGTTTTCCTGAATTATTGGACTCGGATACCAAAGTTCACCACTTTTTATGATTTTTCGATTTTCCCTAGTGGTACCCATAGGGAAATCCGTACAAATTCGTCAGATTTCGACGAAGCCAATTTGTGATGCGTTGTGACCTGCAAGCTTCCAGTAGCTATTCCAATCGAGTTTTCCTGAATTATTGGACTCGGATCAAAAATTTCACCACTTTTTACGATTTTTCGATTTTGTTGATTTTCCCTAGTGGTACCCGTAGGGAAATCCGCAAAAATTCGTCGGATTCCGACGAAGCCAATTCTCAATGCGTTGTGATCGGCAAGCTTCCAGTAGGTATTCCCATCGAGTTTCCCTGAATTATTAGACTCGGATAAAAAATTTCACCACTTTTTACGATTTTCGATTTTGGTGATTTTCCCTAGTGGTACCACTAGGGAAATCCGTAAAAATTCGTCGGATTCCGACGAAGCCAATTCTCGATGCGTTGTGACCGGCAAGAGATCAGTAGCTATTCGATTCGAGTTTTCCTGAATTATTGGACTCGGATCAAAAATTTCACCACTTTTTACGATTTTTCGATTTTTCCTAGTGGTACCCCTAGTGAAATCCGTACAAATTCGTCGGATTTCGACGATGCCAATTCTCGATGCGTTGTGACCTGCAAGCTTCCAGTAGCTATTCCACTCGAGTTTTCCTGAATTATTGGACTCGGATCTAAAATTACACAACTTTTTACGATTTTTCGATTTTTTTGATTTTCCCTAGTGGTACCCCAAGGGAAATCAGTAAAAATTCGTCGGGTTCCGACGAAGCCAATTCTCGATATGTTTTGACCGGCAAGTTTCCAGTAGCTTTTCAAATCGAGTTTTTCTTAATTATTGGACTCGGATCAAAAATTTCACCACTTTTTACGATTTTTCGATTTTTGTGATTTTCCCTAGTGGTACCCCTAGGAAAATCCGTAAAAATTCGTCGGATTTCGACAAAACCAATTCTCGATGCGTTGTGACCGGCAAGCTTCCAGTAGCTATTCCAATCGAGTTTTGCATAATTATTGAACTCGGATCAAAAATTTCACCACTTTTTACGATTTTTCGATTTTATTGATTTTCCCTAGTGGTACCCCTAGGGAAATCCATAAAAATTCGTCGGCTTCCGACGAACCCAATTCTCGATACGTTTTGACCGGCAAGCTTCCAGTAGCTATTCCAATCGAATTTTCCAGAATTATTGGACTCGGATCCAAAATTTCACCACTTTTTACGATTTTTCGATTTTGTGATTTTCCCTAGTGGTACCCCTAGGGAAATCCGTAAAAATTTGTCGGATTCCGACGAAGCCAATTCTCGATGCGTTGTGACCGGCAAGCTTCCAGTAGCTATTCCAATCGAGTTTTCCATAATTATTGGACTCGGATCAAAATTTTCTCCACTTTTTACGATTTTTCGATTTTGGTGATTTTCCCTAGTGGTACCCCTAGGGAAATCCGTAAAAATTCATCGAATTCCGACGAAGCCAATTCTCGATGCGTTGTGACCGGCAAGCTTCCAGTAGCTATTCCAATCGAGTTTTCCTGAATTATTGGACTCGGATTCAAAATTTCACCATTTTTTACGATTTTTCGATTTTGGTGATTTTCCCTAGTGGTACCCCTAGGGAAATCCGTAAAAATTCGTCGGATTCCGACGAAGCCAATTCTCGATGCGTTGTGACCGGCAAGCTTCCAGTAGCTATTCCAATCAAGTTTTCCTGAATTATTAGACTCGGATCCAAAATTTCACCACATTTTACGATTTTTCGATTTTTGTGATTTTCCCTAGTGGTACCACTAGGAAAATCCGTAAAAATTCATCGGGTTCCGACGAAGCCAATTCTCGATGCGTTTTGACCGGCAAGATTTCAGTAGCTATTCGATTCGAGTTTTCCTGAATTATTGGACTCGGATCAAAAATTTCACCACTTTTTACGATTTTTCGATTTTTGTGATTTTCCCTAGTGGTACCCCTAGGGAAATCCGTAAAAATTCGTCGGATTCCGACGAAGCCAATTCTCGATGCGTTGTGACCGGCAAGCTTCCAGTAGCTATTCCAATCGAGTTTTCCTGAATTATTGGACTCGGATTCAAAATTTCACCATTTTTTACGATTTTTCGATTTTGGTGATTTTCCCTAGTGGTACCCCTAGGGAAATCCGTAAAAATTCGTCGGATTCCGACGAAGCCAATTCTCGATGCGTTGTGACCGGCAAGCTTCCAGTAGCTATTCCAATCGAGTTTTCCTGAATTATTAGACTCGGATCAAAAATTTCACCACATTTTACGATTTTTCGATTTTTGTGATTTTCCCTAGTGGTACCACTAGGAAAATCCGTAAAAATTCGTCGGATTCCGACGAAGCCAATTCTCGATGCATTGTGACCGGCAAGATTTCAGTAGCTATTCGATTCGAGTTTTCTTGAATTATTGGACTCGGATCAAAAATTTCACCACTTTTTACGATTTTTCGATTTTTCCTAGAGGTACCCCCTAGTGAAATCCGTACAAATTCGTCGGATTTCGACGATGCCAATTCTCGATGCGTTGTGACCTGCAAGCTTCCAGTAGCTATTCCACTCGAGTTTTCCTAAATTATTGGACTCGGATCCAAAATTACACAACTTTTTACGATTTTTCGATTTTTTTTATTTTCCCTAGTGGTACCCCAAGGGAAATCAGTAAAAATTCGTCGGGTTCCGACGAAGCCAATTCTCGATACGTTTTGACCGACAAGCTTCCAGTAGCTTTTACAATCGAGTTTTTCTTAATTATTGGAATCGGATCCAAAATTTCACCACTTTTTACGATTTTTCGATTTTGGTGATTTTCCCTAGTGGTACCCCTAGGGAAATCCGTAAAAATTCGTCGGATTCCGACGAAGACAATTCTCGATGCGTTGTGACCGGCAAGCTTCCAGTAGCTATTCCAATCGAGTTTTCCATAATTATTGGACTCGGATAAAAAATTTCACCACTTTTTACGATTTTTCGATTTTTCCTAGAGGTACCCCTAGTGAAATCCGTACAAATTCGTCGGATTTCGACGATGCCAATTCTCGATGCGTTGTGACCTGCAAGCTTCCAGTAGCTATTCCACTCGAGTTTTCCTGAATTATTGGACTCGGATCCAAAATTACACAACTTTTTACGATTTTTCGATTTTTTTGATTTTCCCTAGTTGTACCCCTAGGGAAATCAGTAAAAATTCGTCGGGTTCCGAGAAACCAATTCTCGATACGTTTTGTCCGGCAAGCTTCCAGTAGCTTTTCCAATCGAGTTTTTCTTAATTATTGGACTCGGATCCAAAATTTCACCACTTTTTACGATTTTTCGATTTTTGTGATTTTCCCTAGTGGTACCACTAGGAAAATCCGTAAAAATTCGTCGGATTCCGACGAAGCCAATTCTCGATGCATTGTGACCGGCAAGATTTCAGTAGCTATTCGATTCGAGTTTTCCTGAATTATTGGACTCGGATCAAAAATTTCACCACTTTTTACGATTTTTCGATTTTTCCTAGAGGTACCCCTAGTGAAATCCGTACAAATTCGTCGGATTTCGACGATGCCAATTCTCGATGCGTTGTGACCTGCAAGCTTCCAGTAGCTATTCCACTCGAGTTTTCCTGAATTATTGGACTCGGATCCAAAATTACACAACTTTTTACGATTTTTCGATTTTTTTGATTTTCCCTAGTTGTGACCCTAGGGAAATCAGTAAAAATTCGTCGGGTTCCGACGAAACCAATTCTCGATACGTTTTGTCCGGCAAGCTTCCAGTAGCTTTTCCAATCGAGTTTTTCTTAATTATTGGACTCGGATCCAAAATTTCACCACTTTTTACGATTTTTCGATTTTGGTGATTTTCCCTAGTGGTACCCCTAGGGAAATCCGTAAAAATTCGTCGGATTCCGACGAAAACAATTCTCGATGCGTTGTGACCGGCAAGCTTCCAGTAGCTATTCCAATCGAGTTTTCCATAATTATTGGACTCGTATCCAAAATTTCATCACTTTTTACGATTTTTCAATTTTAGTGCTTTTTCCTAGTGGTACCCCTAGGGAAATCCTTAAAAATTCGTCGGGTTCCGACGAACCCAATTCTCGATACGTTTTCACCGGCAAGCTTCCAGTAGCTATTCCAATCGAGTTTTCCAGAATTATTGGACTGGGATCCAAAAATTCACCACTTTTTACGATTTTTCGATTTTTGTGATTTTCCCTAGTGGTACCCCTAGGAAAATCCGTAAAAATTCGTCGGATTCCGACGAAACCAAATCTCGATGCGTTGTGACCGGCAAGCTTCCAGTAGCTATTCCAATCGAGTTTTCCATAATTATTGCACTCGGATCAAAAATTTCACCACTTTTTACGATTTTTCGATTTTGGTGATTTTCCCTAGTGGTACCCTAGGGAAATCCGTAAAAATTCGTCGAATTCCGACGAAGCCAATTCTCGATGCGTTGTGACCGACAAGCTTCCAGTAGCTATTCCAATCGAGTTTTCCTGAATTATTGGACTCGGATGCAAAATTTCACCACTTTTTACGATTTTTCGATTTTGGTGATTTTCTCTAGTGGTACCCCTAGGGAAATCCGTAAAAATTCGTCGGATTCCGACCAAGCCTATTCTCGATGCGTTGTGACCGGCAAGCTTCCAGTAGCTATTCCAATCGAGTTTTCCATAATTATTGGACTCGGATCAAAAATTTCACCACTTTTTACGATTTTTCGATTTTGGTGATTTTCCCTAGTGGTACCCCTAAGGAAATCCGTAAAAATTCGTCGAATTCCGACGAAGCCAATTCTCGATGCGTTGTGACCGGCAAGCTTCCAGTAGCTATTCCAATCGAGTTTTCCATAATTATTGGACTCGGATCAAAAATTTCACCACTTTTTACGATTTTTCGATTTTGGTGATTTTCCCTAGTGGTACCCCTAGGGAAATCCGTAAAAATTCGTCGGATTCCGACGAAGCCAATTCTCGATGCGTTGTGACCGGCAAGCTTCCAGTAGCTATTCCAATCGAGTTTTCCTGAATTATTAGACTCGGATCAAAAATTTTACCACATTTTACGATTTTTCGATTTTGGTGATTTTCCCTAGTGGTACCACTAGGGAAATCCGTAAAAATTCGTCGGATTCCGACGAAGCCAATTCTAGATGCGTTGTGACCTGCAAGCTTTCAATAGCTATTCGATTCGAGTTTTCCTGAATTATTGGATTCGGATCAAAAATTTCACCACTTTTTACGATTTTTCGATTTTTCCTAGTGGTACCACTAGTGAAATCCGTACAAATTCGTCGGATTTCGACGAAACCAATTCTCGATGCGTTGTGACCTGCAAGCTTCCAGTAGCTATTCCACTCGAGTTTTCCTGAATTATTGGACTCGGATCCAAAATTACACAACTTTTTACGATTTTTCGATTTTTTTGATTTTCCCTAGTGGTACTTTTAGAGAAATCAGTAAAAATTCGTCGGGTTCCGACGAAGCCAATTCTCGATACGTTTTGTCCGGCAAGCTTCCAGTAGCTTTTCCAATCGAGTTTTTCTTAATTATTGGACTCGGATCCAAAATTTCACCACTTTTTATGATTTTTCGATTTTGGGGATTTTTCCTAGTGGTACCCCTAGGGAAATCCGTAAAAATTCGTCGGGTTTCGACGAAACCAATTCTCGATGCGTTTTGTCCGGCAAGCTTTTCCAATCGAGTTTTTCTTAATTATTGCACTCGGATCCAAAATTTCACCACTTTTTACGATTTTTCGATTTTGGTGATTTTCCCTAGTGGTACCCCTAGTGAAATCCGTACAAATTCTTTGGATTTCGACGAATCCAATTCTCGATGCGTTGTGACCTGCAAGCTTCCAGTAGCTATTCCAATCGAGTTTTCCAGAATTATTGGACTCGGATCCAAAATTTCACCACTTTTTACGATTTTTCGATTTTTGTGATTTTCCCTAGTGGTACCCATAGGGAAATCCGTAAAAATTCGTCGGATTCCGACGAAGCCAATTCTCGATGCGTTGTGACCGGCAAGCTTCCAGTAGCTATTCCAATCGAGTTTTCCATAATTATTGGACTCAGATCAAAAATTTCACCACTTTTTACTATTTTTCGATTTTGGTGATTTTCCCTAGTGGTACCCCTAGGGAAATCCGTAAAAATTCGTCGAATTCCGACGAAGCCAATTCTCGATGCGTTGTGACCGGCAAGCTTCCAGTATCTATTCCAATCGAGTTTTCCTGAATTATTGGACTCGGATTCAAAATTTCACCAATTTTTACGATCTTTCGATTTTGGTGATTTTCCCTAGTGGTACCCCTAGGGAAATCTGTAAAAATTCGTCGGATTCCGACGAAGCCAATTCTTGATGCGTTGTGACCGGCAAGCTTTCAGTAGCTGTTCGATTCGAGTTTTCCTGAATTATTGGACTCGGATCAAAAATTTCACCACTTTTTACGATTTTTCGATTTTTCCTAGTGGTACCCCTAGTGAAATCCGTACAAATTCGTCGGATTTCGACGATGCCAATTCTCGATGCGTTGTGACCTGCAAGCTTCCAGTAGCTATTCCACTCGAGTTTTCCTGAATTATTGGACTCGGATCCAAAATTACACAACTTTTTACGATTTTTCGATTTTTTTGATTTTCCCTAGTTGTGACCCTAGGGAAATCAGTAAAAATTCGTCGGGTTCCGACGAAACCAATTCTCGATACGTTTTGTCCGGCAAGCTTCCAGTAGCTTTTCCAATCGAGTTTTTCTTAATTATTGGACTCGGATCCAAAATTTCACCACTTTTTACGATTTTTCGATTTTGGTGATTTTCCCTAGTGGTACCCCTAGGGAAATCCGTAAAAATTCGTCGGATTCCGACGAAGACAATTCTCGATGCGTTGTGACCGGCAAGCTTCCAGTAGCTATTCCAATCGAGTTTTCCATAATTATTGGACTCGTATCCAAAATTTCATCACTTTTTACGATTTTTCAATTTTAGTGCTTTTTCCTAGTGGTACCCCTAGGGAAATCCTTAAAAATTCGTCGGGTTCCGACGAACCCAATTCTCGATACGTTTTCACCGGCAAGCTTCCAGTAGCTATTCCAATCGAGTTTTCCAGAATTATTGGACTGGGATCCAAAAATTCACCACTTTTTACGATTTTTCGATTTTTGTGATTTTCCCTAGTGGTACCCCTAGGAAAATCCGTAAAAATTCGTCGGATTCCGACGAAACCAAATCTCGATGCGTTGTGACCGGCAAGCTTCCAGTAGCTATTCCAATCGAGTTTTCCATAATTATTGCACTCGGATCAAAAATTTCACCACTTTTTACGATTTTTCGATTTTGGTGATTTTCCCTAGTGGTACCCTAGGGAAATCCGTAAAAATTCGTCGAATTCCGACGAAGCCAATTCTCGATGCGTTGTGACCGACAAGCTTCCAGTAGCTATTCCAATCGAGTTTTCCTGAATTATTGGACTCGGATGCAAAATTTCACCACTTTTTACGATTTTTCGATTTTGGTGATTTTCTCTAGTGGTACCCCTAGGGAAATCCGTAAAAATTCGTCGGATTCCGACCAAGCCTATTCTCGATGCGTTGTGACCGGCAAGCTTCCAGTAGCTATTCCAATCGAGTTTTCCATAATTATTGGACTCGGATCAAAAATTTCACCACTTTTTACGATTTTTCGATTTTGGTGATTTTCCCTAGTGGTACCCCTAAGGAAATCCGTAAAAATTCGTCGAATTCCGACGAAGCCAATTCTCGATGCGTTGTGACCGGCAAGCTTCCAGTAGCTATTCCAATCGAGTTTTCCATAATTATTGGACTCGGATCAAAAATTTCACCACTTTTTACGATTTTTCGATTTTGGTGATTTTCCCTAGTGGTACCCCTAGGGAAATCCGTAAAAATTCGTCGGATTCCGACGAAGCCAATTCTCGATGCGTTGTGACCGGCAAGCTTCCAGTAGCTATTCCAATCGAGTTTTCCTGAATTATTAGACTCGGATCAAAAATTTTACCACATTTTACGATTTTTCGATTTTGGTGATTTTCCCTAGTGGTACCACTAGGGAAATCCGTAAAAATTCGTCGGATTCCGACGAAGCCAATTCTAGATGCGTTGTGACCTGCAAGCTTTCAGTAGCTATTCGATTCGAGTTTTCCTGAATTATTGGATTCGGATCAAAAATTTCACCACTTTTTACGATTTTTCGATTTTTCCTAGTGGTACCACTAGTGAAATCCGTACAAATTCGTCGGATTTCGACGAAACCAATTCTCGATGCGTTGTGACCTGCAAGCTTCCAGTAGCTATTCCACTCGAGTTTTCCTGAATTATTGGACTCGGATCCAAAATTACACAACTTTTTACGATTTTTCGATTTTTTTGATTTTCCCTAGTGGTACTTTTAGAGAAATCAGTAAAAATTCGTCGGGTTCCGACGAAGCCAATTCTCGATACGTTTTGTCCGGCAAGCTTCCAGTAGCTTTTCCAATCGAGTTTTTCTTAATTATTGGACTCGGATCCAAAATTTCACCACTTTTTATGATTTTTCGATTTTGGGGATTTTTCCTAGTGGTACCCCTAGGGAAATCCGTAAAAATTCGTCGGGTTTCGACGAAACCAATTCTCGATGCGTTTTGTCCAGCAAGCTTTTCCAATCGAGTTTTTCTTAATTATTGCACTCGGATCCAAAATTTCACCACTTTTTACGATTTTTCGATTTTGGTGATTTTCCCTAGTGGTACCCCTAGTGAAATCCGTACAAATTCTTTGGATTTCGACGAATCCAATTCTCGATGCGTTGTGACCTGCAAGCTTCCAGTAGCTATTCCAATCGAGTTTTCCAGAATTATTGGACTCGGATCCAAAATTTCACCACTTTTTACGATTTTTCGATTTTTGTGATTTTCCCTAGTGGTACCCATAGGGAAATCCGTAAAAATTCGTCGGATTCCGACGAAGCCAATTCTCGATGCGTTGTGACCGGCAAGCTTCCAGTAGCTATTCCAATCGAGTTTTCCATAATTATTGGACTCAGATCAAAAATTTCACCACTTTTTACTATTTTTCGATTTTGGTGATTTTCCCTAGTGGTACCCCTAGGGAAATCCGTAAAAATTCGTCGAATTCCGACGAAGCCAATTCTCGATGCGTTGTGACCGGCAAGCTTCCAGTATCTATTCCAATCGAGTTTTCCTGAATTATTGGACTCGGATTCAAAATTTCACCAATTTTTACGATCTTTCGATTTTGGTGATTTTCCCTAGTGGTACCCCTAGGGAAATCTGTAAAAATTCGTCGGATTCCGACGAAGCCAATTCTTGATGCGTTGTGACCGGCAAGCTTTCAGTAGCTGTTCGATTCGAGTTTTCCTGAATTATTGGACTCGGATCAAAAATTTCACCACTTTTTACGATTTTTCGATTTTTCCTAGTGGTACCCCTAGTGAAATCCGTACAAATTCGTCGGATTTCGACGATGCCAATTCTCGATGCGTTGTGACCTGCAAGCTTCCAGTAGCTATTCCACTCGAGTTTTCCTGAATTATTGGACTCGGATCCAAAATTACACAACTTTTTACGATTTTTCGATTTTTTTGATTTTCCCTAGTGGTACCCCTAGGAAAATCAGTAAGAATTCGTAGGGTTCCGACGAAGGCAATTCTCGATACGTTTTGACCGGCAAGCTTCCAGTAGCTTTTCCAATCGAGTTTTTCTTAATTATTGGACTCGGATCCAAAATTTCACCACTTTTTACGATTTTTCGATTTTGGTGATTTTCCCTAGTGGTACCCCTAGTGAAATCCGTACAAATTCTTTGGATTTCGACGAATCCAATTCTCGATGCGTTGTGACCTGCAAGCTTCCAGTAGCTATTCCAATCGAGTTTTCCAGAATTATTGGACTCGGATCCAAAATTTCACCACTTTTTACGATTTTTCGATTTTTGTGATTTTCCCTAGTGGTACCCCTAGGGAAATCCGTAAAAATTCGTCGGATTCCGATGAAGCCAATTCTCGATGCGTTGTGACCGGCAAGCTTCCAGTAGCTATTCCAATCGAGTTTTCCATAATTATTGGACTCAGATCAAAAATTTCACCACTTTTTACGATTTTTCGATTTTGGTGATTTTCCCTAGTGGTACCCCTAGGGAAATCCGTAAAAATTCGTCGAATTTCGACGAAACCAATTCTCGATGCGTTGTGACCGGCAAGCTTCCAGTATCTATTCCAATCGAGTTTTCCTGAATTATTGGACTCGGATTCAAAATTTCACCAATTTTTACGATTTTTCGATTTTGGTGATTTTCCTTAGTGGTACCCCTAGGGAAATCCGTAAAAATTCGTCAGATTCCGACGAAGCCAATTCTCGATGCGTTGTGACCGGCAAGCTTCCAGTAGCTATTCCAATTGAGTTTTCCTGAATTATTAGACTCGGATCAAAAATTTCACCACTTTTTACGATTTTTCGATTTTGGTGATTTTCCCTAGTGGTACCCCTAGTGAAATCCGTAAAAATTCGTCGGATTCCGACGAAGCCAATTCTCGATGCATTATGACCGACAAGCTTCCAGTAGCTATTCCAATCGAGTTTTCCATAATTATTGGACTCGGATCAAAAATTTCAACACTTTTTACGATTTTTCGATTTTTGTGATTTTCCCTAGTGGTACCCCTAGGGAAATCCGTAAAAATTCGTCGAATTTCGACGAAGCCAATTCTCGATACGTTGTGACCGGCAAGCTTCCAGTAGCTATTCCAAACGAGTTTTCCTGAATTATTGGACTCGGATTCAAAATTTCACCACTTTTTACGATTTTTCGATTTTGGTGATTTTCCCTAGTGGTACCCCTAGGGAAATCCGTAAAAATTCGTCGGATTCCGACGAAGCCAATTCTCGATGCGTTGTGACCGGCAAGCTTCCAGTAGCTATTCCAATCGAGTTTTCCAGAAGCCCGTAAAAATTCGTCAGATCCCGACGAAGCCAATCCTCGACGCATCGTGACCGGTAAGCTCCCAGTAGCTATTCCGATCAGGCTTTCCTGAATTGTTCGACCCGGATCCAAAATTTCACCGCTTTCGGCGATTTCTCGATTTTGGCGATTTCCCCTAGTATAATGCCTTCAGAAGCCCGTAAAAATTCGTCAGATCCCGACGAAGCCAATCCTCGACGCATTGTGACCGGTAAGCTCCCAGTAGCTATTCCGATCAGGTTTTCCTGAATTATTCGACCCGGATCCAAAATTTCACCGCTTTCGGCGATTTCACGATTTTGGCGATTCCCCTAGTATAATGCCTTCAGAAGCCCGTAAAAATTCATCAGATCCCGACGAAGCCAATCCTCGACGCATTGTGACCGGTAAGCTCCCAGTAGCTATTCCGATAAGGTTTTCCTGAATTATTCGACCCGGATCTAAAATTTCACCGCTTTTGGCGATTTCCCCTAGTATAATGCCTTCAGAAACCCGTAAAAATTCGTCAGATCCCGACGAAGCCAATCCTCGACGCATTGTGACCGATAAGCTCCCAGTAGCTATTCCGATCAGGTTTTACTGAATTATTCGACCCGGATCCAAAATTTCACCGCTTTCGGCGATTTCTCGATTTTGGCGATTTCCCCTAGTATAATGCCTTCAGAAGCCCGTAAAAATTCGTCAGATCCCGACGAAGCCAATCCTCGACGCATTGTGACCGGTAAGCTCCCAGTAGCTATTCCGATCAGGTTTTCCTGAATTATTCGACCCGGATCCAAAATTTTACCGCTTTCGGCGATTTCTCGATTTTGGCGATTTCCCCTAGTATAATGCCTTTAGAAGCCCGTAAAAATTCGTCAGATCCCGACGAAGCCAATTCTCGACGTATTGTGACCGGTAAGCTCCCAGTAGCTATTCCGATCAGGTTTTCCTGAATTATTCGACCCGGATCCAAAATTTCACCGCTTTCGGCGATTTCTCGATTTTGGCGATTTCCCCTAGTATAATGCCTTCAGAAGCCCGTAAAAATTCGTCAGATCCCGACGAAGCCAATCCTCGACGCATTGTGACCGGTAAGCTCCCAGTAGCTATTCCGATCAGGTTTTCCTGAATTATTCGACCCGGATCCAAAATTTCACCGCTTTTGGCGATTTCTCGATTTTGACGATTTCCCCTAGTATAATGCCTTCAGAAGCCCGTAAAAATTCGTCAGATCCCGACGAAGCCAATCCTCGATGCATTGTGACCGGTAAGCTCCCAGTAGCTATTCCGATCAGGTTTTCTTGAATTATTCGACCCGGATCCAAAATTTCAGCGCTTTTGGCGATTTCCCCTAGTATAATGCCTTCAGAAGCCCGTAAAAATTCATCAGATCCCGACGAAGCCAATCCTCGACGCATTGTGACCGGTAAGCTCCCAGTAGCTATTCCGATCAGGTTTTCCTGAATTATTCGACCCGCATCAAAAATTTCACCGCTTTTGGCGATTTCTCGATTTTGGCGATTTCCCCTAGTATAATGCCTTCAGAAGCCCGTAAAAATTCGTCAGATCCCGACGAAGCCAATCCTCGACGCATTGTGACCGGTAAGCTCCCAGTAGCTATTCCGATCAGGTTTTCCTGAATTATTCGACCCGTATCCAAAATTTTACCGCTTTTGGCGATTTCTCGATTTTGGCGATTTCCCCTAGTATAATGCCTTCAGAAGCCCGTAAAAATTCGTCAGATCCCGACGAAGCCAATCCTCGACGCATTGTGACCGGTAAGCTCCCAGTAGCTATTCCGATCAGGTTTTCCTGAATTATTCGACCCGGATCCAAAATTTCACCACTTTTGTCGATTTCTCGATTTCGGCGATTTCCCCTAGCAAAATGCCTTCAGAAGCCCGTAAAAATTCGTCAGATCACGACGAATCCAATCCTCGACGCATTGTGACCGGTAAGCTCCCAGTAGCTATTCCGATCAGGTTTTCCTGAATTATTCGACCCGAATCCAAAATTTCACCACTTTTGACGATTTCTCGATTTCGAAGATTTCGCATGTCAAAATGCCTTCAGAAGCCCGTAAAAATTCGTCAGATCACGACAAAGCCAATCCTCGACGCATTGTGACAGGTAAGCTCCCAGTAGCTATTCCGATCAGGTTTTCCTGAATTATTCGACCCGGATCCAAAATTTCACCACTTTCGGCGATTTCTCGATTTCGGCGATTTCCCCTAGCAAAATGCCTTCAGAAGCCCGTAAAAATTCGTCAGATCACGACGAAGCCAATCCTCGACGCATTGTGACCGGTAAGTTCCCAGTAGCTATTCCGATCAGGTTTTCCTAAATTATTCGACCCGGATCCAAAATTTCACCACTTTTGGCGATTTCTCGATTTCGGCGATTTCCCCTAGCAAAATGCCTTCAGAAGCCTGTAAAAATTCGTCAGATCACGACAAAGCCAATCCTCGACGCATTGTGACCGGTAAGCTCCCAGTAGCTATTCCGATCAGGTTTTCCTGAATTATTCGACCCGGATCCAAAATTTCACCACTTTTGGCGATTTCTCGATTTCGGCGATTTCCCCTAGCAAAATGCCTTCAGAAGCCCGTAAAAATTCGTCAGATCACGACGAAGCCAATCCTCGACGAATTGTGACCGGTAAGCTCCCAGTAGCTATTCCGATCAGGTTTTCCTGAATTATTCGACCCGGATCCAAAATTTCACCACTTTTGGCGATTTCTCGATTTCGGCGATTTCCCCTAGCAAAATGCCTTCAGAAGCCCGTAAAAATTCGTCAGATCACGATGAAGCCAATCCTCGACGCATTGTGACCGGTAAGCTCCCAGTAGCTATTCCGATCAGGTTTTCCTGAATTATTCGACCCGGATCCAAAATTTCACCACTTTTGGCGATTTCTCGATTTCGGCGATTTCCCCTAGCAAAATGCCTTCAGAAGCCCGTAAAAATTCGTCAGATCACGACGAAGCCAATCCTCGACGCATTGTGACCGGTAAGCTCCCAGTAGCTACTCCGATTAGGTTTTCCTGAATTATTCGATCCGGATCCAAAATTTCACCACTTTTGGCGATTTCTCGATTTCGGCGATTTCCCCTAGCAAAATGCCTTCAGAAGCCCGTAAAAATTCGTCAGATCACGACGAAGCCAATCCTCGACGCATTGTGACCGGTAAGCTCCCAGTAGCTATTCCGATCAGGTTTTCCTGAATTATTCGATCCGGATCCAAAATTTCACCACTTTTGGCGATTTCTCGATTTCGGCGATTTTCCCTAGCAAAATGCCTTCAGAAGCCCGTAAAAATTCGTCAGATCACGACGAAGCCAATCCTCGACGCATTGTGACCGGTAAGCTCCCAATAGCTATTCCGATCAGGTTTTCCTGAATTATTCGACCCGGATCCAAAATTTCACCACTTTTGGCTATTTCTCGATTTCGGCGATTTCCCCTAGCAAAATGCCTTCAGAAGCCCGTAAAAATTCGTCAGATCACGACGAAGCCAATCCTCGACGCATTGTGACCGGTAAGCTCCCAGTAGCTATTCCGATCAGGTTTTCCTGAATTATTCGACCCGGATACAAAATTTCACCACTTTTGGCGATTTCTCGATTACGGCGATTTCCCCCAGCAAAATGACTTCAGAAGCCCGTAAAAATTCGTCAGAGCTCGACGAAGCCAATCCTCGACGCATTGTGACCGGTAAGCTCCCAGTAGCTATTCCGTTCAGGTTTTCCTGAATTATTCGACTCGGATCCAAAATTTCACCACTTTTGGCGATTTCTCGATTTCGGCGATTTCCCCTAGTATAATGCCTTCTGAAGCCCGTAAAAATTCGTCAGATCTTGACGAAGCCAATCCTCGACGCATTGTGACTGGTAAGCTCCCAGTAGCTATTCCGATCAGGTTTTCCTGAATTATTCGACCCGGATCCAAACTTTCACCACTTTTGGCGATTTCTCGATTTCGGCGATTTCACGTAGTATAATGCCTTCAGAAGCCCGTAAAAATTCGTCAGATCCCGACGAAGCCTATCCTCGACGCATTGTGACCGGTAAGCTCCCAGTAGCTATTCCGATCAGGTTTTCCTAAATTATTCGACCCGGATCCAAACTTTCACCAGTTTTGGTGATTTCTCGATTTCGGCGATTTCCCCTAGTATAATGCCTTCAGAAGCCCATAAAAATTCGTCAGATCCCGACGAAGTCAATCCTCGACGCATTGTGACCGGTAAGCTCCCAGTAGCTATTCCGATCAGGTTTTCCTGAATTATTCGACCCGGATCCAAACTTTCACCACTTTTTGCGATTTCTCGATTTCGGCGATTTCCCCTAGTTTAATGCCTTCAGAAGCCCGTAAAAATTCGTCAGATCCCGACGAAGACAATCCTCGACGCATTGTGACCGGTAAGCTCCCAGTAGCTATTCCAATCAGGTTTTCCTGAATTATTCGACCCGGATCCAAAATTTCACCACTTTTGGCGATTTCTCGATTTAGGCGATTTCCCCTAGCAAAATGCCTTCAGAAGCCCGTAAAAATTCGTCAGATCACGACGAAGCCAATCCTCGACGCATTGTGACCGGTAAGCTCCCAGTAGCTATTCCGATCAGGTTTTCCTGAATTATTCGACCCGGATCCAAAATTTCACCACTTTTGCCGATTTCTCGATTTCGGCGATTTCCCCTAGCAAAATGCCTTCAGAAGCCCGTAAAAATTCGTCAGATCACGATGAAGCCAATCCTCGACGCATTGTGACCGGTAAGCTCCCAGTAGGTATTCCGATCAGGTTTTCCTGAATTATTCGACCCGGATCCAAAATTTCACCACTTTTGGCGATTTCTCGATTTCGGCGATTTCCCCTAGCAAAATGCCTTCAGAAGCCCGTAAAAATTCGTCAGATCACGACGAAGCCAATCCTCGACGCATTGTGACCGGTAAGCTCCCAGTAGCTACTCCGATTAGGTTTTCCTGAATTATTCGATCCGGATCCAAAATTTCACCACTTTTGGCGATTTCTCGATTTCGGCGATTTCCCCTAGCAAAATGCCTTCAGAAGCCCGTAAAAATTCGTCAGATCACGACGAAGCCAATCCTCGACGCATTGTGACCGGTAAGCTCCCAGTAGCTATTCCGATCAGGTTTTCCTGAATTATTCGATCCGGATCCAAAATTTCACCACTTTTGGCGATTTCTCGATTTCGGCGATTTTCCCTAGCAAAATGCCTTCAGAAGCCCGTAAAAATTCGTCAGATCACGACGAAGCCAATCCTCGACGCATTGTGACCGGTAAGCTCCCAATAGCTATTCCGATCAGGTTTTCCTGAATTATTCGACCCGGATCCAAAATTTCACCACTTTTGGCGATTTCTCGATTTCGGCGATTTCCCCTAGCAAAATGCCTTCAGAAGCCCGTAAAAATTCGTCAGATCACGACGAAGCCAATCCTCGACGCATTGTGACCGGTAAGCTCCCAGTAGCTATTCCGATCAGGTTTTCCTGAATTATTCGACCCGGATACAAAATTTCACCACTTTTGGCGATTTCTCGATTACGGCGATTTCCCCCAGCAAAATGACTTCAGAAGCCCGTAAAAATTCGTCAGAGCTCGACGAAGCCAATCCTCGACGCATTGTGACCGGTAAGCTCCCAGTAGCTATTCCGTTCAGGTTTTCCTGAATTATTCGACCCGGATCCAAAATTTCACCACTTTTGGCAATTTCTCGATTTCGGCGATTTCCCCTAGTATAATGCCTTCTGAAGCCCGTAAAAATTCGTCAGATCTTGACGAAGCCAATCCTCGACGTATTGTGACTGGTAAGCTCCCAGTAGCTATTCCGATCAGGTTTTCCTGAATTATTCGACCCGGATCCAAACTTTCACCACTTTTGGCGATTTCTCGATTTCGGCGATTTCACGTAGTATAATGCCTTCAGAAGCCCGTAAAAATTCGTCAGATCCCGACGAAGCCTATCCTCGACGCATTGTGACCGGTAAGCTCCCAGTAGCTATTCCGATCAGGTTTTCCTAAATTATTCGACCCGGATCCAAACTTTCACCAGTTTTGGTGATTTCTCGATTTCGGCGATTTCCCCTAGTATAATGCCTTCAGAAGCCCATAAAAATTCGTCAGATCCCGACGAAGTCAATCCTCGACGCATTGTGACCGGTAAGCTCCCAGTAGCTATTCCGATCAGGTTTTCCTGAATTATTCGACCCGGATCCAAACTTTCACCACTTTTTGCGATTTCTCGATTTCGGCGATTTCCCCTAGTTTAATGCCTTCAGAAGCCCGTAAAAATTCGTCAGATCCCGACGAAGACAATCCTCGACGCATTGTGACCGGTAAGCTCCCAGTAGCTATTCCAATCAGGTTTTCCTGAATTATTCGACCCGGATCCAAAATTTCACCACTTTTGGCGATTTCTCGATTTAGGCGATTTCCCCTAGCAAAATGCCTTCAGAAGCCCGTAAAAATTCGTCAGATCACGACGAAGCCAATCCTCGACGCATTGTGACCGGTAAGCTCCCAGTAGCTATTCCGATCAGGTTTTCCTGAATTATTCGACCCGGATCCAAAATTTCACCACTTTTGCCGATTTCTCGATTTCGGCGATTTCCCCTAGCAAAATGCCTTCAGAAGCCCGTAAAAATTCGTCAGATCACGATGAAGCCAATCCTCGACGCATTGTGACCGGTAAGCTCCCAGTAGCTATTCCGATCAGGTTTTCCTGAATTATTCGACCCGGATCCAAAATTTCACCACTTTTGGCGATTTCTCGATTTCGGCGATTTCCCCTAGCAAAATGCCTTCAGAAGCCCGTAAAAATTCGTCAGATCACGACGAAGCCAATCCTCGACGCATTGTGACCGGTAAGCTCCCAGTAGCTACTCCGATTAGGTTTTCCTGAATTATTCGATCCGGATCCAAAATTTCACCACTTTTGGCGATTTCTCGATTTCGGCGATTTTCCCTAGCAAAATGCCTTCAGAAGCCCGTAAAAATTCGTCAGATCACGACGAAGCCAATCCTCGACGCATTGTGACCGGTAAGCTCCCAGTAGCTATTCCGATCAGGTTTTCCTGAATTATTCGATCCGGATCCAAAATTTCACCACTTTTGGCGATTTCTCGATTTCGGCGATTTTCCCTAGCAAAATGCCTTCAGAAGCCCGTAAAAATTCGTCAGATCACGACGAAGCCAATCCTCGACGCATTGTGACCGGTAAGCTCCCAATAGCTATTCCGATCAGGTTTTCCTGAATTATTCGACCCGGATCCAAAATTTCACCACTTTTGGCGATTTCTCGATTTCGGCGATTTCCCCTAGCAAAATGCCTTCAGAAGCCCGTAAAAATTCGTCAGATCACGACGAAGCCAATCCTCGACGCATTGTGACCGGTAAGCTCCCAGTAGCTATTCCGATCAGGTTTTCCTGAATTATTCGACCCGGATCCAAAATTTCACCACTTTTGGCGATTTCTCGATTTCGGCGATTTCCCCTAGTATAATGCCTTCAGAAGCCCGTAAAAATTCGTCATATCACGACGAAGCCAGTCCTCGATGCATTGTGACCGGTAAGCTCCCAGTAGCTATTCCGATCAGGTTTTCCTGAATTATTCGACCCGGATCCAAAATTTCACCACTTTTGGCGATTTCTAGATTTCGGCGATTTCCCCTAGTATAATTCTTTCAGAAGCCCGTAAAAATTCGTCAGTCCTCGACACATTGTGACCGGTAAGCTCCCAGTAGCTATTCCGATCAGGTTTTCCTGAATTATTCGACCCGGATCAAAAATTTCACCACTTTTGGCGATTTCTCGATTTCGGCGATTTCCCCTAGTATAATGCCTTCAGAAGCCCGTAAAAATTCGTCAGTCCTCGACGCAGCCAGTCCTCGACGCATTGTGACCGGTAAGCTCCCAGTAGCTATTCCGATTAGGTTTTTATGAATTATTCGACTCGGATCCAAAATTTCACCACTTTTGGCGATTTCTCGATTTCGGCGATTTCCCCTAGTATAATGCCTTCAGAAGCCCGTAAAAATTCGTCAGATCGCGACGAAGCCAGTCCTCGACGCATTTTGACCGGTAAGCTCCCAGTAGCTATTCCGATCAGGTTTTCCTGAATTATTCGACCCGGATCCAAAATTTCACCACTTTTGGCGATTTCTCGATTTCGGCGATTTCCCCTAGTATAATGCCTTCAGAAGCCCGTAAAAATTCGTCAGATCGCGACGAAGCCAGTCCTCGACGCATTGTGACCGGTAAGCTCCCAGTAGCTATTCCGATCAGGTTTTCCTGAATTATTCGACCCGGATCCAAAATTTCACCACTTTTGGCGATTTCTCGATTTCGGCGATTTCCCCTAGTATAATGCCTTCAGAAGCCCGTAAAAATTCGTTAGATCGCGACGAAGCCAGTCCTCGACGCATTGTGACCGGTAAGCTCCCAATAGCTATTTCGATCAGGTTTTCCTGAATTATTCGACCCGGATCCAAAATTTCACCACTTTTGGCGATTTCTCGATTTCGGCGATTTCCCCTAGTATAATGCCTTCAGAAGCCCGTAAAAATTCGTCAGTCCTCGACGCAGCCAGTCCTCGATGCATTGTGACCGGTAAGCTCCCAGTAGCTATTCCGATCAGGTTTTCCTGAATTATTCGACCCGGATCCAAAATTTCACCACTTTTGCCGATTTCTCGATTTCGGCTATTTCCCCTAGTATAATGCCTTCAGAAGCCCGAAAAAATTCGTCAGATCGCGACGAAGCCAGTCCTCGACGCATTGTGACCGGTAAGCTCCCAGTAGCTACTCCGATTAGGTTTTCCTGAATTATTCGATCCGGATCCAAAATTTCACCACTTTTGGCGATTTCTCGATTTCGGCGATTTCCCCTAGCAAAATGCCTTCAGAAGCCCGTAAAAATTCGTCAGATCACGACGAAGCCAATCCTCGACGCATTGTGACCGGTAAGCTCCCAGTAGCTATTCCGATCAGGTTTTCCTGAATTATTCGATCCGGATCCAAAATTTCACCACTTTTGGCGATTTCTCGATTTCGGCGATTTTCCCTAGCAAAATGCCTTCAGAAGCCCGTAAAAATTCGTCAGATCACGACGAAGCCAATCCTCGACGCATTGTGACCGGTAAGCTCCCAATAGCTATTCCGATCAGGTTTTCCTGAATTATTCGACCCGGATCCAAAATTTCACCACTTTTGGCGATTTCTCGATTTCGGCGATTTCCCCTAGCAAAATGCCTTCAGAAGCCCGTAAAAATTCGTCAGATCACGACGAAGCCAATCCTCGACGCATTGTGACCGGTAAGCTCCCAGTAGCTATTCCGATCAGGTTTTCCTGAATTATTCGACCCGGATACAAAATTTCACCACTTTTGGCGATTTCTCGATTACGGCGATTTCCCCCAGCAAAATGACTTCAGAAGCCCGTAAAAATTCGTCAGAGCTCGACGAAGCCAATCCTCGACGCATTGTGACCGGTAAGCTCCCAGTAGCTATTCCGTTCAGGTTTTCCTGAATTATTCGACCCGGATCCAAAATTTCACCACTTTTGGCGATTTCTCGATTTCGGCGATTTCCCCTAGTATAATGCCTTCTGAAGCCCGTAAAAATTCGTCAGATCTTGACGAAGCCAATCCTCGACGCATTGTGACTGGTAAGCTCCCAGTAGCTATTCCGATCAGGTTTTCCTGAATTATTCGACCCGGATCCAAACTTTCACCACTTTTGGCGATTTCTCGATTTCGGCGATTTCACGTAGTATAATGCCTTCAGAAGCCCGTAAAAATTCGTCAGATCCCGACGAAGCCTATCCTCGACGCATTGTGACCGGTAAGCTCCCAGTAGCTATTCCGATCAGGTTTTCCTAAATTATTCGACCCGGATCCAAACTTTCACCAGTTTTGGTGATTTCTCGATTTCGGCGATTTCCCCTAGTATAATGCCTTCAGAAGCCCATAAAAATTCGTCAGATCCCGACGAAGTCAATCCTCGACGCATTGTGACCGGTAAGCTCCCAGTAGCTATTCCGATCAGGTTTTCCTGAATTATTCGACCCGGATCCAAACTTTCACCACTTTTTGCGATTTCTCGATTTCGGCGATTTCCCCTAGTTTAATGCCTTCAGAATCCCGTAAAAATTCGTCAGATCCCGACGAAGACAATCCTCGACGCATTGTGACCGGTAAGCTCCCAGTAGCTATTCCAATCAGGTTTTCCTGAATTATTCGACCCGGATCCAAAATTTCACCACTTTTGGCGATTTCTCGATTTAGGCGATTTCCCCTAGCAAAATGCCTTCAGAAGCCCGTAAAAATTCGTCAGATCACGACGAAGCCAATCCTCGACGCATTGTGACCGGTAAGCTCCCAGTAGCTATTCCGATCAGGTTTTCCTGAATTATTCGACCCGGATCCAAAATTTCACCACTTTTGCCGATTTCTCGATTTCGGCGATTTCCCCTAGCAAAATGCCTTCAGAAGCTCGTAAAAATTCGTCAGATCACGATGAAGCCAATCCTCGACGCATTGTGACCGGTAAGCTCCCAGTAGCTATTCCGATCAGGTTTTCCTGAATTATTCGACCCGGATCCAAAATTTCACCACTTTTGGCGATTTCTCGATTTCGGCGATTTCCCCTAGCAAAATGCCTTCAGAAGCCCGTAAAAATTCGTCAGATCACGACGAAGCCAATCCTCGACGCATTGTGACCGGTAAGCTCCCAGTAGCTACTCCGATTAGGTTTTCCTGAATTATTCGATCCGGATCCAAAATTTCACCACTTTTGGCGATTTCTCGATTTCGGCGATTTCCCCTAGCAAAATGCCTTCAGAAGCCCGTAAAAATTCGTCAGATCACGACGAAGCCAATCCTCGACGCATTGTGACCGGTAAGCTCCCAGTAGCTATTCCGATCAGGTTTTCCTGAATTATTCGATCCGGATCCAAAATTTCACCACTTTTGGCGATTTCTCGATTTCGGCGATTTCCCCTAGCAAAATGCCTTCAGAAGCTCGTAAAAATTCGTCAGATCACGATGAAGCCAATCCTCGACGCATTGTGACCGGTAAGCTCCCAATAGCTATTTCGATCAGGTTTTCCTGAATTATTCGACCCGGATCCAAAATTTCACCACTTTTGGCGATTTCTCGATTTCGGCGATTTCCCCTAGCAAAATGCCTTCAGAAGCCCGTAAAAATTCGTCAGATCACGACGAAGCCAATCCTCGACGCATTGTGACCGGTAAGCTCCCAGTAGCTATTCCGATCAGGTTTTCCTGAATTATTCGACCCGGATCCAAAATTTCACCACTTTTGGCGATTTCTCGATTTCGGCGATTTCCCCTAGTATAATGCCTTCAGAAGCCCGTAAAAATTCGTCATATCACGACGAAGCCAGTCCTCGATGCATTGTGACCGGTAAGCTCCCAGTAGCTATTCCGATCAGGTTTTCCTGAATTATTCGACCCGGATCCAAAATTTCACCACTTTTGGCGATTTCTAGATTTCGGCGATTTCCCCTAGTATAATTCTTTCAGAAGCCCGTAAAAATTCGTCAGTCCTCGACACATTGTGACCGGTAAGCTCCCAGTAGCTATTCCGATCAGGTTTTCCTGAATTATTCGACCCGGATCAAAAATTTCACCACTTTTGGCGATTTCTCGATTTCGGCGATTTCCCCTAGTATAATGCCTTCAGAAGCCCGTAAAAATTCGTCAGTCCTCGACGCAGCCAGTCCTCGACGCATTGTGACCGGTAAGCTCCCAGTAGCTATTCCGATTAGGTTTTTATGAATTATTCGACTCGGATCCAAAATTTCACCACTTTTGGCGATTTCTCGATTTCGGCGATTTCCCCTAGTATAATGCCTTCAGAAGCCCGTAAAAATTCGTCAGATCGCGACGAAGCCAGTCCTCGACGCATTTTGACCGGTAAGCTCCCAGTAGCTATTCCGATCAGGTTTTCCTGAATTATTCGACCCGGATCCAAAATTTCACCACTTTTGGCGATTTCTCGATTTCGGCGATTTCCCCTAGTATAATGCCTTCAGAAGCCCGTAAAAATTCGTCAGATCGCGACGAAGGCAGTCCTCGACGCATTGTGACCGGTAAGCTCCCAGTAGCTATTCCGATCAGGTTTTCCTGAATTATTCGACCCGGATCCAAAATTTCACCACTTTTGGCGATTTCTCGATTTCGGCGATTTCCCCTAGTATAATGCCTTCAGAAGCCCGTAAAAATTCGTCAGATCGCGACGAAGCCAGTCCTCGACGCATTGTGACCGGTAAGCTCCCAATAGCTATTCCGATCAGGTTTTCCTGAATTATTCGACCCGGATCCAAAATTTCACCACTTTTGGCGATTTCTCGATTTCGGCGATTTCCCCTAGTATAATGCCTTCAGAAGCCCGTAAAAATTCGTCAGTCCTCGACGCAGCCAGTCCTTGACGCATTGTGACCGGTAAGCTCCCAGTAGCTATTCCGATCAGGTTTTCCTGAATTATTCGACCCGGATCCAAAATTTCACCACTTTTGGCGATTTCTCGATTTCGGCGATTTCCCCTAGTATAATGCCTTCAGAAGCCCGTAAAAATTCGTCAGATCGCGACGAAGCCAGTCCTCGACGCATTGTGACCGGTAAGCTCCCAGTAGCTATTCCGATCAGGTTTTCCTGAATTATTCGACCCGGATCCAAAATTTCACCACTTTTGGCGATTTCTCGATTTCGGCGATTTCCCCTAGTATAATGCCTTCAAAAGCCCGTAAAAATTCGTCAGTCCTCGACGCAGCCAGTCCTTGACGCATTGTGACCGGTAAGCTCCCAGTAGCTATTCCGATCAGGTTTTCCTGAATTATTCGACCCGGATCCAAAATTTCACCACTTTTGGCGATTTCTCGATTTCGGCGATTTCCCCTAGTATAATGCCTTCAGAAGCCCGTAAAAATTCGTCAGATCGCGACGAAGCCAGTCCTCGACGCATTGTGACCGGTAAGCTCCCAGTAGCTATTCCGATCAGGTTTTCCTGAATTATTCGACCCGGATCCAAAATTTCACCACTTTTGGCGATTTCTCGATTTCGGCGATTTCCCCTAGTATAATGCCTTCAAAAGCCCGTAAAAATTCGTCAGTCCTCGACGCAGCCAGTCCTTGACGCATTGTGACCGGTAAGCTCCCAGTAGCTATTCCGATCAGGTTTTCCTGAATTATTCGACCCGGATCCAAAATTTCACCACTTTTGGCGATTTCTCGATTTCGGCGATTTCCCCTAGTATAATGCCTTCAGAAGCCCGTAAAAATTCGTCAGATCGCGACGAAGCCAGTCCTCGACGCATTGTGACCGGTAAGCTCCCAGTAGCTATTCCGATCAGGTTTTCCTGAATTATTCGACCCGGATGCAAAATTTCACCACTTTTGGCGATTTCTCGATTTCGGTGATTTCCTCTAGTATAATGCCTTCAGAAGCCCGTAAAAATTCGTCAGTCCTCGACGCAGCCAGTCCTTGACGCATTGTGACCGGTAAGCTCCCAGTAGCTATTCCGATCAGGTTTTCCTGAATTATTCGACCCGGATCCAAAATTTCACCACTTTTGGCGATTTCTCGATTTCGGCGATTTCCCCTAGTATAATGCCTTCAAAAGCCCGTAAAAATTCGTCAGTCCTCGACGCAGCCAGTCCTTGACGCATTGTGACCGGTAAGCTCCCAGTAGCTATTCCGATCAGGTTTTCCTGAATTATTCGACCCGGATCCAAAATTTCACCACTTTTGGCGATTTCTCGATTTCGGCGATTTCCCCTAGTATAATGCCTTCAGAAGCCCGTAAAAATTCGTCAGATCGCGACGAAGCCAGTCCTCGACGCATTGTGACCGGTAAGCTCCCAGTAGCTATTCCGATCAGGTTTTCCTGAATTATTCGACCCGGATCCAAAATTTCACCACTTTTGGCGATTTCTCGATTTCGGCGATTTCCCCTAGTATAATGCCTTCAAAAGCCCGTAAAAATTCGTCAGTCCTCGACGCAGCCAGTCCTTGACGCATTGTGACCGGTAAGCTCCCAGTAGCTATTCCGATCAGGTTTTCCTGAATTATTTGACCCGGATCCAAAATTTAACCACTTTTGGCGATTTCTCGATTTCGGCGATTTCCCCTAGTATAATGCCTTCAGAAGCCCGTAAAAATTCCTCAGATCGCGACGAAGCCAGTCCTCGACGCATTGTGACCGGTAAGCTCCCAGTAGCTATTCCGATCAGGTTTTCCTGAATTATTCGACCCGGATCCAAAATTTCACCACTTTTGGCGATTTCTCGATTTCGGCGATTTCCCCTAGTATAATGCCTTCAGAAGCCCGTAAAAATTCGTCAGATCGCGACGAAGCCAGTCCTCGACGCATTGTGACCGGTAAGCTCCCAGTAGCTATTCCGATCAGGTTTTCCTGAATTATTCGACCCGGATCCAAAATTTCACCACTTTTGGCGATTTCTCGATTTCGGCGATTTCCCCTAGTATAATGCCTTCAAAAGCCCGTAAAAATTCGTCAGTCCTCGACGCAGCCAGTCCTTGACGCATTGTGACCGGTAAGCTCCCAGTAGCTATTACGATCAGGTTTTCCTGAATTATTCGACCCGGATCCAAAATTTCACCACTTTTGGCGATTTCTCGATTTCGGCGATTTCCCCTAGTATAATGCCTTCAGAAGCCCGTAAAAATTCGTCAGATCGCGACGAAGCCAGTCCTCGACGCATTGTGACCGGTAAGCTCCCAGTAGCTATTCCGATCAGGTTTTCCTGAATTATTCGACCCGGATGCAAAATTTCACCACTTTTGGCGATTTCTCGATTTCGGGGATTTCCTCTAGTATAATGCCTTCAGAAGCCCGTAAAAATTCGTCAGATCGCGACGAAGCCAGTCCTCGACGCATTGTGACCGGTAAGCTCCCAGTAGCTATTCCGATCAGGTTTTCCTGAATTATTCGACCCGGATCCAAAATTTCACCACTTTTGGCGATTTCTCGATTTCGGCGATTTCCCCTAGTATAATGCCTTCAGAAGCCCGTAAAAATTCGTCAGATCGCGACGAAGCCAGTCCTCGACGTATTGTGACCGGTAAGCTCCCAGTAGCTATTCCGATCAGGTTTTCCTGAATTATTCGACCCGAATCCAAAATTTCACCACTTTTGGCGATTTCTCGATTTCGGCGATTTCCCCTAGTATAATGCCTTCAGAAGTTCGTTAGATCGCGACGAAGCCAGTCCTCGACGCATTGTGACCGGTAAGCTCCCAGTAGCTATTCCTATCAGGTTTTCCTGAATTATTCGACCCGGATCCAAAATTTCACCACTTTTGGCGATTTCTCGATTTCGGCGATTTCCCCTAGTATAATGCCTTCAGAAGCCCGTAAAAATTCGTCAGATCGCGACGAAGCCAGTCCTCGACGCATTGTGACCGGTAAGCTCCCAGTAGTTATTCCGATCAGGTTTTCCTGAATTCTTCGACCCGGATCAAAAATTTCACCACTTTTGGCGATTTCTCGATTTCGGCGATTTCCCCTAGTATAATGCCTTCAGAAGCCCGTAAAAATTCGTCAGATCGCGACGAAGCCAGTCCTCGACGCATTGTGACCGGTAAGCTCCCAGTAGCTATTCCGATCAGGTTTTCCTAAATTATTCGACCCAGATCCAAAATTTCACCACTTTTGGCGATTTCTCGGTTTCGGCGATTTCCCCTAGTATAATGCCTTCAGAAGCCCGTAAAAATTCGTCAGATCGCGACGAAGCCAGTCCTCGGCGCATTGTGACCGGTAAGCTCCCAGTAGCTATTCCGATCAGGTTTTCCTGAATTATTCGACCCGGATCAAAAATTTCACCACTTTTGACGATTTCTCGATTTCGGCGATTTCCCCTAGTATAATGCCTTCAGAAGCCCGTAAAAATTCGTCAGATCGCGACGAAGCCAGTCCTCGACGCATTGTGACCGGTAAGCTCCCAGTAGCTATTCCGATCAGGTTTTCCTGAATTATTCAACCCGGATCCAAAATTTCACCACTTTTGGCGATTTCTCGATTTCGGCGATTTCCCCTAGTATAATGCCTTCAGAAGCCCGTAAAAATTCGTCAGATCGCGACGAAGCCAGTCCTCGACGCATTGTGACCGGTAAGCTGCCAGTAGCTATTCCGATCTGGTTTTCCTGAATTATTCGACCCGGATCAAAAATTTCACCACTTTTGGCGATTTCTCGATTTCGGCGATTTCCCCTAGTATAATGCCTTCAGAAGCCCGTAAAAATTCGTCAGATCGCGACGAAGCCAGTCCTCGACGTATTGTGACCGGTAAGCTCCCAGTAGCTATTCCGATCAGGTTTTCCTGAATTATTCGACCCGAATCCAAAATTTCACCACTTTTGGCGATTTCTCGATTTCGGCGATTTCCCCTAGTATAATGCCTTCAGAAGTTCGTTAGATCGCGACGAAGCCAGTCCTCGACGCATTGTGACCGGTAAGCTCCCAGTAGCTATTCCTATCAGGTTTTCCTGAATTATTCGACCCGGATCCAAAATTTCACCACTTTTGGCGATTTCTCGATTTCGGCGATTTCCCCTAGTATAATGCCTTCAGA
This sequence comes from Excoecaria cochinchinensis, assembly GCA_947683425.1. Taxonomy (NCBI): domain Eukaryota; kingdom Viridiplantae; phylum Streptophyta; class Magnoliopsida; order Malpighiales; family Euphorbiaceae; genus Excoecaria; species Excoecaria cochinchinensis. Next base: position 28,880 of record CANTUQ010000347.1, read on the forward strand.
AGCCCGTAAAAATTCGTCAGATCGCGACGAAGCCAGTCCTCGACGCATTGTGACCGGTAAGCTCCCAGTAGTTATTCCGATCAGGTTTTCCTGAATTCTTCGACCCGGATCAAAAATTTCACCACTTTTGGCGATTTCTCGATTTCGGCGATTTCCCCTAGTATAATGCCTTCAGAAGTTCGTCAGATCGCGACGAAGCCAGTCCTCGACGCATTGTGGCCGGTAAGCTCCCAGTAGCTATTCCGATCAGGTTTTCCTGAATTATTCGACCCGGATCCAAAATTTCACCACTTTTGGCGATTTCTCGATTTCGGCGATTTCCCCTAGTATAATGCCTTCAGAAGCCCGTAAAAATTCGTCAGATCGCGACGAAGCCAGTCCTCGACGCATTGTGACCGGTAAGCTCCCAGTAGCTATTCCGATCAGGTTTTCCTGAATTATTCGACCCGGATCAAAAATTTCACCATTTTTGGCGATTTCTCGATTTCGGCGATTTCCCCTAGTATAATGCCTCCTTCAGAAGTTCGTCAGATCGCGACGAAGCCAGACCTCGACGCATTGTGACCGGTAAGCTCCCAGTAGCTATTCCGATCAGGTTTTCCTGAATTATTCGACCCGAATCCAAAATTTCACCACTTTTGGCGATTTCTCGATTTCGGCGATTTCCCCTAGTATAATGCCTTCAGAAGCCCGTAAAAATTCGTCAGATCACGACGAAGCCAGTCCTCGACGCATTGTGACCGGTAAGCTCCCAGTAGCTATTCCGATCAGATTTTCCTGAATTATTCGACCCGGATCAAAAATTTCACCACTTTTGACGATTTCTCGATTTCGGCGATTTCCCCTAGTATAATGCCTTCAGAAGCCCGTAAAAATTCGTCAGATCGCGACGAAGCCAGTCCTCGACGCATTGTGACCGGTAAGCTCCCAGTAGCTATTCTGATCAGGTTTTCCTGAATTATTCGACCCGGATCCAAAATTTCACCACTTTTGGCGATTTCTCGATTTCGGCGATTTCCCCTAGTATAATTCCTTCAGAAGCCCGTAAAAATTCGTCATTACTCGACGCAGCCAGTCCTCGACGCATTATGACCGATAAGCTCCCAGTAGCTATTCCGATCAGGTTTTCCTGAATTATTCGACCCGGATCCAAAATTTCACCACTTTTGGCGATTTCTCGATTTCGGCGATTTCCCCTAGTATAATGCCTTCAGAAGCCCGTAAAAATTAGTCAGATCGCGACGAAGCCAGTCCTCGACGCATTGTGACCGGTAAGCTCCCAGTAGCTATTCCGATCAGGTTTTCCTGAATTATTCGACCCGGATCAAAAATTTCACCACTTTTGGCGATTTCTCGATTTCGGCGATTTCCCCTTGTATAATGCCTCCTTCAGAAGTTCGTCAGATCGCGACGAAGCCAGTCCTCGACGCATTGTGACCGGTAAGCTCCCAGTAGCTATTCCGATCAGGTTTTCCTAAATTATTCGACCCAGATCCAAAATTTCACCACTTTTGGCGATTTCTCGGTTTCGGCGATTTCCCCTAGTATAATGCCTTCAGAAGCCCGTAAAAATTCGTCAGATCGCGACGAAGCCAGTCCTCGGCGCATTGTGACCGGTAAGCTCCCAGTAGCTATTCCGATCAGGTTTTCCTGAATTATTCGACCCGGATCAAAAATTTCACCACTTTTGACGATTTCTCGATTTCGGCGATTTCCCCTAGTATAATGCCTTCAGAAGCCCGTAAAAATTCGTCAGATCGCGACGAAGCCAGTCCTCGACGCATTGTGACCGGTAAGCTCCCAGTAGCTATTCCGATCAGGTTTTCCTGAATTATTCGACCCGGATCCAAAATTTCACCACTTTTGGCGATTTCTCGATTTCGGCGATTTCCCCTCGTATAATGCCTTCAGAAGCCCGTAAATATTCGTCAGATCGCGACGAAGCCAGTCCTCGACGCATTGTGATCGGTAAGCTCCCAGTAGCTATTCCGATCAGGTTTTCCTGAATTATTCGACCCGGATCAAAAATTTCACCACTTTTGGCGATTTCTCGATTTCGGCGATTTTCCCTAGTATAATGCCTTGAGAAGCCCGTAAAAATTTGTTAGATTGCGACGAAGCCAGTCCTCGATGCATTGTGACCGGTAAGCTCCCAGTAGCTATTCCGATCAGGTTTTCCTGAATTATTCGACCCGAATCCAAAATTTCACCACTTTTGGCGATTTCTCGATTTCGGCGATTTCCCCTAGTATAATGCCTTCAGAAGCCCGTAAAAATTCGTCAGATCGCGACGAAGCCAGTCCTCGACGCATTGTGACCGGTAAGCTGCCAGTAGCTATTCAGATCAGGTTTTCCTGAATTATTCGACCCGGATCCAAAATTTAACCACTTTTGGCGATTTCTGGATTTCGGCGATTTCCCCTAGTATAATGCCTTCAGAAGCCCGTAAAAATTCGTCAGATCGCGACGAAGCCAGTCCTCGACGTATTGTGACTCCCAGTAGCTATTCCGATCAGGTTTTCCTGAATTATTCGACCCGGATCAAAAATTTCACCACTTTTGGCGATTTCTCGATTTCGGCGATTTCCCCTAGTATAATGCCTTCAGAAGCCCGTAAAAATTCGTCAGATCGCGACGAAGCCAGTCCTCGACGCATTGTGACCGTTAAGCTCCCAGTAGCTATTTCGATCAGGTTTTCCTGAATTATTCGACTCGAATCCAAAATTTCACCACTTTTGGCGATTTATCGATTTCAGCGATTTCCCCTAGTATAATGCCTTCAGAAGCCCGTAAAAATTCGTCAGATCGCGACGAAGCCAGTCCTCGACGTATTGTGACCGGTAAGCTCCCAGTAGCTATTCCGATCAGGTTTTCCTGAATTATTCGACCCGGATCAAAAATTTCACCACTTTTGGCGATTTCTCGGTTTCGGCGATTTCCCCTAGTATAATGCCTTCAGAAGCCCGTAAAAATTTGTCAGATCGCGACGAAGCCAGTCCTCGACGCATTGTGACCGTTAAGCTCCCAGTAGCTATTTCGATCAGGTTTTCCTGAATTATTCGACTCGGATCCAAAATTTCACCACTTTTGGCGATTTATCGATTTCGGCGATTTCCCCTAGTATAATACCTTCAGAAGCCCGTAAAAATTCGTCAGATCGCGACGAAACCAGTCCTCGACGCATTGTGACCGTTAAGCTCCCAGTAGCTATTTCGATCAGGTTTTCCTGAATTATTCGACTCGGATCCAAAATTTCACCACTTTTGGCGATTTCTCGATTTCGGCGATTTCCCCTAGTATAATGCCTTCAGAAGCCCGTAAAAATTCGTCAGATCGCGACGAAGCCAGTCCTCGACGCATTGTGACCGGTAAGCTCCCAGTATCTATTCCGATCAGGTTTTCGAGAATTATTCGACCCGGATCCAAAATTTCACCACTTTTGGCGATTTCTCGATTTCGGCGATTTCCCCTAGTATAATGCCTTCAGAAGCCCGTAAAAATTCGTCAGATCGCGACGAAGCCAGTCCTCGACGCATTGTGACCTGTAAGCTCCCAGTAGCTATTCCGATCAGGTTTTCCAGAATTATTCGACCCGGATCCAAAATTTCACCACTTTTGGCGATTTCTCGATTTCGGCGATTTCCCCTAGTATAATGCCTTCAGAAGCCCGTAAAAATTCGTCAGATCGCGACAAAGCCAGTTCTCGACGCATTGTGACCGGCAAGCTGCCAGTAGCTATTCCGATCAGGTTTTCCTGAATTATTCGACCCGGATCCAAAATTTCACCACTTTTGGCGATTTCTCGATTTCGGCGATTTCCCCTAGTATAATGCCTTCAGAAGCCCGTAAAAATTCGTCAGATCGCGACGAAGCCAGTCCTCGACGCATTGTGACCGGTAAGCTCCCAGTAGCTATTCCGATCAGGTTTTTCTGAATTATTCGACCCGGATCCAAAATTTCACCACTTTTGGCGATTTCTCGATTTCGGCGATTTCCCCTAGTATAATGCCTTCAGAAGCCCGTAAAAATTCGTCAGATCGCGACGAAGCCAGTCCTCGACGCATTGTGACCGGTAAGCTACCAGTAGCTATTCCGATCAGGTTTTCCTGAATTATTCGACCCGGATCCAAAATTTAACCACTTTTGGCGATTTCTCGATTTCGGCGATTTCCCCTAGTATAATGCCTTCAGAAGCCCGTAAAAATTCGTCAGATCGCAACGAAGCCAGTCCTCGACGTATTGTGACCGGTAAGCTCCCAGTAGCTATTCCGATCAGGTTTTCCTGAATTATTCGACCCGGATCCAAAATTTCACCACTTTTGGCGATTTCTCGATTTCGGCGATTTCCCCTAGTATAATGCCTTTAGAAGCCCGTAAAAATTCGTCAGATCGCGACGAAGCCAGTCCTCGACGCATTGTGACCGGTAAGCTGCCAGTAGCTATTCCGATCTGGTTTTCCTGAATTATTCGAACCGGATCCAAAATTTCACCACTTTTGGCGATTTCTCGATTTCGGCGATTTCCCCTAGTATAATGCCTTCAGAAGCCCGTAAAAATTCGTCAGATCGCGACGAAGCCAGTCCTCGACGCATTGTGACCGGTAAGCTGCCAGTAGCTATTCCGATCTGGTTTTCCTGAATTATTCGACCCGGATCAAAAATTTCACCACTTTTGGCGATTTCTCGATTTCGGCGATTTCCCCTAGTATAATGCCTTCAGAAGCCCGTAAAAATTCGTCAGATCGCGACGAAGCCAGTCCTCGACGTATTGTGACCGATAAGCTCCCAGTAGCTATTCCGATCAAGTTTTCCTGAATTATTCGACCCGGATCCAAAATTTTACCACTTTTGGAGATTTCTCGATTTCGGCGATTTCCCCTAGTATAATGCCTTCAGAAGCCCGTAAAAATTCGTCAGATCGCGACGAAGCCAGTCCTCGACGTATTGTGACCGGTAAGCTCCCAGTAGCTATTCCGATCAGGTTTTCCTGAATTATTCGACCCGGATCCAAAATTTCACCACTTTTGGCGATTTCCCCTAGTATAATGCCTTTAGAAGCACGTAAAAATTCGTCAGATCGCGACGAAGCCAGTCCTCGACGCATTGTGACCGGTAAGCTGCCAGTAGCTATTCCGATCTGGTTTTCCTGAATTATTCGACCCGGATCCAAAATTTCACCACGTTTGGCGATTTCTCGATTTCGGCGATTTCCCCTAGCATAATGCCTTCAGAAGCCCGTAAAAATTCGTCAGATCGCGACGAAGCCAGTCCTCGACGCATTATGACCGGTATGCTGCCAGTAGCTATTCCGATCTGGTTTTCCTGAATTATTCGACCCGGATCCAAAATTTCACCACTTTTGGCGATTTCTCGATTTCGGCGATTTCCCCTAGTATAATGCCTTCAGAAGCCCGTAAAAATTCGTCAGATCGCGACGAAGCCAGTCCTCGACGTATTGTGACCGGTAAGCTCCCAGTAGCTATTCCGATCAAGTTTTCCTGAATTATTCGACCCGGATCCAAAATTTCACCACTTTTGGAGATTTCTCGATTTCGGCGATTTCCCCTAGTATAATGCCTTCAGAAGCCCGTAAAAATTCGTCAGATCGCGACGAAGCCAGTCCTCGACGCATTGTGACCGGTAAGCTCCCAGTAGCTATTCCGATCAGGTTTTCCTGAATTATTCGACCCGGATCCAAAATTTCACCACTTTTGGCGATTTCTCGATTTCGGCGATTTCCCCTAGTATAATGCCTTTAGAAGCCCGTAAAAATTCGTCAGATCGCGACGAAGCCAGTCCTCGACGCATTGTGACCGGTAAGCTGCCAGTAGCTATTCCGATCAGGTTTTCCTGAATTATTCGACCCGGATCCAAAATTTCACCACTTTTGGCGATTTCTCGATTTCGGCAATTTCCCCTAGTATAATGCCTTCAGAAGCCCGTAAAAATTCGTCAGATCGCGACGAAGCCAGTCCTCGATGCATTGTGACCGGTAAGCTCCCAGTAGCTATTCCGATCAGGTTTTCCTGAATTATTCGTCCCGGATCCAAAATTTCACCACTTTTGGCGATTTCTCGATTTCGGCGATTTTCCCTAGTATAATGCCTTCAGAAGCCCGTAAAAATTTATCAGATCGCGACGAAGCCAGTCCTCGACGCATTGTGACCGGTAAGCTCCCAGTAGCTATTCCGATCAGGGTTTCCTGAATTATTCGACCCGGATCCAAAATTTCACCACTTTTTGCGATTTCTCGATTTCGGCGATTTCCCCTAGTATAATGCCTTCAGAAGCCCGTAAAAATTTGTCAGTGTTAGTGTAAGTCCTAGCCCCAATACATTGTAATAAAACACTTTAGTTAATAAATGAGGCATTTGTTTTACCAATTGTATTCCTGTGCATATCAATTGATAGAACTGTCCAAGAATGTCGTTTCAGTTTAAGTTATCATGTGTGAGGCACATGGTTGTAAGACCTTGAAAGAAATGAGACTTCATTCTAAATATCCCTAGTCAGTCATTGTGATGGGAATAACAAATGAATTAAGACTAGTATGCTCTCTCTGATTAGTTGAGTTCTGTCTTACGGATCATAAGGACAAAAGTGTCAATCAGAGATCATAGATACATGTTTATAAACATGGTATTTGGATACGATCCACACATGAGAACACTACATGGTACAAGTCATAAGTGTTCCTCATATGCAAGTTTTGTATCGGAGTTCTTAGACCTAAAATTTCTATGAAACTCTTTATGAATTACTGTGTACTTTGACATACACCTAACGTGCTCGTAACTGAGTGACAAGTATGGGTATGCTTGGGTATGCATTGATTCATGTTAGAGAGCATGAGAGAAGTGAAGGGATTACCCCTCTCTATAAGAGAGAAAAATATCATCGGCCACTTGATCAGTGAACTGAGAAGTGTATGGCCATACCGAGATGTAATAATGTGCAATCATTATTTATCTGAGAGTTCAGTGTCACTGGAATATCAAGAAAGGAATTAACTTACACATGAGGATGACTTGTTCCATGCCTTATGTTAATTCTGATATTTATGGGTAAGGGACTATACAAAATTGCATTAGGTCATCAAATGCCATTTGCATTTTCATTTAATTTGGAATGCTATAAATATCTTGCTAGATAATATATATATAGCCTTTGAATTAATTCATTAATTCAATTGCCAATATTAAATGGACCTATAGGATCGCACACAAAGCATTGGGCTTAAAATATTTAAATAAGGCATTGAGCATTAATTTGGGCTTTTAATAAAAGTCAAGCTAATGTATGTAATGGGTATTAAATTGCTATTGGACCTTGGTCCATGAGAGAGGAAGATTTCGGCCCACATGGTTTAATGTCAATTAATTTAATAATATTGATTAAGTTAATTGAGTATTAAATCCTAATTGAATTTTAAATTCAAAAGGGTTTAAATTAATGTTTGTTACTTATCTATAGGAAGTGTTTAAGGTTGAATAAACTACTTTTAGGTGGTAAAATTCGGAATAAACACTTGCCATAAGATGAGGATAAAGATTAAAAAAAAGAAAAACCCTAGTGAAAAGATTATAGTAGGCGTGAACTTCCCTCTCTCTCTCTCAAAATCTTTTCTTGGCCGAAATACATAAGGAGAAGAATTCTTTCTTGCTTTCTTGTGTGATTAGGCATTAATAGCACTAAAAGAAAGTGCAAGATCAAAAAATCTTGTAGCTATAACCCTTGCCATTACAAAATACTTATATTGAGAGCTAGCATTCTCGGTTTTTAGCCTTGCTTGAAAGTGTGTGTGTGAGCATAGAGAGGATTGGCGCAAAGGCTATTCCTTGGCATTGGTGGTGAAGATCAAAGGTGGACAATATCATCTTAGTTGCTGGTCATCATCAAATTCATTTCGGAATAGGCATCTAAAGTTGTAAGTTTTTAAAAACCCTAAAAGTGCATGTTTCGATTCTTGTCGTGGATTTGTTTGATGTGTATGATCGTTTTTCGATATTTTTCCGCTGCGTTATCTACATACACATACCATGACATATTCCATCAGTGGTATTAGAGCCTAAACATGCTTATTTTAGTGCTTTAGATGCATGAAATAATTAATTAAAAATCGTTACTTTTAATACATGCAATGCTGAAATTTTCTGTTTTGAGTTTTTTGCATTGTTTTGGTGTAAAAACGATTTTAATTGATTATATAGGTATTATAATTAATATGACATGTTAATATACTGTCCTAAGATGTTCTAGGAGCTGTTATTGGTCAGATTTAATTGGTAATACCTGATGGTATATGTTAATATTAAAACTAGGTGCTTTTTGGCAAGTTAATTGTTAGTTTAACAACTAGTTTTGAATATTAAATGTAAAAACGTTTTTGGCATGTTTGTAAGTGGTTTTTAATGATTAAATATCAGGTCTGGACATTTTTAAAATTTGGTTTTAATTCTGGTCCATGACAATTTAATTGATTAATTTTAATATCACTTAAAACAATGACTAGTTTGTGTTTGTTACATGTTTAATCAACATTGTTTGTTTTGATTTGATTAAAATGGTAAAAACACATTTAGATCAGATTGGTACAATATATTAAATCATTTTATGACCTTATTTGAATTATTAATTGACTCATAAAATTGATTTAAGGGTTTGTGCATTTTTTTTGTGGCATCACATAAGCATTAAACAACTAGTTTTGTTGTTTGTTTGTTTTTATATGTATGCCGTGTATCATATATATGTTCTTCATGTTTTAATTCATGTCGGTATATATTATATATGTTTTTTAATGTTTATGGGCAATATGACATAAAATTAAAAAAAAATGGAAAAATTGGAAATTATACTAGAGTTGATTTATAGCACAAATCTAACTAGTTTGTGTTTTGGGCTTTTAAGAGAACTTATTCAATAAGAGGATTTAGTCCATTGGGCCTCGGCCCAGGCCCATCATGGGGTCATCTCTTAAAGGTTCAAGTACACAATTTCCATTAATGGGCTTGGCTAAATTAATTAAAATTGGACTTTGTTTAATCCATGAATGTTATGTATATTTATTTGCTTGTTTGGTATGATGAATGGATATGCATGGTGCATTCATGGGCCCTGGGTTTTTGTAATTAATTATGGCCTTCGAGCCATTATGTATTATTGTAAAAGTTTCATTTATTTCTTAGAATAGAATTTACTTGAAGACTTTGTAAATCAAGATGAAGCCCACCGGAGTGGTGAATTCCAACTCGAAGATTCTTGTGTAATAGTATAGAATCTTAGTTGTAGGTTTTATGGGCCCATGTTTGTCACGCTTTACTTTATGCAATTATTTATATATGCATACTATGAATGGATGACAAAGCGTATGCCATGTAAGCCGTAATAAAATGAATCCCTAAAATAGTAAGTCACAAAGTTGCCTTCCTAATTCGAAACATGTCAAGGCATCGATCATCGGTAACGTAGACTAGGAGTCCTAGATGCGCCCGATTATCTTTGTGAGGTATGAGTTGTGAATGTAGGTTGGACTTAACATGGAAAGGGATGCCCGGACCTAGGCAACTAATAAATGGGTTTGTGCTATAACATCTTAAGATGTTAGCCCATTTGATCCAAGAGTCATGTACGAGTCATGATTGGAGTTATCCTACCTAAGTAACTTAACTTGTTAGGTGTACAAGCTCAGCTTGACTAATAAGGTTGTTGTGAAAAGTGGATCTTGGCCCACATTAAATCACTAACGCGAATTATTTAAAGGGATATTAATTCGGTTTGTGGGATTATTAATAAGACCTCATTTAATCTTGCTAAATTTTATTGTAGATTGAAAAATGGCATCTTCAAACAACAATTTCTCATTGCGATCGGTCCTTGAAAAGGACAAATTGAATGGCACCAATTTCATAGACTGGTCTCGAAACTTAAGGATAGTTCTTAAGCAAGAGAAAAAGTCGTATGTTTTGGATGCACCCTTGCCTCAAGAACCTGGTAGGAACGCCTCTGCGGTTCAAAGGGAAACTTTTGAGACCAAGAAGAGCGACTCCAATGATGTGACCTGTTTGATGCTAGCCACTATGGTGCCTGACTTGCAAAAGCAATTTATGGACCAAGAGGCTTATGCGATCATGGTGCACTTAAAGGAGATGTTCCAAGAGCAAGCTCGTCACGAGAGGTTTGTGACAACCAAGGCCTTAATTTCCTGTAAGATGGCTGCAGGTACTCCTGTTAGTACGCATGTACTCAAGATGAAAGGGTATCTTGATACTCTTGAGAAGCTTGAGGTACAAGTACCAAAAGGAATTGGCCACTGACTTGATTTTAGGATCATTGGCTGATGATTATGATCCATTTGTAATAAATTATAACATGCATGCGATGAACAAGTCAGTTACTGAGCTTCATGGGATGCTTAAGAATGCTGAAGAAAACATTCGAAAGACCAATCCCGTACTGATGGTTCAAGGGGGCATCAAGAAGGGACCCGCTAAGGGAAAAGGAAAGGGAAAGGCAAAACCCAAGAATGACCTGACTCGGCTCAAGTCAAATGGGAGTACACCTCAGGCCCAATCCAAGCCCAAGGCACAAAAGCTCAAGGAGAGCGAGAGCACTTGCTTCCACTGCAACAAAATAGGGCATTGGAGGAAGAACTGTGCTCTCTTCAAGGAAGAACAAAAAAAGAATGGAGCCAAGGCGTCCAGTTCAGGTATTTTTGTTGTTGAAATTAACCTTTCTATTTCTACCACTTGGGTACTAGATACCGGTTGTGGTTCTCACATTTGTTCAAATGTGCAGGGGCTAAGAAATAGGAGGTTACTTGGGAAGAATGAAGTGGACCTCCGTGTGGGGAATGGAGCACGAGTTGCTGCCATGGAGATAGGCGACTATCAACTCACTTTACCTTCCGGACTTTGTTTAATTTTGAAAATTTGTTATTATGTACCTGCTATGAGCAGAAACATTATTTCAGTTTCATTATTGGATTTGGATGAATTTGATTTTGTTATTAAAAATGGCAATGCTCATATTCGTCGCCACGGCATTTCATATGGCAATGCCATGTTGCAAAATGGCCTTTATATCCTTGATCTATCAAACAAAGAGTCCATATACAACATTAATACAAAGAGGGTTAAAGCAAACGAGTTAAACCCTACTTACTTCTGGCATTGTCGTTTAGGACATGCAAACGAAAAACGCATTTCAAGACTCCACAAAACTGGAGTGCTTGGGTCATTCGACTTAGAATCTTATGATACATGCGAGCCATGTTTGCATGGAAAAATGACAAAGAGTCCTTTTAACAAGAAAGGTGAGAGGACTAATGGCTTATTGGAGCTAATACATACCGATGTATGTGGACCATTAAGTACACAAGCCAGAGGTGGTTTTAGCTACTTCGTGACATTCACAGATGACTTCAGTAGATATGGATATGTCTATCTGATGAAGCATAAATCTGAAACTTTTGAGAAATTCAAAGTGTTTAAAACCGAAGTAGAAAACCAACTTGGCAAAAGTATAAAAGCCATTCGGTCAGATCGAGGTGGCGAATACTTAAGCCAAGAGTTTGACTGTCATCTAAAGGAGTGTGGTATTATTTCACAGCTCACTCCTCCTGGAACACCACAATGGAATGGTGTGTCCGAAAGGAGAAATCGAACTCTATTGGACATGGTTCGATCTATGATGAGTCAAGCAGATCTTCCTATCTCTTTTTGGGGATATGCATTAGAAACTGCTGCGTTTCTACTAAACCGTACTCCAACTAAAGCAGTTGAGAAGACACCATACGAGGTATGGACTGGGAAAGAACCCAATATGTCGTTTCTTAGGATTTGGGGCTGTGAAGCACATGTTAAGAAATTAACATCTGACAAACTAGAGTCCAAATCCAATGTTTGCTTATTTGTGGGTTATCCCAAAGAAACAAAGGGATACTATTTTTACTCACAAGCCGAGAACAAAGTATTTGTTGCTCGCAAGGCTGTTTTCTTGGAAAAGGAGTTCCTCCTCAAGAAAGACAGTGGGAGTAAAGTAGAACTTGGAGAAATTCAAGCGCTACAAATTCCTATAGAGGATGAGTTAGAAATGGGATCAAGTTCACAATCACTTGTGGAACAAGAACCCATCACACAAGTACCTAGAAGGTCTGGTAGGGTACGTCAGGAGATTCAGAGATATGGATTTCTAATCACTGACAGTGACACTATTGAGTTAGTAGATCGTGAGGATCCTACTACCTACCGAGAAGCTATTGAAAGCCCAGACTCGAAAAATTAGCTTGAAGCCATGAAATCCGAGATGCAATCAATGTATGATAACCAGGTTTGGACCTTGGTTGATCCACCAGAAGGTGCTAAAGTAATTGAATGCAAGTGGCTATTTAAACTCAAAGCTGATAAGACCTACAAAGGTAGACTTTCGACAAACACATGGTGTAGACTATAATGAAACCTTTTCGCCTGTAGTCATGCTCAAGTCCATTAGGATCTTGCTTGCCATAGCTACATATCATGATTATGAGATATGGCAAATGGATGTCAAAACTGCTTTCCTTAACGGAAATTTACTTGAGGATGTGTATATGACACAACCTGAAGGTTTTGTCAATCCCAAGCATCCTAAGAAGGTTTGCAAGCTTCAGAAATCCATTTATGGATTAAAGCAAGCATCCCGAAGTTGGAATCTTCGCTTTGATGAGGCAGTCAAAGAATTTGACTTCGTCAAGAACGAAGATGAGCCTTGTGTATACAAGAAGGTTAGTGGGAGCATAGTAGTATTTCTGGTCCTGTATGTGGACGACATCCTTCTCATTGGGAATGATATTCCAACATTGCAAAAGGTTAAGCAATGGTTGGGGAAATGTTTCTCAATGAAAGACTTAGGTGAAGCTGAGACAATACTTGGCATTCGGATCTACAGAAATAGATCGAATCGGCTATTGGGACTAAGTCAAGAAAAGTACATAGACAAGGTACTAAAGCGTTTTAGTATGGGAGACTCAAAGAAAGGGTACATACCTTTGGCTTTGGGAGTTCCTTTAACTAAAGAACAGTGCCCTAAAACCAAAGAGGAAAGGGACAACATGAGTAGAATCCCATATGCATCTGCTATTGGATCTATCATGTACGCTGTGTTATGTACTAGGATGGATGTTGCTCATGCACTGAGTATAACCAGTAGGTTTCAGCAAGACCCTGGTGAAAAGCACTGGTCTGCTGTAAAAGGGATTCTAAAGTACCTGCGAAGGACTAAGGATCACTTATTGGTGTATGGTGGTCAGGAAGAGCTCGTCATACAAGGCTATGCCGATGCTGCTTTTCAACCCAGCACTCAGGACTCAAGATCGCAATCTGGATTCGTTTTTGTTTTAAACGGTGCTGCTGTCAGCTGGAGAAGCTCAAAGCAAGAGACCGTTGCCGACTCAACTACAGAATCTGAGTATATTGCAGCAAGTGAGGCTGCAAAAGAGGCTGTTTGGATTAGAAATTTCATTTCTGGATTAGGAGTGGTCCCAAGCATCCTAGATCCATTAGAAATTTTTTGTGACAACAACGGGGCCATTGCACAGGCCAAAGAACCCCGGTCACACCAGAAATCCAAACACATACTCAGGAGGTACCACCTGATCAGAGAAATCATTGATCGTGGGGACGTCAAGGTCAGCAAGATAGCAAGTGAAGACAATGTAGCAGATCCTTTGACGAAACAGTTGCGCCCAAATCTGCACGAAACTCATTTGAGAGCATTCGGTCTTAGGGCTATGCCCAATTGGGACTAGTGCTAGTGGGAGATTGTTAGTGTAAGTCCTAGCCCCAATACATTGTAATAAAACACTTTAGTTAATAAATGAGGCATTTGTTTTACCAATTGTATTCATGTGCATATCAATTGATAGAACTGTCCAAGAATGTCGTTTCAGTTTAAGTTATCATGTGTGAGGCACATGGTTGTAAGACCTTGAAACAAATGAGACTTCATTCTAAATATCCCTAGTCAGTCATTGTGATGGGAATAACAAATGAATTAAGACTAGTATGCTCTCTCTGATTAGTTGAGTTCTGTCTTACGGATCATAAGGACAAAAGTGTCAATCAGAGATCATAGATACATGTTTATAAACATGGTATTTGGATACGATCCACACATGAGAACACTACATGGTACAAGTCATAAGTGTTCCTCATATGCAAGTTTTGTATCGGAGTTCTTAGACCTAAAATCTCTATGAAACTCTTTATGAATTACTGTGTACTTTGACATACACCTAACGTGCTCGTAACTGAGTGACAAGTATGGGTATGCTTGGGTATGCATTGATTCATGTTAGAGAGCATGAGAGAAGTGAAGGGATTACCCCTCTCTATAAGAGAGAAAAATATCATCGGCCACTTGATCAGTGAACTGAGAAGTGTATGGCCATACCGAGATGTAATAATGTGCAATCATTATTTATCTGAGAGTTCAGTGTCACTGGAATATCAAGAAAGGAATTAACTTACACATGAGGATGACTTGTTTCATGCCTTATGTTAATTCTGATATTTATGGGTAAGGGACTATACAAAATTGCATTAGGTCATCAAATGCCATTTGCATTTTCATTTAATTTGGAATGCTATAAATATCTTGCTAGAGAATATATATATAGCCTTTGAATTAATTCATTAATTCAATTGCCAATATTAAATGGACCTATAGGATCGCACACAAAGCATTGGGCTTAAAATATTTAAATAAGGCATTGAGCATTAATTTGGGCTTTTAATAAAAGTCAAGCTAATGTATGTAATGGGTATTAAATTGCTATTGGACCTTGGTCCATGAGAGAGGAAGATTTCGGCCCACATGGTTTAATGTCAATTAATTTAATAATATTGATTAAGTTAATTGAGTATTAAATCCTAATTGAATTTTAAATTCAAAAGGGTTTAAATTAATGTTTGTTACTTATCTATAGGAAGTGTTTAAGGTTGAATAAACTACTTTTAGATGGTAAAATTCGGAATAAACACTTGCCATAAGATGAGGATAAAGATTAAAAAAAAAGAAAAACCCTAGTGAAAAGATTATAGTAGGCGTGAACTTCCCTCTCTCTCTCTCAAAATCTTTTCTTGGCCGAAATACATAAGGAGAAGAATTCTTTCTTGCTTTCTTGTGTGATTAGGCATTAATAGCACTAAAAGAAAGTGCAAGATCAAAAAATCTTGTAGCTATAACCCTTGCCATTACAAAATACTTATATTGAGAGCTAGCATTCTCTGTTTTAAGCCTTGCTTGAAAGTGTGTGTGTGAGCATAGAGAGGATTGGCGCAAAGGCTATTCCTTGGCATTGGTGGTGAAGATCAAAGGTGGACAATATCATCTTAGTTGCTGGTCATCAACAAATTCATTTCGGAATAGGCATCTAAAATTGTAAGTTTTTAAAAACCCTAAAAGTGCATGTTTCTATTCTTGTCGTGGATTTGTTTGATGTGTATGATCGTTTTTCGATATTTTTCGGCTGCGTTATCTACATACACATACCATGACATATTCCATCAGTCAGATCACGATGAAGCCAGTCCTCGACGCATTGTGACCGGTAAGCTCCCAGTAGCTATTCCAATCAGGTTTTCCTGAATTATTCGACCCGGATCAAAAATTTCACCACTTTTGGCGATTTCTCGATTTCGGCGATTTCCCCTAGTATAATGCCTTCAGAAGCCCGTAAAAATTCGTCAGATTGCGACGAAGCCAGTCCTCGACGCATTGTGACCGGTAAGCCCCCAGTAGCTATTCCGATCAGGTTTTCCTGAATTATTCGACCCGGATCCAAAATTTCACCACTTTTACCGATTTCTCGATTTCGGCGATTTCCCCTAGTATAATGCCTTCAGAAGCCCGTAAAAATTCGTCAGATCGCGACGAAGCCAGTCCTCGACGCATTGTGACCGGTAAGCTCCGAGTAGCTATTCCGGTCAGGTTTTCCTGAATTATTCGCCCCGGATCCAAAATTTCACCACTTTTGGCGATTTCTCGATTTCGGCGATTTCCCCTAGTATAATGCCTTCAGAAGCCCATAAAAATTCGTCAGATCGCGACGAAGCCAGTCCTCGACGCATTGTGACCGGTAAGCCCCCAGTAGCTATTTCGATCAGGTTTTCCTGAATTATTCGACCCGGATCCAAAATTTTACCACTTTTGGCGATTTCTCGATTTCGGCGATTTCCCCTAGTATAATGCCTTCAGAAGCCCGTAAAAATTCGTCAGATTCCGACGAAGCCAGTCCTCGACGCATTGTGACCGGTAAGTTCCCAGTAGCTATTCCGATCAGGTTTTCCTGAATTATTCGACCCGGATCCAAAATTTCACCACTTTTGGCGATTTCTCGATTTCGGCGATTTCCCCTAGTATAATGCCTTCAGAAGCCCGTAAAAATTCGTCAGATCCCGACGAAGCCAATCCTCGACGCATTGTGACCGGTAAGCTCCCAGTAGCTATTCCGATCAGGTTTTCCTGAATTATTCGACCCGGATCCAAAATTTCACCACTTTTGGCGATTTATCGATTTCGGCGATTTCCCCTAGTATAATGCCTTCAGAAGCCCGTAAAAATTCGTCAGATCCCGACGAAGCCAGTCCTCGACGCATTGTGACCGGTAAGTTCCCAATAGCTATTCCGATCAGGTTTTCCTGAATTATTCGACCCGGATCAAAAATTTCACCACTTTTGGCGATTTCTCGATTTCGGCGATTTCCCCTAGTATAATGCCTTCAGAAGCCCGTAAAAATTCGTCAGATCCCGACGAAGCCAATCCTCGATGCATTGTGACCGGTAAGCTCCCAGTAGCTATTCCGATCACGTTTTCCTGAATTATTAGACCCGGATCCAAAATTTCACCACTTTTGGCGATTTCACGATTTCGGCGATTTCCCCTAGTATAATGCCTTCAGAAGCCCGTAAAAATTCGTCAGATCCCGACGAAGCCAATCCTCGACGCATTGTGACCGGTAAGCTCCCAGTAGCTATTCGGATCAGGTTTTCCTGAATTATTCGACCCGGATCCAAAATTTCTCCACTTTTGGCGATTTCTCGATTTCGGCGATTTCCCCTAGTATAATGCCTTCAAAAGCCCGTAAAAATTCGTCAGATCCCGACGAAGCCAATCCTCGACACATTGTGACCGGTAAGCTCCCAGTAGCTATTCCGATCACGTTTTCCTGAATTATTCGACCCGAATCAAAAATTTCACCACTTTTGGCGATTTCTCGATTTCGGCGATTTCCCCTAGTATAATGCCTTCAAAAGCCCGTAAAAATTCGTCAGATCCCGACGAAGCCAATCCTCGACGCATTGTGACCGGTAAGCTCCCAGTAGCTATTCCGATCAGGTTTTCCTGAATTATTCGACCCGGATCCAAAATTTCACCACTTTTGGCGATTTCTCGATTTCGGCGATTTCCCCTAGTATAATTCCTTCAGAAGCCCGTAAAAATTCATCAGTCCTCGACGCATTGTGACCGGTAAGCTCCCAGTAGCTATTCCGATCTGGTTTTCTTGACTTATTCGACCCGGATCCAAAATTTCACCACTTTTGGCGATTTCTCGATTTCGGCGATTTCCCCTAGTATAATGCCTTCAAAAGCCCGTAAAAATTCGTTAGATCACGACGAAGCCAGTCTTTGACGCATTGTGACCGATAAGCTCCCAGTAGCTATTCCGATCATGTTTTCCTGAATTATTCGACCCGGATCCAAAATTTCACCACTTTTGGCGATTTCTCGATTTCGGCGATTTCCCCTAGTATAATGCCTTCAGAAGCCCGTAAAAATTCGTCAGATCGCGACGAAGCCAGTCCTCGACGTATTGTGACCGGTAAGCTCCCAGTAGCTATTTCGATCAGGTTTTCCTGAATTATTCGACCCGGATCCAAAATTTCACCACTTTTGGCGATTTCTCGATTTCGGCGATTTCCCCTAGTATAATGCCTTCCGAAGCCCGTAAAAATTCGTCAGTCCTCGACGCAGCCAGTCCTCGACGCATTGTGACCGTTAAGCTCCCAGTAGCTATTCCGATAAGGTTTTCCTGAATTATTCGACCCGGATCAAAAATTTCACCACTTTTGGCGATTTCCCCTAGTATAATGCCTTCAGAAGCCCGTAAAAATTTGTCAGATCGCGACGAAGCCAGTCCTCGACGCATTGTGACCGGTAAGCTCCCAGTAGCTATTTCGATCAGGTTTTCCTGAATTATTCGACCCGGATCCAAAATTTCACCACTTTTGGCGATTTCTCGATTTCGGCGATTTCCCCTAGTATAATGCCTTCAGAAGCCCGTAAAAATTCGTCAGATCGCGACGAAGCCAGTCCTCGACGCATTGTGACCGGTAAGCTCCCAGTAGCTATTCCGATCAGGTTTTCTTGAATTATTCGACCCGGATCCAAAATTTCACCACTTTTGGCGATTTCTCGATTTCGGCGATTTTCCCTAGTATAATGCCTTCAGAAGCCCGTAAAAATTCGTCAGATCGCGACGAAGCCAGTCCTCGACGCATTGTGACCGGTAAGCTCTCAGTAGCTATTCCAATCAGGGTTTCCTGAATTATTCGACCGGGATCCAAAATTTCACCACTTTTGGCGATTTCTCGATTTCGGCGATTTCCCCTAGTATAATGCCTTCAGAAGCCCGTAAAAATTCGTCAGATCGCGAAGAAGCCAGTCCTCGACGTATTGTGACCGGTAAGCTCCCAGTAGCTATTGCGATCAGGTTTTCCTGAATTATTCGACCCGGATCCAAAATTTCACCACTTTTGGCGATTTCTCGATTTCGGCGATTTCCCAAAGTATAATGCCTTCAGAAGCCCGTAAAAATTCGTCAGATCGCTACGAAGCCAGTCCTCGACGCATTGTGACCGGTAAGCTCCCAGTAACTATTCCGATCAGGTTTTCCTAAATAATTCGACCCGGATCCAAAATTTCACCACATTTGGCGATTTCTCGATTTCGGCGATTTTCCCTAGTATAATGCCTTCAGAAGCCCGTAAAAATTCGTCAGATCGCTACGAAGCCAGTCCTCGACGCATTGTGACCGGTAAGCTCCCAGTAACTATTCCGATCAGGTTTTCCTGAATTATTCGACCCGGATCCAAAATTTCACCACTTTTGGCGATTTCTCGATTTCGGCGATTTCCCCTAGTATAATTCCTTCAGAAGCCCGTAAAAATTCATCAGTCCTCGACGCATTGTGACCGGTAAGCTCCCAGTAGCTATTTCGATCAGGTTTTCCTGAATTATTCGACCCGGATCAAAAATTTCACCACTTTTGGCGATTTCTCGATTTCGGCGATTTCCCCTAGTATAATGCCTTCAGAAGCCCGTAAAAATTCGTCAGATCGCTACGAAGCCAGTCCTCGACGCATTGTGACCGGTAAGCTCCCAGTAGCTAGTCCGATCAGGTTTTCCTGAATTATTCGACCCGGATCCAAAATTTCACCACTTTTGGCGATTTCTCGATTTCGGCAATTTCCCCTAGTATAATGCCTTCAGAAACCCGTAAAAATTCGTTAGATCGCGACGAAGCCAGTCCTCGACGCATTGTGACCGGTAAGCTCCCAGTAGCTATTTCGATCAGGTTTTCCTGAATTATTCGACCCGGATCCAAAATTTCACCACTTTTGGCGATTTCTCGATTTCGGCGATTTCCCCTAGTATAATTCCGTCAGAAGCCCGTAAAAATTCATCAGTCCTCGACGCATTGTGACCGGTAAGCTCCCAGTAGCTATTCCGATCAGGTTTTCCTGAATTATTCGACCCGGATCCAAAATTTCACCACTTTTGGCGATTTCTCGATTTCGGCAATTTCCCCTAGTATAATGCCTTCAGAAACCCGTAAAAATTCGTCAGATCGCGACGAAGCCAGTCCTCGACGCATTGTGACCGGTAAGCTCCCAGTAGCTATTCCGATCAGGTTTTCCTGAATTATTGGACCCGAATCAAAAATTTCACCACTTTCGGCAATTTCTCGATTTCGGCGATTTCCCCTAGTATAATTCCTTGAGAAGCCCGTAAAAATTCATCAGTCCTCGACGCATTGTGACCGGTAAGCTCCCAGTAGCTATTCCGATCAGGTTTTCCTGAATTATTCGACCCGGATCCAAAATTTCACCACTTTTGGCGATTTCTCGATTTCGGCGATTTCCCCTAGTATAATGCCTTAAGAAGCCCGTAAAAATTCGTCAGATCGCTACGAAGCCAGTCCTCGATGCATTGTGACCGGTAAGCTCCCAGTAGCTATTCCGATCAGGTTTTCCTGAATTATTCGACCCGGATCCAAAATTTCACCACTTTTGGCGATTTCTCGATTTCGGCGATTTCCCCTAGTATAATGCCTTTAGAAGCCCGTAAAAATTCGTCAGATCGCGACGAAGCCTGTCCTCGACGCATTGTGACCGATAAGCTCCCAGTAGCTATTCCGATCAGGTTTTCCTGAATTATTCGACCCGGATCCAAAATTTCACCACTTTTGGCGATTTCTCGATTTCGGCGATTTCCCCTAGTATAATTCCTTCAGAAGCCCGTAAAAATTCATCAGTCCTCGACGCATTGTGACCGGTAAGCTCCCAGTAGCTATTCCGATCAGGTTTTCCTGAATTATTCAACCCGGATCCAAAATTTCACCACTTTTGGCGATTTCTCGATTTCGGCGATTTCCCCTAGTATAATGCCTTCAGAAGCCCGTAAAAATTCGTCAGATCGCTACGAAGCCAGTCCTCGACGCATTGTGACCGGTAAGCTCCCAGTAGCTATTTCGATCAGGTTTTCCTGAATTATTCGACCCGGATCCAAAATTTCACCACTTTTGGCGATTTCTCGATTTCGGCGATTTCCCCTAGTATAATGCCTTCAGAAGCCCGTAAAAATTCGTCAGATCGCGACGAAGCCAGTCCTCGACGCATTGTGATCGGTAAGCTCCCAGTAGCTATTCCGATCAGGTTTTCCTGAATTATTCGACCCGGATCCAAAATCTCACCACTTTTGGCGATTTCTCGATTTCGGCGATTACCCCTAGTATAATGCCTTCAGAAGCCCGTAAAAATTCGTCAGATCGCGACGAAGCCAGTTCTTGACGCATTGTGACCGGTAAACTCCCAGTAGCTATTCCGATCAGATTTTCCTGAATTATTCGACCCGGATCCAAAATTTCACCACGTTTGGCGATTTCTCGATTTCGGCGATTTCCCCTAGTATAATGCCTTTAGAAGCCCGTAAAAATTCGTCAGATCGCGACGAAGCCAGTCCTCGACGAATTGTGACCGGTAAGCTCCCAGTAACTATTTCGATCAGGTTTTCCTGAATTATTCGACCCGGATCAAAAATTTCATCACTTTTGGCGATTTCTCGATTTCGGCGATTTCCCCTAGTATAATGCCTTCAGAAGCCCGTAAAAATTTGTCAGATCGCGACGAAGCCAGTACTCGACGCATTGTGACCGGTAAGCTCCCAGTAGCTATTCCGATCAGGTTTTCCTGAATTATTCGACCCGGATCCAAAATTTCACCACTTTTGGCGATTTCTCGATTTCGGCGATTTCCCCTAGTATAATGCCTTCAGAAGCCCGTAAAAATTCGTCAGATTGCGACGAAGCCAGTCCTCGACCCATTGTGACCGGTAAGCTCCCAATAGCTATTCCGATAAGGTTTTCCTGAATTATTCGACCCGGATCCAAAATTTCACCACTTTTGGCGATTTCTCGATTTCGGCGATTTCCCCTAGTTTAATGCCTTCAGGAGCCCTTAAAAATTCGTCAGATCGCGACGAAGCCAGTCCTCGACGCATTGTGACCGGTAAGCTCCCAGTAGCTATTCCGATCAGGTTTTCCTGAATTATTCGACCCGGATCCAAAATATCACCACTTTTGGCGATTTCTCGATTTCGGCGGTTTCCCCTAGTATAATGCCTTCAGAAGCCCGTAAAAATTCGTCAGATCGCGAAGAAGCCAGTCCTCGACGCATTGTGACCGGTAAGCTCCCAGTAGTTATTCCGATCAGGTTTTCCTGAATTATTCGACCCGGATCAAAAATTTCACCACTTTTGGCGATTTCTCATTTTCGGCGATTTCCCCTAGTATAATGCCTTTAGAAGCCCGTAAAAATTCGTCAGATCGCGACGAAGCCAGTCGTCGATGCATTGTGACCGGTAATCTCCCAGTAGCTATTCCGATCAGGTTTTCCTGAATTATTCGACCCGGATCCAAAATTTCACCACTTTTGGCGATTTCTCGATTTCGGCGATTTCCCCTAGTATAATGCCTTCAGAAGCCCGTAAAAATTCGTCAGATCGCGACGAAGCCAGTCCTCGACGCATTGTGATCGGTAAGCTCCCAGTAGCTATTCCGGTCAGGTTTTCCTGAATTATTCGACCCGGATCCAAACTTTCACCACTTTTGGCGATTTCTCGATTTCGGCGATTTCCCCTAGTATAATGCCTTCAGAAGCCCGTAAAAATTCGTCAGATCGCGACGAAGTCAGTGCTCGACGCATTGTGACCGGTAAGCTGCCAGTAGCTATTCTGGTCAGGTTTTCCTGAATTATTCGACCCGGATACAAAATTTCACCACTTTTGGCGATTTCTCGATTTCGGTGATTTCCCCTAGTATAATGCCTTCAGAAGCCCGTAAAAATTCGCCAAATCGCGACGAAGCCAGTCCTCGACGCATTGTGACCGGTAACCTCCCAGTAGCTATTCCGATCGGGTTTTCCTGAATTATTCGACCCGGATCCAAAATTTCACCACGTTTGGCGATATCTCGATTTCGGCGATTTCCCCTAGTATAATGCCTTCAGAAGCCCGTAAAAATTCGTCAGATCGCGAAGAAGCCAGTCCTCGACGCAGTGTGACCGGTAAGCTCCCAGTAGCTATTCCGATCATGTTTTCCTGAATTATTCGACCCGGATCCAAAATTTCACCACTTTTGGCGATTTCTCGATTTCGGCGATTTCCCCTAGTATAATGCCTTCAGAAGCCCGTAAAAATTCGTCAGATCGCGACGAAGCCAGTCCTCGACGCATTGTGACCGGTAAGCTCCCAGTAGCTATTCCGATCAGGTTTTCCTGAATTATTCGACCCGGATCAAAAATTTCACCACTTTTGGCGATTTCTCGATTTCGGCGATTTCCCCTAGTATAATGCCTTCAGAAGCCCGTAAAAATTCGTCAGTCCTCGACGCAGCCAGTCCTCGATGCATTGTGACCGATAAGCTCCCAGTAGCTATTCCGATCAGGCTTTCCTGAATTATTCGACCCGGATCCAAAATTTCACCACTTTTGGCGATTTCTCGATTTCGGCGATTTCCCCTAGTATAATGCCTTCAGAAGCCAGTAAAAATTCGTCAGATCGCGACGAAGCCAGTCCTCGACGTATTGTGACCGGTAAGCTCCCAGTAGCTATTTCGATCAGGTTTTCCTGAATTATTCGACCCGGATCCAAAATTTCACCACTTTTGGCGATTTCTCGATTTCGGCGATTTCCCCTAGTATAATGCCTTCAGAAGCCTATAAAAATTCGTCAGATCGCGACGAAGCCAGTCCTCGACGCATTGTGACCGGTAAGCTCCCAGTAGCTATTCCGATCAGGTTTTCCTGAATTATTCGACCCGGATCCAAAATTTCACCACTTTTGGCGATTTCTCGATTTCGGCGATTTCCCCTAGTATAATGCCTTCAGAAGCCCGTAAAAATTCGTCAGATCGCGACGAAGCCAGTCCTCGACGCATTGTGACCGGTAAGCTCCCAGTAGCTATTCCGATCAGGTTTTCCTTAATTATTCGACCCGGATCCAAAATTTCACCACTTTTGGCGATTTCTCGATTTCGGCGATTTCCCCTAGTATAATGCCTTCAGAAGCCTATAAAAATTCGTCAGATCGCGACGAAGCCAGTCCTCGACGCATTGTGACCGGTAAGCTCCCAGTAGCTATTCCGATCAGGTTTTCCTGAATTATTCGACCCGGATCCAAAATTTCACCACTTTTGGCGATTTCTCGATTTCGGCGATTTCCCCTAGTATAATGCCTTCAGAAGCCCGTAAAAATTCGTCAGATCGCGACGAAGCCAGTCCTCGACGCATTGTGACCGGTAAGCTCCCAGTAGCTATTCCGATCAGGTTTTCCTGAATTATTCGACCCGGATCCAAAATTTCACCACTTTTGGCGATTTCTCGATTTCGGCGATTTCCCCTAGTATAATGCCTTCAGAAGCCCGTAAAAATTCGTCAGTCCTCGACGCAGCCAGTCCTCGACGTATTGTGACCGGTAAGCTCCCAGTAGCTATTCCGATCAGGTTTTTATGAATTATTCGACCCGGATCCAAAATTTCACCACTTTTGGCGATTTTTCGATTTCGGCGATTTCCCCTAGTATAATGCCTTCAGAAGCCCGTAAAAATTTGTCAGATCGCGACGAAGCCAGTCCTCGACGTATTGTGACCGGTAAGCTCCCAGTAGCTATTTCGATCAGGTTTTCCTGAATTATTCGACCCGGATCCAAAATTTCACCACTTTTGGCGATTTCTCGATTTCGGCGATTTCCCCTAGTATAATGCCTTCAGAAGCCTATAAAAATTCGTCAGATCGCGACGAAGCCAGTCCTCGACGCATTGTGACCGGTAAGCTCCCAGTAGCTATTCCGATCAGGTTTTCCTGAATTATTCGACCCGGATCCAAAATTTCACCACTTTTGGCGATTTCTCGATTTCGGCGATTTCCCCTAGTATAATGCCTTCAGAAGCCCGTAAAAATTCGTCAGATCGCGACGAAGCCAGTCCTCGACGCATTGTGACCGGTAAGCTCCCAGTAGCTATTCCGATCAGGTTTTCCTAAATTATTCGACCCGGATCCAAAATTTCACCACTTTTGGCGATTTCTCGATTTCGGCGATTTCCCCTAGTATAATGCCTTCAGAAGCCCGTAAAAATTCGTCAGATCGCGACGAAGCCAGTCCTCGACGGATTGTGACCGGTAAGCTCCCAGTAGCTATTCCGATCAGGTTTTCCTGAATTATTCGACCCGGATCCAAAATTTCACCACTTTTGGCGATTTCTCGATTTCGGCGATTTCCCCTAGTATAATGCCTTTAGAAGCCCGTAAAAATTCGTCAGATCGTGAAGAAGCCAGTCCTCGACGCATTGTGACCGGTAAGCTCCCAGTAGCTATGCCGATCAGGTTTTCCTAAATTATTCGACCCGGATCCAAAATTTCACCACTTTTGGCGATTTCTCGATTTCGGCGATTTCCCCTAGTATAATGCCTTCAGAAGCCCGTAAAAATTCGTCAGTCCTCGACGCAGCCAGTCCTCGACGCATTGTGACCGGTATGCTCCCAGTAGCTATTCCGATCAGGTTTTCCTGAATTATTCGACCCGGATCAAAAATTTCACCACTTATGGCGATTTCTCGATTTCGGCGATTTCCCCTAGTATAATTCCTTCAGAAGCCCGTAAAAATTCATCAGTCCTCGACGCATTGTGACCGGTAAGCTCCCAGTAGCTATTCCGATCAGGTTTTCCTGAATTATTTGACCCGGATCCAAAATTTCACCACTTTTGGCGATTTCTCAATTTCGGCGATTTCCCCTATTATAATGCCTTCAGAAGCCCGTAAAAATTCGTCAGATCGCGACGAAGCAAGTCCTCGACGCATTGTGACCGGTAAGCTCCCAGTAGCTATTCCGATCAGGTTTTCCTGAATTATTCGACCCGGATCCAAAATTTCACCACTTTTGGCGATTTCTCGATTTCGGCGATTTCCCCTAGTATAATGCCTTTAGAAGCCCGTAAAAATTCGTCAGATCGTGACGAAGCCAGTCCTCGACGCATTGTGACCGGTAAGCTCCCAGTAGCTATGCCGATCAGGTTTTCCTAAATTATTCGACCCGGATCCAAAATTTCACCACTTTTGGCGATTTCTCGATTTCGGCGATTTCCCCTAGTATAATGCCTTCAGAAGCCCGTAAAAATTCGTCAGTCCTCGACGCAGCCAGTCCTCGACGCATTGTGACCGGTAAGCTCCCAGTAGCTATTCCGATCATGTTTTCCTGAATTATTCAACCCGAATCCAAAATTTCACCACTTTTGGCGTTTTCTCGATTTCGGCGATTTCCTCTAGTATAATGCCTTCAGAAGCCCGTAAAAATTCGTCAGTCCTCGACGCAGCCAGTCCTCGACGCATTGTGACCGGTAAGCTCCCAGTAGCTATTCCGATCAGGTTTTCCTGAATTATTCGACCCGGATCAAAAATTTCACCACTTTTGGCGATTTCTCGATTTCGGCGATTTCCCCTAGTATAATGCCTTCAGAAGCCCGTAAAAATTCGTCAGATCACGACGAAGCCAGTCCTCGACGTATTGTGACCGGTAAGCTCCCAGTAGCTATTCCGATCATGTTTTCCTGAATTATTCGACCCGGATCCAAAATTTCACCACTTTTGGCGATTTCTCGATTTCGGCGATTTCCCCTAGTATAATGCCTTCAGAAGCCCGTAAAAATTCGTCAGATCGCGACGAAGCCAGTCCTCGACGTATTGTGACCGGTAAGCTTCCAGTAGCTATTTTGATCAGGTTTTCCTGAATTATTCGACCCGGATCCAAAATTTCACCACTTTTGGCGATTTCTCGATTTCGGCGATTTCCCCTAGTATAATGCCTTCAGAAGCCTATAAAAATTCGTCAGATCGCGACGAAGCCAGTCCTCGACGCATTGTGACCGGTAAGCTCCCAGTAGCTATTCCGATCAGGTTTTCCTGAATTATTCGACCCGGATCCAAAATTTCACCACTTTTGGCGATTTCTCGATTTCGGCGATTTCCCCTAGTATAATGCCTTCAGAAGCCCGTAAAAATTCGTCAGATCGCGACGAAGCCAGTCCTCGACGCATTGTGACCGGTAAGATCCCAGTAGCTATTCCGATCAGGTTTTCCTGAATTATTCGACCCGGATCCAAAATTTCACCACTTTTGGCGATTTCTCGATTTCGGCGATTTCTCCTAGTATAATGCCTTCAGAAGCCCGTAAAAATTCGTCAGTCCTCGACGCATTGTGACCGGTATGCTCCCAGTAGCTATTCCGATCAGGTTTTCCTGAATTATTCGACCCGGATCAAAAATTTCACCACTTATGGCGATTTCTCGATTTCGGCGATTTCCCCTAGTATAATTCCTTCAGAAGCCCGTAAAAATTCATCAGTCCTCGACGCATTGTGACCGGTAAGCTCCCAGTAGCTATTCCGATCAGGTTTTCCTGAATTATTTGACCCGGATCCAAAATTTCACCACTTTTGGCGATTTCTCGATTTCGGTGATTTCCCCTAATATAATGCATTCAGAAGCCCGTAAAAATTCGTCAGATCGCGACGAAGCAAGTCCTCGACGCATTGTGACCGGTAAGCTCCCTGTAGCTATTCCGATCAGGTTTTCCTGAATTATTCGACCCTGATCCAAAATTTCACCACTTTTGGCGATTTCTCGATTTCGGCGATTTCCCCTAGTATAATGCCTTCAGAAGCCCGTAAAAATTCGTCAGTCCTCGACGCAGCCAGTCCTCGACGCATTGTGACCGGTATGCTCCCAGTAGCTATTCCGATCATGTTTTCCTGAATTATTCAACCCGAATCCAAAATTTCACCACTTTTGGCGATTTCTCGATTTCGGCGATTTCCCCTAGTATAATGCCTTCAGAAGCCCGTAAAAATTCGTCAGTCCTCGACGCAGCCAGTCCTCGACGCATTGTGACCGGTAAGCTCCCAGTAGCTATTCCGATCAGGTTTTCCTGAATTATTCGACCCGGATCCAAAATTTCACCACTTTTGGCGATTTCTCGATTTCGGCGATTTCCCCTAGTATAATGCCTTCAGAAGCCCGTAAAAATTCGTCAGATCACGACGAAGCCAGTCCTCGACGCATTGTGACCGGTAAGCTCCCAATAGCTATTCCGATCATGTTTTCCTGTATTATTCGACCCGGATCCAAAATTTTACCACTTTTGGCGATTTCTCGATTTCGGCGATTTCCCCTAGTATAATGCCTTCAGAAGCCCGTAAAAATTCGTCAGATCGCGACGAAGCCAGTCCTCGACGTATTGTGACCGGTAAGCTCCCAGTAGCTATTTCGATCAGGTTTTCCTGAATTATTCGACCCGGATCCAAAATTTCACCACTTTTGGCGATTTCTCGATTTCGGCGATTTCCCCTAGTATAATGCCTTCAGAAGCCCGTAAAAATTCGTCAGATCGCGACGAAGCCAGTCCTCGATGCATTGTGACCGGTAAGCTCCCAGTAGCTATTCCGATCAGGTTTTCTTGACTTATTCGACCCGGATCCAAAATTTCACCACTTTTGGCGATTTCTCGATTTCGGCGATTTCCCCTAGTATAATGCCTTCAGAAGCCCGTAAAAATTCGTCAGATCGCGACGAAGCCAGTCCTCGATGCATTGTGACCGGTAAGCTCCCAGTAGCTATTCCGATCAGGTTTTCCTGAATTATTCGACCCGGATCCAAAATTTCACCACTTTTGGCGATTTTTCGATTTCGGCGATTTCCCCTAGTATAATGCCTTTAGAAGCCCGTAAAAATTCGTCACATCGCGACGAAGCCAGTCCTCGACGCATTGTGACCGGTAAGCTCCCAGTAGCTATTCCGATCAGGTTTTCCTGAATTATTCGACCCGGATCCAAAATTTCACCACTTTTGGCGATTTCTCGATTTCGGCGATTTCCCTTAGTATAATGCCTTCAGAATCCCGTAAAAATTCGTCAGATCGCGACGAAGCCAGTCCTCGACGCATTGTGACCGGTAAGCTCCCAGTAGCTATTCCGATCAGGTGTTCCTGAATTATTCGACCCGGATCCAAAATTTTACCACTTTTGGCGATTTCTCGATTTCGGTGATTTCCCCTAGTATAATGCCTTCAGAAGCCCGTAAAAATTCGTCAGATGGCGACGAAGCCAGTCCTCGACGCATTGTGACCGATAAGCTCCCAGTAGCTATTCCGATCAGGTTTTCCTGAATTATTCGACCCGGATCCAAAATTTTACCACTTTTGGCGATTTCTCGATTTCGGCGATTTCCCCTAGTATAATGCCTTCAGAATCCCGTAAAAATTCGTCAGATCGCGACGAAGCCAGTCCTCGACGCATTGTGACCCGTAAGCTCCCAGTAGCTATTCCGATCAGGTTTTCCTGAATTATTCGACCCGGATCCAAAATTTTACCACTTTTGGCGATTTCTCGATTTCGGCGATTTTCCCTAGTATAATGCCTTCAGAAGCCTGTAAAAATTCGTCAGATCGCGACAAAGCCAGTCCTCGACGCATTGTGACCGGTAAGCTCCCAGTAGCTATTCCGATCAGGTTTTCCTGAATTATTCGACCCGGATCCAAAATTTCACCACTTTTGGCGATTTCTCGATTTCGGCGATTTCCCCTAGTATAATGCCTTCAGAAGCCCGTAAAAATTCGTCAGATCGCGACGAAGCCAGTCCTGGACGCATTGTGACCGGTAAGCTCCCAGTAGCTATTCCGATCAGGTTTTCCTGAATTATTCGACCCGGATCCAAAATTTCACCACTTTTGGCGATTTCTCGATTTCGGCGACGCATTGTGACCGGTAAGCTCCCAGTAGCTATTCCGATCAGGTTTTCCTGAATTATTCGACCCGGATCCAAAATTTCACCACTTTTGGCGATTTCTCGATTTCGGCGATTTCCCCTAGTATAATGCCTTCAGAAGCCCGTAAAAATTCGTCAGATCGCGACGAAGCCAATCCTCGACGCATTGTGACCGGTAAGCTCCCAGTAGCTATTCCGATCAGGTTTTCCTGATTTATTCGACCCGGATCCAAAATTTCACCACTTTTGGCGATTTCTCGATTTCGGCGATTTCCCCTAGTATAATGCCTTCAGAAGCCCGTAAAAATTCGTCAGATCGCGACGAAGCCAGTCCTCGACGCATTGTGACCCGTAAGCTCCCAGTAGCTATTCCGATCAGGTTTTCCTGAATTATTCGACCCGGATCCAAAATTTCACCACTTTTGGCGATTTCTCGATTTCGGCGATTTCCCCTAGTATAATGCCTTCAGAAGCCCGTAAAAATTCGTCAGATCGCGACGAAGCCAGTCCTCGACGCATTGTGACCGGTAAGCTCCCAGTAGCTATTCCGATCAGGTTTTCCTGATTTATTCGACCCGGATCCAAAATTTCACCACTTTTGGCGATTTCTCGATTTCGGCGATTTCCCCTAGTATAATGCCTTCAGAAGTCCGTAAAAATTCGTCAGATCGCGACGAAGCCAGTCCTCGACGCATTGTGACCGGTAAGCTCCCACTAGCTATTCCGATCAGGTTTTCCTGAATTATTCGACCCGGATCCAAAATTTCACCACTTTTGGCGATTTCTCGATTTCGGCGATTTCCCCTAGTATAATGCCTTCAGAAGCCCGTAAAAATTCGTCAGATCGCGACGAAGCCAGTCCTCGATGCATTGTGACCGGTAAGCTCCCAGTAGCTATTCCGATCAGGTTTTCCTGAATTATTCGACCCGGATCCAAAATTTCACCACTTTTGGCGATTTCTCGATTTCGGCGATTTCCCCTAGTATAATGCCTTCAGAAGCCCGTAAAAATTCGTCAGATCGCGACGAAGCCAGTCCTCGACGCATTGTGACCGGTAAGCTCCCAGTAGCTATTCCGATCAGGTTTTCCTGAATTATTTGACCCGGATCCAAAATTTCACCACTTTTGGCGATTTCTCGATTTCGGCAACTTCCCCTAGTATAATGCCTTCAGAAGCCCGTAAAAATTCGTCAGATCACGACGAAGCCAATCCTCGACGCATTGTGACCGGCAGGCTCCCAGTAGCTATTCCGATAAGGTTTTCCTGAATTATTTGACCCGGATCCAAAATTTCACCACTTTTGGCGATTTCTCGATTTCGGCGATTTCCCCTAGTATAATGCCTTCAGAAGCCCGTAAAAATTCGTCAGATCACGACGAAGCCAATCCTCGACGCATTGTGACCGGCAGGCTCCCAGTAGCTATTCCGATCAGGTTTTCCGGAATTATTCAACCCGGATCCAAAATTTCACCACTTTTGCCGATTTCTCGATTTCGGCGATTTCCCCTAGTATAATGCCTTCAGAAGCCCGTAAAAATTCGTCAGATCACGACGAAGCCAATCCTCGACGCATTGTGACCGGCAGGCTCCCAGTAGCTATTCCGATCAGGTTTTCCTGAATTATTCGACCCGGATCCAAAATTTCACCACTTTTGGCGATTTCTCGATTTCGGTGATTTCCCCTAGTATAATGCCTTCAGAAGCCCGTAAAAATTCGTCAGATCACGACGAAGCCAATCCTCGACGCATTGTGACCGGCAGGCTCCCAGTAGCTATTCCGATCAGGTTTTCCTGAATTATTCGACCCGGATCCAAAATTTCACCACTTTTGGCGATTTCCCCTAGTATAATTCCTTCAGAAGCCCGTAAAAATTCGTCAGATCACGACGAAGCCAATCCTCGACGCATTGTGACCGGCAGGCTCCCAGTAGCTATTCCGATCAGGTTTTCCTGAATTATTCGACCCGGATCCAAAATTTCACCACTTTTGGCGATTTCTCGATTTCGGCGATTTCCCCTAGTATAATGCCTTCAGAAGCCCGTAAAAATTCGTCAGATCACGACGAAGCCAATCCTCGACGCATTGTGACCGGCAGGCTCCCAGTAGCTATTCCGATCAGGTTTTCCTGAATTATTCGACCCGGATCCAAAATTTCACCACTTTTGGCGATTTCTCGATTTCGGCGATTTCCCCTAGTATAATGCCTTCAGAAGCCCGTAAAAATTCGTCAGATCACGACGAAGCCAATCCTCGACACATTGTGACCGGCAGGCTCCCAGTAGCTATTTCGATCAGGTTTTCCTGAATTATTCGACCCGGATCCAAAATTTCACCACTTTTGGCGATTTCTCGATTTCGGCGATTTCCCCTAGTATAATACCTTCAGAAGCTCGTAAAAATTCGTCAGATCACGACGAAGCCAATCCTCGACGCATTGTGAACGGCAGGCTCCCAGTAGCTATTCCGATCAGGTTTTCCTGAATTATTCGACCCGGATCCAAAATTTCACCACTTTTGGCGATTTCTCGATTTCGGCGATTTCCCCTAGTATAATGCCTTCAGAAGCCCGTAAAAATTCGTCAAATCACGACGAAGCCAATCCTCGACGCATTGTGACCGGCAGGCTCCCAGTAGCTATTCCGATCAGGTTTTCCTGAATTATTCGACCCGGATCCAAAATTTTACCACTTTTGGCGATTTCTCGATTTCGGCGATTTCCCCTAGTATAATGCCTTCAGAAGCCCGTAAAAATTCGTCAGATCACGACGAAGCCAATCCTCGACGCATTGTGACCGGCAGGCTCCCAGTAGCTATTTCGATCAGGTTTTCCTGAATTATTCGACCCGGATCCAAAATTTCACCACTTTTGGCGATTTCTCGATTTCGGCGATTTCCCTTAGTATAATGCCTTCAGAAGCCCGTAAAAATTTGTCAGATCACGACGAAGCCAATCCTCGACGCATTGTGACCGGCAGGCTCCCAGTAGCTATTCCGATCAGGTTTTCCTGAATTATTCGACCCGGATCCAAAATTTCACCACTTTTGGCGATTTCCCCTAGTATAATGCCTTCAGAAGCCCGTAAAAATTCGTCAGATCACGACGAAGCCAATCCTCGACCCATTGTGACCGGCAGGATCCCAGTAGCAATTCCGATCAGGTTTTCTGAATTATTCGACCCAGATCCAAAATTTCACCACTTTTGGCGATTTTCCCTAGTATAATTCCTTCAGAATCCCGTAAAAATTCGTCAGATCACGACGAAGCCAATCCTCGACGCATTGTGACCACCAGGCTCCCAGTAGCTATTCCGATCAGGTTTTCCTGAATTATTCGACCCGGATCCAAACTTTCACCACTTTTGGCGATTTCTCGATTTCGGCGATTTCCCCTAGTATAATGCCTTCAGAAGCCCGTAAAAATTCGTCAGATCACGACGAAGCCAATCCTCGACGCATTGTGACCGGCAGGCTCCCAGTAGCTATTCCGATCAGGTTTTCCTGAATTATTCGACCCGGATCCAAAATTTTACCACTTTTGGCGATTTCTCGATTTCGGCGATTTCCCCTAGTATAATGCCTTCAGAAGCCCGTAAAAATTCGTCAGATCACGACGAAGCCGATCCTCGATGCATTGTGACCGAGAGGCTCCCAGTAGCTATTCCGATCAGGTTTTCCTGAATTATTCGACCCGGATCCAAAATTTCACCACTTTTGGCGATTTCTCGATTTCGGCGATTTCCCCTAGTATAATGCCTTCAGAAGCCCGTAAAAATTCGTCAGATCACGACGAAGCCAATTCTCGATGCATTGTGACCGGCAGGCTCCCAGTAGCTATTCCGATCAGGTTTTCCTGAATTATTCGACCCGGATCCAAAATTTTACCACTTTTGGCGATTTCTCGATTTCGGCGATTTCCCCTAGTATAATGCCTTCAGAAGCCCGTAAAAATTCGTCAGATCACGACGAAGTCAATCCTCGACGCATTGTGACCGGCAGGCTCCCAGTAGCTATTCCGATCAGGTTTTCCTGAATTATTCGACCCGGATCCAAAATTTCACCACTTTTGGCGATTTCGGCGATTTCCCCTAGTATAATGCCTTCAGAAGCCCGTAAAAATTCGTCAGATCACGACGAAGCCAATCCTCGACGCATTGTGACCGGCAGGCTCCCAGTAGCTATTCCGATCAGGTTTTCCTGAATTATTCGACCCGGATCAAAAATTTCACCACTTTTGGCGATTTCTCGATTTCGGCGATTTCCCCTAGTATAATGCCTTCAGAAGCCCGTAAAAATTCGTCAGCTCATGACGAAGCCAATCCTCGACGCATTGTGACCGGCAGGCTCCCAGTAGCTTTTCCGATCAGGTTTTCCTGAATTATTCGACCCGGATCCAAAATTTCACCACTTTTGGCGATTTCTCGATTTCGGCGATTTCCCCTAGTATAATGCCTTCAGAAGCTCGTAAAAATTCGTCAGATCACGACGAAGCCAATCCTCGACGCATTGTGACCGGCAGGCTCCCAGTAGCTTTTCCGATCAGGTTTTCCTGAATTATTCGACCCGGATCCAAAATTTCACCACTTTTGGTGATTTCCCCTAGTATAATGCCTTCAGAAGCCCGTAAAAATTCGTCAGATCACGACGAAGCCAATCATCGACGCATTGTGACCGGCAGGCTCCCAGTAGCTATTCCGATCAGATTTTCCTGAATTATTTGACCCGGATCCAAAATTTCACCACTTTTGGCGATTTCTCGATTTCGGCGATTTCCCCTAGTATAATGCCTTCAGAAGCCCGTAAAAATTCGTCAGATCACGACGAAGCCAATCCTCGACGCATTGTGACCGGCAGGCTCCCAGTAGCTATTCCGATCAGGTTTTATTGAATTATTCGACCCGGATCCAAAATTTCACCACTTTTGGCGATTTCTCGATTTCGGCGATTTCCCCTAGTATAATGCCTACAGAAGCCCGTAAAAATTCGTCAGATCACGACGAAGCCAATTCTCGACGCATTGTGACCGGCAGGCTCCCAGTAGCTATTCCGATCAGGTTTTCCTGAATTATTCGACCCGGATCCAAAATTTCACCACTTTTGGCGATTTCTCGATTTCGGCGATTTCCCCTAGTATAATGCCTTCAGAAGCCCGTAAAAATTCGTCAGATCACGACGAAGCCAATCCTCGACGCATTGTGACCGGCAGGCTCCCAGTAGCTATTCCGATCAGGTTTTCCTGAATTATTCGACCCGGATCCAAAATTTCACCACTTTTGGCGATTTCGGCGATTTCCCCTAGTATAATGCCTTCAGAAGCCCGTAAAAATTCGTCAGATCACGACGAAGCCAATCCTCGACGCATTGTGACCGGCAGGCTCCCAGTAGCTATTCCGATCAGGTTTTCCTGAATTATTCGACCCGGATCCAAAATTTCACCACTTTTGGCGATTTCTCGATTTCGGCGATTTCCCCTAGTATAATGCCTTCAGAAGCCCGTAAAAATTCGTCAGATCACGACGAAGCCAATCCTCGTCGCATTGTGACCGGCAGGCTCCCAGTAGCTATTCCGATCAGGTTTTCCTGAATTATTCGACCCGGATCCAAAATTTCACCACTTTTGCCGATTTCGGCGATTTCCCCTAGTATAATGCCTTCAGAAGCCCGTAAAAATTCGTCAGATCACGACGAAGCCAATCCTCGACGCATTGTGACCGGCAGGCTCCCAGTAGCTATTTCGATCAGGTTTTCCTGAATTATTCGACCCGGATCCAAAATTTCACCACTTTTGGCGATTTCTCGATTTCGGCGATTTCCCCTAGTATAATGCCTTCAGAAGCCCGTAAAAATTCGTCAGATCACGACGAAGCCAATCCTCGACGCATTGTGACCGGCAGGCTCCCAGTAGCTTTTCCGATCAGGTTTTCCTGAATTATTCGACCCGGATCCAAAATTTCACCACTTTTGGCGATTTCTCGATTTCGGCGATTTCCCCTAGTATAATGCCTTCAGAAGCCCGTAAAAATTCGTCAGATCACGACGAAGCCAATCCTCGACGCATTGTGACCGGCAGGCTCCCAGTAGCTATTCCGATCAGGTTTTCCTGAATTATTCGACCCGGATCCAAAATTTCACCACTTTTGGCGATTTCTCGATTTCGGCGATTTCCCCAAGTATAATGCCTTCAGAAGCCCGTAAAAATTCGTCAGGTCACGACGAAGCCAATCCTCGACGCATTGTGACCAGCAGGCTCCCAGTAGCTATTCCGATCAGGTTTTCCTGAATTATTCGACCCGGATCCAAAATTTCAAGACTTTTGGCGATTTCTCGATTTCGGCGATTTCCCCTAGTATAATGCCTTCAGAAGCCCGTAAAAATTCGTCAGGTCACGACGAAGGCAATCCTCGACGCATTGTGACCGGCAGGCTCCCAGTAGCTATTCCGATCAGGTTTTCCTGAATTATTCGACCCGGATCCAAAATTTCACCACTTTTGGCGATTTCTCGATTTCGGCAATTTCCCCTAGTATAATGCCTTCAGAAGCCCGTAAAAATTCGTCAGGTCACGACGAAGCCAATCCTCGACGCATTGTGACCGGCAGGCTCCCAGTAGCTATTCCGATCAGGTTTTCCTGAATTATTCGACCCGGATCCAAAATTTCACCACTTTTGGCGATTTCTCGATTTCGGCGATTTCCCCTAGTATAATGCCTTCAGAAGCCCGTAAAAATTCGTCAGGTCACGACGAAGGCAATCCTCGACGCATTGTGACCGGCAGGCTCCCAGTAGCTATTCCGATCAGGTTTTCCTGAATTATTCGACCCGGATCCAAAATTTCACCACTTTTGGCGATTTCTCGATTTCGGCGATTTCCCCTAGTATAATGCCTTCAGAAGCCCGTAAAAATTCGTCAGGTCACGACGAAGGCAATCCTCGACGCATTGTGACCGGCAGGCTCCCAGTAGCTATTCCGATCAGGTTTTCCTGAATTATTCGACCCGGATCCAAAATTTCACCACTTTTGGCGATTTCTCGATTTCGGCGATTTCCCCTAGTATAATGCCTTCAGAAGCCCGTAAAAATTCGTCAGGTCACGACGAAGGCAATCCTCGACGCATTGTGACCGGCAGGCTCCCAGTAGCTATTCCGATCAGGTTTTCCTGAATTATTCGACCCGGATCCAAAATTTCACCACTTTTGGCGATTTCTCGATTTCGGCGATTTCCCCTAGTATAATGCCTTCAGAAGCCCGTAAAAATTCGTCAGGTCACGACGAAGGCAATCCTCGACGCATTGTG
Source organism: Excoecaria cochinchinensis (assembly GCA_947683425.1). Taxonomy (NCBI): domain Eukaryota; kingdom Viridiplantae; phylum Streptophyta; class Magnoliopsida; order Malpighiales; family Euphorbiaceae; genus Excoecaria; species Excoecaria cochinchinensis. The sequence goes on from CANTUQ010000347.1 coordinate 65,806, forward strand.
ACCGGCAGGCTCCCAGTAGCTATTCCGATCAGGTTTTCCTGAATTATTCGACCCGGATCCAAAATTTCACCACTTTTGGCGATTTCTCGATTTCGGCGATTTCCCCTAGTATAATGCCTTCAGAAGCCCGTAAAAATTCGTCAGGTCACGACGAAGGCAATCCTCGACACATTGTGACCGGCAGGCTCCCAGTAGCTATTCCGATCAGGTTTTCCTGAATTATTCGACCCGGATCCAAAATTTCACCACTTTTGGCGATTTCTCGATTTCGGCGATTTCCCCTAGTATAATGCCTTCAGAAGCCCGTAAAAATTCGTCAGATCACGACGAAGCCAATCCTCGACGCATTGTGACCGACAGGCTCCCAGTAGCTATTCCGATCAGGTTTTCCTGAATTATTCGACCCGGATCCAAAATTTCACCACTTTTGGCGATTTCTCGATTTCGGCGATTTCCCCTAGTATAATGCCTTCAGAATCCCGTAAAAATTCGTCAGGTCACGACGAAGGCAATCCTCGACGCATTGTGACCGGCAGGCTCCCAGTAGCTATTCCAATCAGGTTTTCCTGAATTATTCGACCCGGATCCAAAATTTTACCACTTTTGGCGATTTCTCGATTTCGGCGATTTCCCCTAGTATAATGCCTTCAGAAGCCCGTAAAAATTCGTCAGGTCACGACGAAGCCAATCCTCGACGCATTGTGACCGGCAGGCTCCCAGTAGCTATTCCGATCAGGTTTTCATGAATTATTCGACCCGGATCCAAAATTTCACCACTTTTGGCGATTTCTCGATTTCGGCGATTTCCCCTAGTATAATGCCTTCAGAAGCCCGTAAAAATTCGTCAGATCACGACGAAGCCAATCCTCGACGCATTGTGACCGACAGGCTCCCAGTAGCTATTCCGATCAGGTTTTCCTGAATTATTCGACCCGGATCCAAAATTTCACCACTTTTGGCGATTTCTCGATTTCGGCGATTTCCCCTAGTATAATGCCTTCAGAATCCCGTAAAAATTCGTCAGGTCACGACGAAGGCAATCCTCGACGCATTGTGACCGGCAGGCTCCCAGTAGCTATTCCGATCAGGTTTTCCTGAATTATTCGACCGGATCCAAAATTTCACCACTTTTGGCGATTTCGGCGATTTCCCCTAGTATAATGCCTTCAGAAGCCCGTAAAAATTCGTCAGATCACGACGAAGCCAATCCTCGACGCATTGTGACCGGCAGACTCCCAGTAGCTATTTCGATCAGGTTTTCCTGAATTATTCGACCCGGATCCAAAATTTTACCACTTTTGGCGATTTCTCGATTTCGGCGATTTCCCCTAGTATAATGCCTTCAGAAGCCCGTAAAAATTCGTCAGGTCACGACGAGGCCAATCCTCGACGCATTGTGACCGGCAGGCTCCCAGTAGCTATTCCGATCAGGTTTTCCTGAATTATTCGACCCGGATTCAAAATTTCACCACTTTTGGCGATTTCTCGATTTCGGCGACTTCCCCTAGTATAATGCCTTCAGAAGCCCGTAAAAATTCGTCAGATCACGACGAAGCCAATCCTCGACGCATTGTGACCGGCAGGCTCCCAGTAGCTATTCCGATCAGGTTTTCCTGAATTATTCGACCCGGATCCAAAATTTCACCACTTTTGGCGATTTCTCGATTTCGGCGATTTTCCCTAGTATAATGCCTTCAGAAGCCCGTAAAAATTCGTCAGATCACGACGAAGCCAATCCTCGACGCATTGTGACCGGCAGGCTCCCAGTAGCTATTCCGATCAGGTTTTCCTGAATTATTCGACCCGGATCAAAAATTTCACCACTTTTGGCGATTTCCCCTAGTATAATTCCTTCAGAAGCCCGTAAAAATTCATCAGATCACGACGAAATCAATCCTCGACGCATTGTGACCGGCAGGCTCCCAGTAGCTATTCCGATCAGGTTTTCCTGAATTATTCGACCCGGATCCAAAATTTCACCACTTTTGGCGATTTCTCGATTTCGGCGATTTCCCCTAGTATAATGCCTTCAGAAGCCCGTAAAAATTCGTCAGATCACGACGAAGCCAATCCTCGACGCATTGTGACCGGCAGGCTCCCAGTAGCTATTCCGATCAGGTTTTATTGAATTATTCGACCCGGATCCAAAATTTCACCACTTTTGGCGATTTCTCGATTTCGGCGATTTCCCCTAGTATAATGCCTTCAGAAGCCCGTAAAAATTCGTCAGATCACGACGAAGCCAATCCTCGACGCATTGTGACCGGCAGGCTCCCAGTAGCTATTCCGATCAGGTTTTCCTGAATTATTCGACCCGGATCCAAAATTTCACCACTTTTGGCGATTTCTCGATTTCGGCGATTTCCCCTAGTATAATGCCTTCAGAAGCCCGTAAAAATTCGTCAGATCACGACGAAGCCAATCCTCGACGCATTGTGACCGGCAGGCTCCCAGTAGCTATTCCGATCAGGTTTTCCTGAATTATTCGACCCGGATCCAAAATTTCACCACTTTTGGCGATTTCTCGATTTCGGCGATTTCCCCTAGTATAATGCCTTCAGAAGCCCGTAAAAATTCGTCAGATCACGACGAAGCCAATCCTCGACGCATTGTGACCGGCAGGCTCCCAGTAGCTATTCCGATCAGGTTTTCCTGAATTATTCGACCCGGATCCAAAATTTCACCACTTTTGGCGATTTCTCGATTTCGGCGATTTCCCCTAGTATAATGCCTTCAGAAGCCCGTAAAAATTCGTCAGATCACGACGAAGCCAATCCTCGACGCATTGTGACCGGCAGGCACCCAGTAGCTATTCCGATCAGGTTTTCCTGAATTATTCCACCCGGATCCAAAATTTCACCACTTTTGGCGATTTCTCGATTTCGGCGATTTCCCCTAGTATAATGCCTTCAGAAGCCCGTAAAAATTCGTCAGATCACGACGAAGCCAATCCTCGACGCATTGTGACCGGCAGGCTCCCAGTAGCTATTCCGATCAGGTTTTCCTGAATTATTCGACTCGGATCCAAAATTTCACCACTTTGGGCGATTTCTCGATTTCGGCGATTTCCCCTAGTATAATGCCTTCAGAAGCCCGTAAAAATTCGTCAGATCACGACGAAATCAATCCTCGACGCATTGTGACCGGCAGGCTCCCAGTAGCTATTCCGATCAGGTTTTCCTGAATTATTCGACCCGGATCCAAAATTTCACCACTTTTGGCGATTTCTCGATTTCGGCGATTTCCCCTAGTATAATGCCTTCAGAAGCCCGTAAAAATTCGTCAGATCACGACGAAGCCAATCCTCGACGCATTGTGACCGGCAGGCTCCCAGTAGCTATTCCGATCAGGTTTTCCTGAATTATTCGACCCGGATCCAAAATTTCACCACTTTTGGCGATTTCTCGATTTCGGCGATTTCCCCTAGTATAATGCGTTCAGAAGCCCGTAAAAATTCGTCAGATCACGACGAAGCCAATCCTCGACGCATTGTGACCGGCAGGCTCCCAGTAGCTATTCCGATCAGGTTTTCCTGAATTATTCGACCCGGATCCAAAATTTCACCACATTTGGCGATTTCTCGATTTCGGCGATTTCCCCTAGTATAATGCCTTCAGAAGCCCGTAAAAATTCGTCAGATCACGACGAAGCCAATCCTCGACGCATTGTGACCGGCAGGCTCCCAGTAGCTATTCCGATCAGGTTTTCCTGAATTATTCGACCCGGATCCAAAATTTCACCACATTTGGCGATTTCTCGATTTCGGCGATTTCCCCTAGTATAATGCCTTCAGAAGCCCGTAAAAATTCGTCAGATCACGACGAAGCCAATCCTCGACGCATTGTGACCGGCAGGCTCCCAGTAGCTCTTCCGATCAGGTTTTCCTGAATTATTCGACCCGGATCCAAAATTTCACCACTTTTGGCGATTTCCCCTAGTATAATTCCTTCAGAAGCCCGTAAAAATTCGTCAGATTACGACGAAATCAATCCTCGACGCATTGTGACCGGCAGGCTCCCAGTAGCTATTCCGATCAGGTTTTCCTGAATTATTCGACCCGGATCCAAAATTTCACCACTTTTGGCGATTTCTCGATTTCGGCGATTTCCCCTAGTATAATGCCTTCAGAAGCCCGTAAAAATTCGTCAGATCACGACGAAGCCAATCCTCGACGCATTGTGACCGGCAGGCTCCCAGTAGCTATTCCGATCAGGTTTTCCTGAATTATTCGACCCGGATCCAAAATTTCACCACTTTTAGCGATTTCTCGATTTCGGCGATTTCCCCTAGTATAATGCCTTCAGAAGCCCGTAAAAATTCGTCAGATCAAGACGAAGCCAATTCTCGACGCATTGTGACCGGCAGGATCCCAATAGCTATTCCGATCAGGTTTTCCTGAATTATTCGTCCCGGATCCAAAATTTCACCACTTTTAGCGATTTCTCGATTTCGGCGATTTCCCCTAGTATAATGCCTTCAGAAGCCCGTAAAAATTCGTCAGATCACGACGAAATCAATCCTCGACGCATTGTGACCGGCAGGCTCCCATTAGCTATTCCGATCAGGTTTTCCTGAATTATTCGACCCGGATCCAAAATTTCACCACTTTTGGCGATTTCTCGATTTCGGCGATTTCCCCTAGTATAATGCCTTCAGAAGCCCGTAAAAATTCGTCAGATCACGACGAAGCCAATCCTCGACGCATTGTGACCGGCAGGCTCCCAGTAGCTATTCCGATCAGGTTTTCCTTAATTATTCGACCCGGATCCAAAATTTCACCACTTTTGGCGATTTCTCGATTTCGGCGATTTCCCCTAGTATAATACCTTCAGAAGCCCGTAAAAATTCGTCAGATCACGACAAAGCCAATCCTCGACGCATTGTGACCGGCAGGCTCCCAGTAGCTATTCCGATCAGGTTTACCTGAATTATTCGACCCGGATCCAAAATTTCACCACTTTTGGCGATTTCTCGATTTCGGCGATTTCCCCTAGTATAATACCTTCAGAAGCCCGTAAAAATTCGTCAGATCACGACGAAGCCAATCCTCGACGCATTGTGACCGGCAGGCTCCCAGTAGCTATTCCGATCAGGTTTTCCTGAATTATTCGACCCGGATCCAAAATTTCACCACTTTTGGCGATTTCTCGATTTCGGCGATTTCCCCTAGTATAATGCCTTCAGAAGCCCGTAAAAATTCGTCAGATCACGACGAAGCCAATCCTCGACGCATTGTGACCGGCAGGCTCCCAGTAGCTATTCCGATCAGGTTTTCCTGAATTATTCGACCCGGATCCAAAATTTCACCACTTTTGGCGATTTCTCGATTTCGGCGATTTCTCCTAGTATAATGCCTTCAGAAGCCCGTAAAAATTCGTCAGATCACGACGAAGCCAATCCTCGACGCATTGAGACCGGCAGGCTCCCAGTAGCTATTCCGATCAGGTTTTCCTGAATTATTCGACCCGGATCCAAAATTTCACCACTTTTGGCGATTTCTCGATTTCGGCGATTTCCCCTAGTATAATGCCTTCAGAAGCCCGTAAAAATTCGTCAGATCACGACGAAGCCAATCCTCGACGCATTGTGACCGGCAGGCTCCCAGTAGCTATTCCGATCAGGTTTTCCTGAATTATTCGACCCGGATCCAAAATTTCACCACTTTTGGCGATTTCTCGATTTCGGCGATTTCCCCTAGTATAATGCCTTCAGAAGCCCGTAAAAATTCGTCAGATCACGACGAAATCAATCCTCGACGCATTGTGACCGGCAGGCTCCCAGTAGCTATTCCGATCAGGTTTTCCTGAATTATTCGACCCGGATCCAAAATTTCACCACTTTTGGCGATTTCTCGATTTCGGCGATTTCCCCTAGTATAATGCCTTCAGAAGCCCGTAAAAATTCGTCAGATCACGACGAAGCCAATCCTCGACGCATTGTGACCGGCAGGCTCCCAGTAGCTATTCCGATAAGGTTTTCCTGAATTATTCGACCCGGATCCAAAATTTCACCACTTTTGGCGATTTCTCGATTTCGGCGATTTCCCCTAGTATAATGCGTTCAGAAGCCCGTAAAAATTCGTCAGATCACGACGAAGCCAATCCTCGACGCATTATGACCGGCAGGCTCCCAGTAGCTATTCCGATCAGGTTTTCCTGAATTATTCGACCCGGATCCAAAATTTCACCACATTTGGCGATTTCTCGATTTCGGCGATTTCCCCTAGTATAATGCCTTCAGAAGCCCGTAAAAATTCGTCAGATCACGACGAATCCAATCCTCGACGCATTGTGACCGGCAGGCTCCCAGTAGCTATTCCAATCAGGTTTTCCTGAATTATTCGACCCGAATCCAAAATTTCACCACTTTTGGCGATTTCTCGATTTCGGCGATTTCCCCTAGTATAATGCCTTCAGAAGCCCGTAAAAATTCGTCAGATCACGACGAAGCCAATCCTCGACGCATTGTGACCGGCAGGCTCCCAGTAGCTATTCCGATCAGGTTTTCATGAATTATTCGACCCGGATCCAAAATTTCACCACTTTTGCCGATTTCTCGATTTCGGCGATTTCCCCTAGTATAATGCCTTCAGAAGCCCGTAAAAATTCGTCAGATCACGACGAAGCCAATCCTCGACGCATTGTGACCGGCAGGCACCCAGTAGCTATTCCGATCAGGTTTTCCTGAATTATTCGACCCGGATCCAAAATTTCACCACTTTTGGCGATTTCTCGATTTCGGCGATTTCCCCTAGTATAATGCCTTCAGAAGCCCGTAAAAATTCGTCAGATCACGACGAAGCCAATCCTCGACGCATTGTGACCGGCAGGCTCCCAGTAGCTATTCCGATCAGGTTTTCCTGAATTATTCGACTCGGATCCAAAATTTCACCACTTTTGGCGATTTCTCGATTTCGGCGATTTCCCTTAGTATAATGCCTTCAGAAGCCCGTAAAAATTCGTCAGATCACGACGAAATCAATCCTCGACGCATTGTGACCGGCAGGCTCCCAGTAGCTATTCCGATCAGGTTTTCCTGAATTATTCGACCCGGATCCAAAATTTCACCACTTTTGGCGATTTCTCGATTTCGGCGATTTCCCCTAGTATAATGCCTTCAGAAGCCCGTAAAAATTCGTCAGATCACGACGAAGCCAATCCTCGACGCATTGTGACCGGCAGGCTCCCAGTAGCTATTCCGATAAGGTTTTCCTGAATTATTCGACCCGGATCCAAAATTTCACCACTTTTGGCGATTTCTCGATTTCGGCGATTTCCCCTAGTATAATGCGTTCAGAAGCCCGTAAAAATTCGTCAGATCACGACGAAGCCAATCCTCGACGCATTATGACCGGCAGGCTCCCAGTAGCTATTCCGATCAGGTTTTCCTGAATTATTCGACCCGGATCCAAAATTTCACCACATTTGGCGATTTCTCGATTTCGGCGATTTCCCCTAGTATAATGCCTTCAGAAGCCCGTAAAAATTCGTCAGATCACGACGAAGCCAATCCTCGACGCATTGTGACCGGCAGGCTCCCAGTAGCTATTCCGATCAGGTTTTCCTGAATTATTCGACCCGGATCCAAAATTTCACCACATTTGGCGATTTCTCGATTTCGGCGATTTCCCCTAGTATAATGCCTTCAGAAGCCCGTAAAAATTCGTCAGATCACGACGAAGCCAATCCTCGACGCATTGTGACCGGCAGGCTCCCAGTAGCTATTCCGATCAGGTTTTCCTGAATTATTCGACCCGGATCCAAAATTTCACCACTTTTGGCGATTTCCCCTAGTATAATTCCTTCAGAAGCCCGTAAAAATTCGTCAGATCACGACGAAATCAATCCTCGACGCATTGTGACCGGCAGGCTCCCAGTAGCTATTCCGATCAGGTTTTCCTGAATTATTCGACCCGGATCCAAAATTTCACCACTTTTGGCGATTTCTCGATTTCGGCGATTTCCCCTAGTATAATGCCTTCAGAAGCCCGTAAAAATTCGTCAGATCACGACGAAATCAATCCTCGAAGCATTGTGACCGGCAGGCTCCCAGTAGCTATTCCGATCAGGTTTTCCTGAATTATTCGACCCGGATCCAAAATTTCACCACTTTTGGCGATTTCTCGATTTCGGCGATTTCCCCTAGTATAATGCCTTCAGAAGCCCGTAAAAATTCGTCAGATCACGACGAAGCCAATCCTCGACGCATTGTGACCGGCAGGCTCCCAGTAGCTATTCCGATCAGGTTTTCCTGAATTATTCGACCCGGATCCAAAATTTCACCACTTTTGGCGATTTCTCGATTTCGGCGATTTCCCCTAGTATAATACCTTCAGAAGCCCGTAAAAATTCGTCAGATCACGACGAAGCCAATCCTCGACGCATTGTGACCGGCAGGCTCCCAGTAGCTATTCCGATCAGGTTTTCCTGAATTATTCGACCCGGATCCAAAATTTCACCACTTTTGGCGATTTCTCGATTTCGGCGATTTCCCCTAGTATAATGCCTTCAGAAGCCCGTAAAAATTCGTCAGATCACGACGAAGCCATTCCTCGACGCATTGTGACCGGCAGGCTCCCAGTAGCTATTCCGATCAGGTTTTCCTAAATTATTCGACCCGGATCCAAAATTTCACCACTTTTGGCGATTTCTCGATTTCGGCGATTTCCCCTAGTATAATGCCTTCAGAAGCCCGTAAAAATTCGTCAGATCACGACGAAGCCAATCCTCGTCGCATTGCGACCGGCAGGCTCCCAGTAGCTATTCCGATCAGGTTTTCCTGAATTATTCGACCCGGATCCAAAATTTCACCACTTTTGGCGATTTCTCGATTTCGGCGATTTCCCCTAGTATAATGCCTTCAGAAGCCCGTAAAAATTCGTCAGGTCACGACGAAGCCAATCCTCGACGCATTGTGACCGGCAGGCTCCCAGTAGCTATTCCGATCAGGTTTTCCTGAATTATTCGACCTGGATCCAAAATTTCACCACTTTTGGCGATTTCTCGATTTCGGCGATTTCCCCTAGTATAATGCCTTCAGAAAACCCGTAAAAATTCGTCAGGTCACGACGAAGCCAATCCTCGACGTATTGTGACCGGCAGGCTCCCAGTAGCTATTCAGATCAGGTTTTCCTGAATTATTCGACCCGGATCCAAAATTTCACCACTTTTGACAATTTCTCGATTTCGGCGATTTCCCCTAGTATAATGCCTTCAGAAGCCCGTAAAAATTCGTCAGGTCACGACGAAGCCAATCCTCAACGCATTGTGACCGGCAGGCTCCCAGTAGCTATTCCGATCAGGTTTTCCTGAATTATTCGACCCGTATCCAAAATTTCACCACTTTTGGTGATTTCTCGATTTCGGCGATTTCCCCTAGTATAATGCCTTCAGAAGCCCGTAAAAATTCGTCAGGTCACGACGAAGCCAATCCTCAACGCATTGGGACCGGCAGGCTCCCAGTAGCTATTACGATCAGGTTTTCCTGAATTATTCGACACGGATCCAAAATTTCACCACTTTTGGCGATTTCGGCTATTTCCCCTAGTATAATGCCTTCAGAAGCCCGTAAAAATTCGTCAGATCACGACGAAGCCAATCCTCGACGCATTGTGACCGGCAGGCTCCCAGTAGCTATTCCGATAAGGTTTTCCTGAATTATTCGACCCGGGTCCAAAATTTCACCACTTTTGGCGATTTCTCGATTTCGGCGATTTCCCCTAGTATAATGCCTTCAGAAGCCCGTAAAAATTCGTCAGATCACGACGAAGCCAATCCTCGACGCATTGTGACCGGCAGGCTCCCAGTAGCTATTCCGATCAGGTTTTCCTGAATTATTCGACCCGGATCCAAAATTTCACCACTTTTGGCGATTTCTCGATTTCGGCGATTTCCCCTAGTATAATGCCTTCAGAAGCCCGTAAAAATTCGTCAGATCACGACGAAGCCAATCCTCGACGCATTGTGACCGGCAGGCTCCCAGTAGCTATTCCGATCAGGTTTTCCTGAATTATTCGACCCGGATCCAAAATTTCACCACTTTTGGCGATTTCGGCGATTTCCCCTAGTATAATGCCTTCAGAAGCCCGTAAAAATTCGTCAGATCACGACGAAGCCAATCCTCGACGCATTGTGACCGGCAGGCTCCCAGTAGCTATTCCGATCAGGTTTTCCTGAATTATTCGACCCGGATCCAAAATTTCACCACTTTTGGCGATTTCTCGATTTCAGCGATTTCCCCTAGTATAATGCCTTCAGAAGCCCGTAAAAATTCGTCAGATCACGACGAAGCCAATCCTCGACGCATTGCGACCGGCAGGCTCCCAGTAGCTATTCCGATCAGGTTTTCCTGAATTATTCGACCCGGATCGAAAATTTCACCACTTTTGGCGATTTCTCGATTTCGGCGATTTCCCCTAGTATAATGCCTTCAGAAGCCCGTAAAAATTCGTCAGATCACGACGAAGCCAATCCTCGACGCATTGCGACCGGCAGGCTCCCAGTAGCTATTCCGATCAGGTTTTCCTGAATTATTCGACCCGGATCCAAAATTTCACCACTTTTGGCGATTTCTCGATTTCGGCGATTTCCCCTAGTATAATGCCTTCAGAAGCCCGTAAAAATTCGTCAGATCACGACGAAGCCAATCCTCTACGCATTGTGACCGGCAGGCTCCCAGTAGCTATTCCGATCAGGTTTTCCTGAATTATTCGACCCGGATCCAAAATTTCACCACTTTTGGCGATTTCTCGATTTCGGCGATTTCCCCTAGTATAATGCCTTCAGAAGCCCGTAAAAATTCGTCAGATCACGACGAAGGCAATCCTCGACGCATTGCGACCGGCAGGCTCCCAGTAGCTATTCCGATCACGTTTTCCTGAATTATTCGACCCGGATCCAAAATTTCACCACTTTTGGCGATTTCTCGATTTCGGCGATTTCCCCTAGTATAATGCCTTCAGAAGCCCGTAAAAATTCGTCAGATCACGACGAAGCCAATCCTCGACGCATTGTGACCGGCAGGCTCCCAGTAGCTATTCCGATCAGGTTTTCCTGAATTATTCGACCCGGATCCAAAATTTCACCACTTTTGGCGATTTCTCGATTTCGGCGATTTCCCCTAGTATAATGCCTTCAGAAGCCCGTAAAAATTCGTCAGATCACGACGAAGCCAATCCTCGACGCATTGTGACCGGCAGGCTCCCAGTAGCTATTCCGATAAGGTTTTCCTGAATTATTCGACCCGGATCCAAAATTTCACCACTTTTGGCGATTTCTCGATTTCGGCGATTTCCCCTAGTATAATGCGTTCAGAAGCCCGTAAAAATTCGTCAGATCACGACGAAGCCAATCCTCGACGCATTATGACCGGCAGACTCCCAGTAGCTATTCCGATCAGGTTTTCCTGAATTATTCGACCCGGATCCAAAATTTCACCACATTTGGCGATTTCTCGATTTCGGCGATTTCCCCTAGTATAATGCCTTCAGAAGCCCGTAAAAATTCGTCAGATCATGACGAAGCCAATCCTCGACGCATTGTGACCGGCAGGCTCCCAGTAGCTATTCCGATCAGGTTTTCCTGAATTATTCGACCCGGATCCAAAATTTCACCACATTTGGCGATTTCTCGATTTCGGCGATTTCCCCTAGTATAATGCCTTCAGAAGCCCGTAAAAATTCGTCAGATCACGACGAAGCCAATCCTCGACGCATTGTGACCGGCAGGCTCCCAGTAGCTATTCCGATCAGGTTTTCCTGAATTATTCGACCCGGATCCAAAATTTCACCACTTTTGGCGATTTCCCCTAGTATAATTCCTTCAGAAGCCCGTAAAAATTCGTCAGATCACGACGAAATCAATCCTCGACGCATTGTGACCGGCAGGCTCCCAGTAGCTATTCCGATCAGGTTTTCCTGAATTATTCGACCCGGATCCAAAATTTCACCACTTTTGGCGATTTCTCGATTTCGGCGATTTCCCCTAGTATAATGCCTTCAGAAGCCCGTAAAAATTCGTCAGATCACGACGAAGCCAATCCTCGACGCATTGTGACCGGCAGGCTCCCAGTAGCTATTCCGATCAGGTTTTCCTGAATTATTCGACCCGGATCCAAAATTTCACCACTTTTAGCGATTTCTCGATTTCGGCGATTTCCCCTAGTATAATGCCTTCAGAAGCCCGTAAAAATTCGTCAGATCACGACGAAGCCAATTCTCGACGCATTGTGACCGGCAGGATCCCAGTAGCTATTCCGATCAGGTTTTCCTGAATTATTCGACCCGGATCCAAAATTTCACCACTTTTAGCGATTTCTCGATTTCGGCGATTTCCCCTAGTATAATGCCTTCAGAAGCCCGTAAAAATTCGTCAGATCACGACGAAATCAATCCTCGACGCATTGTGACCGGCAGGCTCCCAGTAGCTATTCCGATCAGGTTTTCCTGAATTATTCGACCCGGATCCAAAATTTCACCACTTTTGGCGATTTCTCGATTTCGGCGATTTCCCCTAGTATAATGCCTTCAGAAGCCCGTAAAAATTCGTCAGATCACGACGAAATCAATCCTCGAAGCATTGTGACCGGCAGGCTCCCAGTAGCTATTCCGATCAGGTTTTCCTGAATTATTCGACCCGGATCCAAAATTTCACCACTTTTGGCGATTTCTCGATTTCGGCGATTTCCCCTAGTATAATGCCTTCAGAAGCCCGTAAAAATTCGTCAGATCACGACGAAGCCAATCCTCGACGCATTGTGACCGGCAGGCTCCCAGTAGCTATTCCGATCAGGTTTTCCTGAATTATTCGACCCGGATCCAAAATTTCACCACTTTTGGCGATTTCTCGATTTCGGCGATTTCCCCTAGTATAATACCTTCAGAAGCCCGTAAAAATTCGTCAGATCACGACGAAGCCAATCCTCGACGCATTGTGACCGGCAGGCTCCCAGTAGCTATTCCGATCAGGTTTTCCTGAATTATTCGACCCGGATCCAAAATTTCACCACTTTTGGCGATTTCTCGATTTCGGCGATTTCCCCTAGTATAATGCCTTCAGAAGCCCGTAAAAATTCGTCAGATCACGACGAAGCCATTCCTCGACGCATTGTGACCGGCAGGCTCCCAGTAGCTATTCCGATCAGGTTTTCCTAAATTATTCGACCCGGATCCAAAATTTCACCACTTTTGGCGATTTCTCGATTTCGGCGATTTCCCCTAGTATAATGCCTTCAGAAGCCCGTAAAAATTCGTCAGATCACGACGAAGCCAATCCTCGTCGCATTGCGACCGGCAGGCTCCCAGTAGCTATTCCGATCAGGTTTTCCTGAATTATTCGACCCGGATCCAAAATTTCACCACTTTTGGCGATTTCTCGATTTCGGCGATTTCCCCTAGTATAATGCCTTCAGAAGCCCGTAAAAATTCGTCAGGTCACGACGAAGCCAATCCTCGACGCATTGTGACCGGCAGGCTCCCAGTAGCTATTCCGATCAGGTTTTCCTGAATTATTCGACCTGGATCCAAAATTTCACCACTTTTGGCGATTTCTCGATTTCGGCGATTTCCCCTAGTATAATGCCTTCAGAAAACCCGTAAAAATTCGTCAGGTCACGACGAAGCCAATCCTCGACGTATTGTGACCGGCAGGCTCCCAGTAGCTATTCAGATCAGGTTTTCCTGAATTATTCGACCCGGATCCAAAATTTCACCACTTTTGACGATTGCTCGATTTCGGCGATTTCCCCTAGTATAATGCCTTCAGAAGCCCGTAAAAATTCGTCAGGTCACGACGAAGCCAATCCTCAACGCATTGTGACCGGCAGGCTCCCAGTAGCTATTCCGATCAGGTTTTCCTGAATTATTCGACCCGTATCCAAAATTTCACCACTTTTGGTGATTTCTCGATTTCGGCGATTTCCCCTAGTATAATGCCTTCAGAAGCCCGTAAAAATTCGTCAGGTCACGACGAAGCCAATCCTCAACGCATTGGGACCGGCAGGCTCCCAGTAGCTATTACGATCAGGTTTTCCTGAATTATTCGACACGGATCCAAAATTTCACCACTTTTGGCGATTTCGGCTATTTCCCCTAGTATAATGCCTTCAGAAGCCCGTAAAAATTCGTCAGATCACGACGAAGCCAATCCTCGACGCATTGTGACCGGCAGGCTCCCAGTAGCTATTCCGATAAGGTTTTCCTGAATTATTCGACCCGGGTCCAAAATTTCACCACTTTTGGCGATTTCTCGATTTCGGCGATTTCCCCTAGTATAATGCCTTCAGAAGCCCGTAAAAATTCGTCAGATCACGACGAAGCCAATCCTCGACGCATTGTGACCGGCAGGCTCCCAGTAGCTATTCCGATCAGGTTTTCCTGAATTATTCGACCCGGATCCAAAATTTCACCACTTTTGGCGATTTCTCGATTTCGGCGATTTCCCCTAGTATAATGCCTTCAGAAGCCCGTAAAAATTCGTCAGATCACGACGAAGCCAATCCTCGACGCATTGTGACCGGCAGGCTCCCAGTAGCTATTCCGATCAGGTTTTCCTGAATTATTCGACCCGGATCCAAAATTTCACCACTTTTGGCGATTTCGGCGATTTCCCCTAGTATAATGCCTTCAGAAGCCCGTAAAAATTCGTCAGATCACGACGAAGCCAATCCTCGACGCATTGTGACCGGCAGGCTCCCAGTAGCTATTCCGATCAGGTTTTCCTGAATTATTCGACCCGGATCCAAAATTTCACCACTTTTGGCGATTTCTCGATTTCGGCGATTTCCCCTAGTATAATGCCTTCAGAAGCCCGTAAAAATTCGTCAGATCACGACGAAGCCAATCCTCGACGCATTGCGACCGGCAGGCTCCCAGTAGCTATTCCGATCAGGTTTTCCTGAATTATTCGACCCGGATCGAAAATTTCACCACTTTTGGCGATTTCTCGATTTCGGCGATTTCCCCTAGTATAATGCCTTCAGAAGCCCGTAAAAATTCGTCAGATCACGACGAAGCCAATCCTCGACGCATTGCGACCGGCAGGCTCCCAGTAGCTATTCCGATCAGGTTTTCCTGAATTATTCGACCCGGATCCAAAATTTCACCACTTTTGGCGATTTCTCGATTTCGGCGATTTCCCCTAGTATAATGCCTTCAGAAGCCCGTAAAAATTCGTCAGATCACGACGAAGCCAATCCTCTACGCATTGTGACCGGCAGGCTCCCAGTAGCTATTCCGATCAGGTTTTCCTGAATTATTCGACCCGGATCCAAAATTTCACCACTTTTGGCGATTTCTCGATTTCGGCGATTTCCCCTAGTATAATGCCTTCAGAAGCCCGTAAAAATTCGTCAGATCACGACGAAGGCAATCCTCTACGCATTGCGACCGGCAGGCTCCCAGTAGCTATTCCGATCACGTTTTCCTGAATTATTCGACCCGGATCCAAAATTTCACCACTTTTGGCGATTTCTCGATTTCGGCGATTTCCCCTAGTATAATGCCTTCAGAAGCCCGTAAAAATTCGTCAGATCACGACGAAGCCAATCCTCGACGCATTGTGACCGGCAGGCTCCCAGTAGCTATTCCGATCAGGTTTTCCTGAATTATTCGACCCGGATCCAAAATTTCACCACTTTTGGCGATTTCTCGATTTCGGCGATTTCCCCTAGTATAATGCCTTCAGAAGCCCGTAAAAATTCGTCAGATCACGACGAAGCCAATCCTCGACGCATTGTGACCGGCAGGCTCCCAGTAGCTATTCCGATCAGGTTTTCCTGAATTATTCTACCCGTATCCAAAATTTCACCACTTTTGGCGATTTCTCGATTTCGGCGATTTCCCCTAGTATAATGCCTTCAGAAGCCCGTAAAAATTCGTCAGGTCACGACGAAGCCAATCCTCAACGCATTGGGACCGGCAGGCTCCCAGTAGCTATTACGATCAGGTTTTCCTGAATTATTCGACACGGATCCAAAATTTCACCACTTTTGGCGATTTCGGCGATTATAATGCCTTCAGAAGCCCGTAAAAATTCGTCAGATCACGACGAAGCCAATCCTCGACGCATTGTGACCGGCAGGCTCCCAGTAGCTATTCCGATAAGGTTTTCCTGAATTATTCGACCCGGGTCCAAAATTTCACCACTTTTGGCGATTTCTCGATTTCGGCGATTTCCCCTAGTATAATGCCTTCAGAAGCCCGTAAAAATTCGTCAGATCACGACGAAGCCAATCCTCGACGCATTGTGACCGGCAGGCTCCCAGTAGCTATTCCGATCAGGTTTTCCTGAATTATTCGACCCGGATCCAAAATTTCACCACTTTTGGCGATTTCTCGATTTCGGCGATTTCCCCTAGTATAATGCCTTCAGAAGCCCGTAAAAATTCGTCAGATCACGACGAAGCCAATCCTCGACGCATTGTGACCGGCAGGCTCCCAGTAGCTATTCCGATCAGGTTTTCCTGAATTATTCGACCCGGATCCAAAATTTCACCACTTTTGGCGATTTCTCGATTTCGGCGATTTCCCCTGGTATAATGCCTTCAGAAGCCCGTAAAAATTCGTCAGATCACGACGAAGCCAATCCTCGACGCATTGCGACCGGCAGGCTCCCAGTAGCTATTCCGATCAGGTTTTCCTGAATTATTCGACCCGGATCCAAAATTTCACCACTTTTGGCGATTTCTCGATTTCGGCGATTTCCCCTACGCATTGTGACCGGCAGGCTCCCAGTAGCTATTCCGATCAGGTTTTCCTGAATTATTCGACCCAGATCCAAAATTTCACCACTTTTGGCGATTTCTCGATTTTGGCGATTTCCCCTGGTATAACGCCTTCAGAAGCCCGTAAAAATTCGTCAGATCACGACGAAGCCAATCCTCGATGCATTGCGACCGGCAGGCTCCCAGTAGCTATTCCGATCAGGTTTTCCTGAATTATTCGACCCGGATCCAAAATTTCACCACTTTTGGCGATTTCTCCATTTCGGCGATTTCCCCTAGTATAATGCCTTCAGAAGCCCGTAAAAATTCGTCAGATCACGACGAAGCCAATCCTCGACGCATTGCGACCGGCAGGCTCCCAGTCGCTATTCCGATCAGGTTTTCCTGAATTATTCGACCCGGATCCAAAATTTCACCACTTTTGGCGATTTCTCGATTTCGGCGATTTTCCCTAGTATAATGCCTTCAGAAGCCCGTAAAAATTCGTCAAATCACGACGAAGCCAATCCTCGACGCATTGCGACCGGCAGGCTCCCAGTAGCTATTCCGATCAGGTTTTCCTGAATTATTCGACCCGGATCCAAAATTTCACCACTTTTGGCGATTTCTCGATTTCGGCGATTTCCCCTAGTATAATGCCTTCAGAAGCCCGTAAAAATTCGTCAGATCACGATGAAGCCAATCCTCGACGCATTGCGACCGGCAGGCTCCCAGTAGCTATTCCGATCAGGTTTTCCTGAATTATTCGAGCCGGATCCAAAATTTCACCACTTTTGGCGATTTCTCGATTTCGGCGATTTCCCCTAGTATAATGCCTTCAGAAGCCCGTAAAAATTCGTCAGATCACGACGAAGCCAATCCTCGACGCATTGCGACCGGCAGGCTCCCAGTAGCTATTCCGATCAGGTTTTCCTGAATTATTCGACCCGGATCCAAAATTTCACCACTTTTGGCGATTTCTCGATTTCGGCGATTTCCCCTAGTATAATGCCTTCAGAAGCCTGTAAAAATTCGTCAGATCACGACGAAGCCAATCCTCGACGCTAGGGGTGTGCAAAACCGAACCGAAACCGAAAACCGAACCGAACCGAATGTAATTTGGTTTATTTGGTTCGGTTTATTTGGTTTTCGGTTTTTTCGGGTCTAAACCGAAATATAATTTCGGTTATTTCGGTTCGGTTCGGTTCTTAAATTCAGAAAACCGAAATAACCGAACCGACCGAATTAATCAAAACACACCGTTTTGCTCTTATATGCATATATATGTATATTATTTCTTTCCTTCTTCTTTTCCTTACCTACCTGAACCCTAGCGCAGCTTCTTCACTTTCTAGCACAGCTTCTTCCTTCCTCGCTTTCTGCACTTCTGCCTTCTTCCTTCTTCCTATTCGATTGTTCGATTCTTCCTATAGCCATGGTAAGTATCTGTTCTACTCTTTTTTTTAATCTTCTCTTTTCATCTGATGATTTGTTTTAATTTTTGTTGCTTTAGAATAAATGTGGTTGATTTGATTTTCTTTGTGGGTTCTTTGCTGTTTTTTGTGCTTGATTTCCTATATCCCCTTCTTTTCTAACTAACTGCTGCACGATTTTGTAGTTGAGTCCCTGTGTGTTTTTGTAGACAAATATATATATATATAGAGTCCCTGTTTTTGTAGTTGAGTCTCTGTTTTTGTAGTTGAGTCAACATATATATATATACAGGGACTCAACATATATATATATATATATATATCAACGGTGGAGGAAAATAATCAAGGGAGAGCCTGAACCATATTTTACATATTGTTACTGTATATATATATATATATATATATATATATATATATATATATATATATATATATATATATATATATATATATATATATATAAGCTAACAAATAATAATTCAGGAAAAAGGATTAAATAAGTAATAGCTGAAATGTGATGGCAGTGTAGGTTTGAAAGGCAAAATGAAAATGACATAACAGTAAATCTTCCATACTCATGAACTACACTAATAATGGTCATTCGGGATTCCATTTTGGCATGAACATATTAATTGAAGACATTAATTAATTTATCCCATTTTAATTTATTCTATAGTCAATTTATATTTTCATGATTATTTTTTCTTTTGCTCATATGGAGTCAACTGTTGATACAGTAAAATATTTTTACATTTTTCAATTATTTTGTATTGTATTTTTAGAGTTTAATTGAATTTATTTAATTATTATTTGTTTGTATGTAATGCAGGTATAAAAGAGCTTGCTTGGATTTGTTGCAATGTTACATATCAAAATTTATTTTATATTTATTTACATGTATATTTTTTTTAAATTGAAGGACATTGAATGTATTATTTAATTAGAATTTATATTGTATCTATTTTAATATATTTTTTGAGTGTAATTTTATTTAAAATTTATTAGGACTATAATATGAAAATTTGTATATGTTTTTTTCCTTTTAGTTATTTTAATTGGTTTTATTTTGTTAAATATAAGTTTATTTAACTTATATGTCCATGTAAATTAATTTTTTTTTTAAAAAAGTCCATATATATGGAGAACCGAACGGACCGAACCGAACCGACCGAAATAATTTCGGTCAATTCGGTTTCGGTTTTGAAAAGTTCGGTTCTCGGTTCGGTTCTAAAAATATCAAAATTTCGGTTTTCGGTTTATTCGGTTCGGTCCAAAATCAAACCGAACCGACCATTTGCACACCCCTACTCGACGCATTGTGACCGGCAGGCTCCCAGTAGCTATTCCGATCAGGTTTTCCTTAATTATTCGGCCCGGATCCAAAATTTCACCACTTTTGGCGATTTCTCGATTTCGGAGATTTCCCCTAGTATAATGCCTTCAGAAGCCCGTAAAAATTTGTCAGATCACGACGAAGCCAATCCTCGACGCATTGCGACCGGCAGGCTCCCAGTAGCTATTCCGATCAGGTTTTCCTGAATTATTCGACCCGGATCCAAAATTTCACCACTTTTGGCGATTTCTCGATTTCGGCGATTTCCCCTAGTATAATGCCTTCAGAAGCCCGTAAAAATTCGTCAGATCACGACGAAGCCAATCCTCGACGCATTGCGACCGGCAGGCTCCCAGTAGCTATTCCGATCAGGTTTTCCTGAATTATTCGACCCGGATCCAAAATTTCACCACTTTTGGCGATTTCTCAATTTCGGCGATTTCCCCTAGTATAATGCCTTCAGAAGCCCGTAAAAATTCGTCAGATCACGACGAAGCCAATCCTCGACGCATTGTGACCGGCAGGCTCCCAGTAGCTATTCCGATCAGGTTTTCCTGAATTATTCGACCCGGATCCAAAATTTCACCACTTTTGGCGATTTCTCGATTTCGGCGATTTCCCCTAGTATAATGCCTTCAGAAACCCGTAAAAATTCGTCAGATCACGACGAAGCCAATCCTCGACGCATTGTGACCGGCAGGCTCCCAGTAGCTATTCCGATCAGGTTTTCCTGAATTATTCGACCCGGATCCAAAATTTCACCACTTTTGGCGATTTCTCGATTTCGGCGATTTCCCCTAGTATAATGCCTTCAGAAGCCCGTAAAAATTCGTCAGGTCACGACGAAGCCAATCCTCGACGCATTGTGACCGGCAGGCTCCCAGTAGCTATTCCGATCAGGTTTTCCTGAATTATTCGACCCGGATCCAAAATTTGACCACTTTTGGCGATTTCTCGATTTCGTCAATTTCCCCTAGTATAATGCCTTCAGAAGCCCGTAAAAATTCGTCAGATCACGACGAAGCCAATCCTCGACGCATTGTGACCGGCAGGCTCCCAGTAGCTATTCCGATTAGGTTTTCCTGAATTATTCGACCCGGATCCAAAATTTCACCACTTTTGGCGATTTCTCGATTTCGGCGATTTCCCCTAGTATAATGCCTTCAGAAGCCCGTAAAAATTCGTAAGGTCACGACGAAGCCAATCCTCGATGCATTGTGACCGGCAAGCTCCCAGTAGCTATTTCGATCAGGTTTTCCTGAATTATTCGACCCGGATCCAAAATGTCACCACTTTTGGCGATTTCTCGATTTCGGCGATTTCCCCTCGTATAATGCCTTCAGAAGCCCGTAAAAATTCGTCAGGTCACGACGAAGCCAATCCTCGACGCATTGTGACCGGCAGGCTCCCAGTAGCTATTCCGATCAGGTTTTCCTGAATTATTCGACCCGGATCCAAAATTTCACCAGTTTTGGCGATTTCTCGATTTCGGCGATTTCCCCTAGTATAATGCCTTCAGAAGCCCGTAAAAATTCGTCAGGTCACGACGAAGCCAATCCTCGACGCATTGTGACCGGCAGGCTCCCTGTAGCTATTCCGATCAGGTTTTCCTGAATTATTCGACCCGGATCCAAAATTTCACCACTTTTGGCGATTTCTCGATTTCGGCGATTTCCCCTGGTATAATGCCTTCAGAAGCCCGTAAAAATTCGTCAGATCACGACGAAACCAATCCTCGACGCATTGTGACCGGCAGGCTCCCAGTAGCTATTCCGATCAGGTTTTCCTGAATTATTCGACCCGGATCCAAAATTTCACCACTTTTGGCGATTTCGGCGATTTCCCCTAGTATAATGCCTTCAGAAGCCCGTAAAAATTCGTCAGATCACGACGAAGCCAATCCTCGACGCATTGTGACCGGCAGGCTCCCAGTAGCTATTTCGATCAGGTTTTCCTGAATTATTCGACCCGGATCCAAAATTTCACCACTTTTGGCGATTTCTCGATTTCGGCGATTTCCCCTAGTATAATGCCTTCAGAAGCCCGTAAAAATTCGTCAGATCACGACGAAGCCAATCCTCGACGCATTGTGACCGGCAGGCTCCCAGTAGCTATTCCGATCAGGTTTTCCTGAATTATTCGACCCGGATCAAAAGTTTCACCACTTTTGGCGATTTCGGCGATTTCCCCTAGTATAATGCCTTCAGAAGCCCGTAAAAATTCGTCAGATCACGACGAAGCCAATCCTCGACGCATTGTGACCGGCAGGCTCCCTGTAGCTATTCCGATCAGGTTTTCCTGAATTATTCGACCCGGATCCAAAATTTCACCACTTTTGGCGATTTCGGCGATTTCCCCTAGTATAATGCCTTCAGAAGCCCGTAAAAATTCGTCAGATCACGACGAAGCCAATCCTCGACGCATTGTGACCGGCAGGCTCCCTGTAGCTATTCCGATCAGGTTTTCCTGAATTATTCGACCCGGATCCAAAATTTCACCACTTTTGGCGATTTCGGCGATTTCCCCTAGTATAATGCCTTCAGAAGCCCGTAAAAATTCGTCAGATCACGACGAAGCCAATCCTCGACGCATTGTGACCGGCAGGCTCCCAGTAGCTATTTCGATCAAGTTTTCCTGAATTATTCGACCCGGATCCAAAATTTCACCACTTTTGGCGATTTCTCGATTTCGGCGATTTCCCCTAGTATAATGCCTTCAGAAGCCCGTAAAAATTCGTCAGATCACGACGAAGCCAATCCTCGACGCATTGTGACCGGCAGGCTCCCAGTAGCTATTCCGATCAGGTTTTCCTGAATTATTCGACCCGGATCAAAAATTTCACCACTTTTGGCGATTTCCCCTAGTATAATGCCTTCAGAAGCCCGTAAAAATTCGTCAGATCACGACGAAGCCAATCCTCGACGCATTGTGACCGGCAGGCTTCCAGTAGCTATTCTGATCAGGTTTTCCTGAATTATTCGACCCGGATCCCAAATTTCACCACTTTTGGCGATTTCTCGATTTCGGCGATTTCCCCTAGTATAATGCCTTCAGAAGCCCGTAAAAATTCGTCAGATCACGACGAAGCCAATCCTCGACGCATTGTGACCGGAAGGCTCCCAGTAGCTATTCCGATCAGGTTTTCCTGAATTATTCGACCCGGATCCCAAATTTCACCACTTTTGGCGATTTCTCGATTTCGGCGATTTCCCCTAGTATAATGCCTTCAGAAGCCCGTAAAAATTCGTCAGGTCACGACGAAGCCAATCCTCGACGCATTGTGACCGGCAGGCTCCCAGTAGCTATTCCGATCAGGTTTTCCTGAATTATTCGACCCGGATCCAAAATTCCACCACTTTTGGCGATTTCTCGATTTCGGCGATTTCCCCTAGTATAATGCCTTCAGAAGCCCGTAAAAATTCGTCAGGTCACGACGAAGCCAATCCTCGACGCATTGTGACCGGCAGGCTCCCAGTAGCTATTCCGATCAGGTTTTCCTGAATTATTCGACCCGGATCCAAAATTTCACCACTTTTGGCGATTTCTCGATTTCGGCAATTTCCCCTAGTATAATGCCTTCAGAAGCCCGTAAAAATTCGTCAGGTCACGACGAAGCCAATCCTCGACGCATTGTGACCGGCAGGCTCCCAGTAGCTATTCCGATCAGGTTTTCCTGAATTATTCAACCCGGATCCAAAATTTCACCACTTTTGGCGATTTCTCGATTTCCCCTAGTATAATGCCTTCAGAAGCCCGTAAAAATTCGTCAGGTCACGACGAAGCCAATCCTCGACGCATTGTGACCGGCAGGCTCCCAGTAGCTGTTCCGATCAGGTTTTCCTGAATTATTCGACCCGGATCCAAAATTTCACCACTTTTGGCGATTTCTCGATTTCGGCGATTTCCCCTAGTATAATGCCTTCAGAAGCCCGTAAAAATTCGTCAGGTCACGACGAAGCCAATCCTCGACGCATTGTGACCGGCAGGTTCCCAGTAGCTATTCCGATCAGGTTTTCCTGAATTATTCGACCCGGATCCAAAATTTCACCACTTTTAGCGATTTCTCGATTTCGGCGATTTCCCCTAGTATAATGCCTTCAGAAGCCCGTAAAAATTCGTCAGGTCACGACGAAGCCAATCCTCGACACATTGTGACCGGCAGGCTCCCAGTAGCTATTCCTATCAGGTTTTCCTGAATTATTCGACCCGGATCCAAAATTTCACCACTTTTGGCGATTTCTCGATTTCGGCGATTTCCCCTAGTATAATGCCTTCAGAAGCCCGTAAAAATTCGTCAGGTCACGACGAAGCCAATCCTCGACGCATTGTGACCGGCAGGCTCCAAGTAGCTATTCCGATCAGGTTTTCCTGAATTATTCGACCCGGATCCAAAATTTCACCACTTTTGGCGATTTCTCGATTTCGGCGATTTCCCCTAGTATAATGCCTTCAGAAGCCCGTAAAAATTCGTCAGGTCACGACGAAGCCAATCCTCGACGCATTGTGACCGGCAGGCTCCCAGTAGCTATTCCGATCAGGTTTTCCTAAATTATTCGACCCGAATCCAAAATTTCACCGCTTTTGGCGATTTCTCGATTTCGGCGATTTCCCCTAGTATAATGCCTTCAGAAGCCCGTAAAAATTCGTCAGGTCACGACGAAGCCAATCCTCGACGCATTGTGACCGGCAGGCTCCCAGTAGCTATTCCGATCAGGTTTTCCTGAATTATTCAACCCGGATCCAAAATTTCACCACTTTTGGCGATTTCTCGATTTCGGCGATTTCCCCTAGTATAATGCCTTCAGAAGCCCGCAAAAATTCGTCAGGTCACGACGAAGCCAATCCTCGACGCATTGTGACCGGCAGGCTCCCAGTAGCTATTCCGATTAGGTTTTCCTGAATTATTCGACCCGGATCCAAAATTTCACCACTTTTGGCGATTTCTCGATTTCGGCGATTTCCCCTAGTATAATGCCTTCAGAAGCCCGTAAAAATTCGTCAGGTCACGACGAAGCCAATCCTCGACGCATTGTGACCGGCAGGCTCCCAGTAGCTATTCCGATCAGGTTTTCCTGAATTATTCGACCCGGATCCAAAATTTCACCAGTTTTGGCGATTTCTCGATTTCGGCGATTTCACCTAGCATAATGCCTTCAGAAGCCCGTAAAAATTCGTCAGGTCACGACGAAGCCAATCCTCGACGCATTGTGACCGGCAGGCTCCCAGTAGCTATTCCGATCAGGTTTTCCTGAATTATTCGACCCGGATCCAAAATTTCACCACTTTTGGCGATTTCTCGATTTCGGCGATTTCCCCTAGTATAATGCCTTCAGAAGCCCGTAAAAATTCGTCAGGTCACGACGAAGCCAATCCTAGACGCATTGTGACCGGCAGGCTCCCAGTAGCTATTCCGATCAGGTTTTCCTGAATTATTCGACCCGGATCCAAAATTTCACCACTTTTGGCGATTTCTCGATTTCGGCTATTTCCCCTAGTATAATGCCTTCAGAAGCCCGTAAAAATTCGTCAGGTCACGACGAAGCCAATCCTCGACGCATTGTGACCGGCAGGCTCCCAGTAGCTATTCCGATCAGGTTTTCCTGAATTATTCGACCCGGATCCAAAATTTCACCACTTTTGGCGATTTCTCGATTTCGGCGATTTCCCCTAGTATAATGCCTTCAGAAGCCCGTAAAAATTCGTCAGGTCACGACGAAGCCAATCCTTGACGCATTGTGACCGGCAGGCTCCCAGTAGCTATTCTGATCAGGTTTTCCTGAATTATTCGACCCGGATCCAAAATTTCACCACTTTTGGCGATTTCTCGATTTCGGCGATTTCCCCTAGCATAATGCCTTCAGAAGCCCGTAAAAATTCGTCAGGTCACGACGAAGCCAATCTTCGACGCATTATGACCGGCAGGCTCCCAGTAGCTATTCCGATCAGGTTTTCCTGAATTATTCGACCCGGATCCAAAATTTCACCACTTTTGGCGATTTCTCGATTTCGGCGATTTCCCCTAGTATAATGCCTTCAGAAGCCCGTAAAAATTCGTCAGGTCACGACGAAGCCAATCCTCGACGCATTGTGACCGGCAGGCTCCCAGTAGCTATTCCGATCAGGTTTTCCTGAATTATTCGACCCGGATCCAAAATTTCACCACTTTTGGCGATTTCTCGATTTCGGCGATTTCACATAGCATAATGCGTTCAGAAGACCGTAAAAATTCGTCAGGTCACGATGAAGCCAATCCTCGACGCATTGTGACCGGCAGGCTCCCAGTAGCTATTCCGATCAGGTTTTCCTGAATTATTCGACCCGGATCCAAAATTTTACCACTTTTGGCGATTTCTCGATTTCGGCGATTTCACCTAGTATAATGCCTTCAGAAGCCCGTAAAAATTCGTCAGGTCACGACGAAGCCAATCCTCGACGTATTGTGACCGGCAGGCTCCCAGTAGCTATTCCGATTAGGTTTTCCTGAATTATTCGACCCGGATCCAAAATTCCACCACTTTTGGCGATTTCTCGATTTCGGCGATTTCCCCTAGTATAATGCCTTCAGAAGCCCGTAAAAATTCGTCAGGTCACGACGAAGCCAATCCTCGACGCATTGTGACCGGCAGGCTCCCAGTAGCTATTCCGATGAGGTTTTCCTGAATTATTCGACCCGGATCCAAAATTTCACCACTTTTGGCGATTTCGGCGATTTCCCCTAGTATAATGCCTTCAGAAGCCCGTAAAAATTCGTCAGGTCACGACGAAGCCAATCCTCGACGCATTGTGACCGGCAGGCTCCCAGTAGCTATTCCGATCAGGTTTTCCTGAATTATTCGACCCGGATCCAAAATTTCACCACTTTTGGCGATTTCTCGATTTCGGCGATTTCACCTAGCATAATGCCTTCAGAAGCCCGTAAAAATTCGTCAGGTCACGACGAAGCCAATCCTCGACGCATTGTGACCGGCAGGCTCCCAGTAGCTATTCCGATCAGGTTTTCCTGAATTATTCGACCCGGATCCAAAATTTTACCACTTTTGGCGATTTCTCGATTTCGGCGATTTCACCTAGTATAATGCCTTCAGAAGCCCGTAAAAATTCGTCAGGTCACGACGAAGCCAATCCTCGACGTATTGTGACCGTCAGGCTCCCAGTAGCTATTCCGATCAGGTTTTCCTGAATTATTCGACCCGGATCCAAAATTCCACCACTTTTGGCGATTTCTCGATTTCGGCGATTTCCCCTAGTATAATGCCTTCAGAAGCCCGTAAAAATTCGTCAGGTCACGACGAAGCCAATCCTCGACGCATTGTGACCGGCAGGTGTAGACACCAGGTCCTGAGTCAGCCTAGATCGAAGTTACCCAATGATGATAATTGCCTTCACAGGCTTAAAAGGTTAAAGATGATGATTTTCTCGTCAAATTTGCATTTTAGAGTGAAAATTAGAAAATAATAAAAAAAAAAGATTTAAAAAATAAATTTTGAAAAATGGGGACTTAAAATTATGGTGTTTTTAGTCAATTTAAAATTTAAAAAAAATAGAAAAAAAATAAAAAAAAAATAAAAAAATTATTTCGGACAGCGAGTGTCGGGTGCGGCAGCGCGCAGGCGCGCGGGCGCCCAGCTCGCAGGCGCCAGGCGCCCAGCACGCCGACGCCCAGGCGCCCAGCGCGCTGGGTGCGATTTAGCGACGCGCGGCGTCGCCAATGCTGCGCGTCGCTAAAAAGCGACGCGCCGCACCGCTCGCCTCTTCGCGCGATTCCCGCGCGAAGCTCGGGCGGGAATCGTGCGCCTCGCCGCGTGAGTGCCCGTCGCTCTATAGCGACGGGCGGTGTCCCTTGTGGCGACGGTCTCCTGGCCGTCGGTACAGGGTCTGATACCCTTTTCCTCTTTTTCAGCCTTTTTTCCGATTTTTTCACCCAAAAATCCGTTTTTTATCCCATTTTTTTTGGGGTTTTTGACTTCAAATTAAATTCTAAAATATTTTTTTAGGTAATTAAATAATAAAACTTGATTTTATCATTAAAAATAAAATAATTTTGGGTTAAAATAGGTTTTTTCCTTAATTAAATTAGGGCAACTTATTTTATCCTATAAATAGTTTATGATGAAATCAAAGTAGCCTCTCTTCTCCTCTCCTCTCCACATTTTTTAGACCTAAAAATTCCAGATTTCTTCTTCTTCTTCCACCAAAAATTCCAGATTTTTTTCCCAACCAAAAATCAAAAAGAAAAATCAAATGTTCATTCTTTTTCCAACATAATTTCTTCTAAACATATTTTTAGAGGAAGTTTTGTTGTTTGATTTAATTTTTGAGACAAATAGAATAATTATTTGTTCTCAAAATTGTTTTTTTTAATCTTTTATTTTGTGTTCAATAAAACTTTTTTCATTGATTTTGTTTTGAATCTTTTTTTGATAAAAAATTGATTTTGAGACAAATAAAATAATTGTTTGTCATCAAAATCTAATTTTTATTTGATAAAACTTCAATCAATTTTTCTTTATTTTAATCAATAAAACTTTTTTTGATCAAAATCATTTCTTTAGGCAAAGGTATCAATTCTTTGTTCTTAAAGAATTTTTGATCATTTTTATTTTCATGTTCCTTGGAATAAAATCCCAACATTTTCATAATATTTCACTCTAATATTGTGAATCATCAAACAAAGAAATCAATCATCACTTTTCCTTCATCAAATCCAATATTCTGAGGGTAAATATTCTAGGCTCAATTTCAATTCCATTTCAATTTTTATTTTATTTAATTCATTCATGTATGTTTTATTGTTTTTATTGATCTATTTATTGTTTTAATCTATTCAATTTGTTGTATTGATTTTATATTTGTTCCATTTAATTGTTTATACATGATATGATTTTTATTCACATAAATATTGATTGTTTATTAATTTTTAACATGTAATTAATTTATTTCACTTTAATTCATCATTATTTTTAACATGTAATTAATAAATTCATTTTAATTGATCTTTTTGCCATGTAAATGGTTTATATCATTTGTGAACATATTTAATTAATCGTATTGTTCATTTAATTGTTTTCATCATTCTTTAATTGTTTTAATCTATTATTCTTTTCTTTATCATTTTATATATTCTTTGATTCGTTTATCTTCATCATTTTTCATCATGTTCATATTTTTACATATATTAATTAAGCAACATGTCATATTTTATTTTATTCACATCATTTAATCATTTGTCATACATAATGCATGTTTCTCATTTTATTTTGGTTTGTTAATATTTTTGATTCCATCATCATTCTTTTCATATCATCTTATTTTATTTTAATTTGTTATTCATTATTTTGTATGTTTAATTGATTTAATCACTAACATTATTTTATTTGTATTTGTTTTTATGTCTAAACTCATTTTTCGCTTGGGCGTTTTTTGCGAGCACATCGGGAGGTCCAAAAAGGCTCGTTTGGTTCACATATTTATTTTCTTTAGTTGTAATATTTTATTTAATTTTGCCATATAATTTTCTTGTAAAATTATTTATTTAGGCTCGCTAGAAAGAAAATCACAAAAACGTTTCTATTAATTAACTTGACATTTTTCTAAATAAAAGGGGACCAATGTCCTAGTATTTCATACCCAAATAAATCATCACATCAAAACATTTTCATAATAAATATGCATGCGAGGACCAATGTTCTCACTATTAATGAATAACCCGTTTTATGCATGTATTTCACTTTTATAAATGGGAGTTGTATTCCGCTCCTAGTGTTATTGTAATTTATTTTGAATGCTTTATTTTGGATTTTGCTTACATTTACCGCTTTTGATATGAATGATTGCGCCTTTAAATTAAAATTGCATTGTGTGGAAAGTTGATGAAACAATGAATTCAAAACTTAATTATAATATTAATCAAGGTACGAATAAATGAGAAGTCCCGAACCCTGCTCTGGTCTTTGGGCTCAAGAGGCTAGAGGTTATCCTCCAAGACACCTTTTGTGTCACGAGACTTAGACGTTAATCCTAGGCCTCATGGCCCAATATGGATAAAATGCGCAAGTCTTAGGCTCTCCGAGGCGAGAGAAACTTTCCCAATGTTCTATTGGGTGGCGACTCCATGAAACCTCCTTGTTGCCCAACATAGACGCACTTGCGATTTATCGCAAGCTGTTGACGGACCCACAAATGCCCCGATCGCCCACGTGCGGGCGGTCGAGCGGGCGGCCGCGGGGATCCGGCGCGCGTCACAGTGGCGACTCCACTGGGGACATACTCGAGACTTCGATTCGAAAGTATCTTGATTAAAAATCATAATTGAGTTTTAATTTAAAAATTTCATCTTCTTTCAAAACTGCATTGCATCTCATTAGAGCCTTAGATCTATGCTAGTTTGGTCCCTCTTTTAGCCCTGGTGCGTTCCTGAAGCACGACCCTATTTTCACTCAATTTAGGAAAGTGTTAAGGATAATCACCAGCCCAAGCCTCGTACCTTAATGGTATATAAAATGGTGACCCGATCGGTCGTTACGCTCGTGATGAGCTAGACCCGTCGGCAGGGATCATGCTTGGGTAGCCCTAAAGTAACACCACCCTTTGACCAAAGCTCATGTAATGGCAATAGATACTTCCCTTAGGTGGTATGAACCGTAATACCTTGCTTGCTATATGGATCATTTTGTATTGGACAAACCCAAATAATCTGATTGGTCACCTAATCAAAGGCTTTCATGCCCCGATAGGCCCATGTCAACTTGTTCGGGCTGCCTGAATACATAATGATCATAACCCATCTGCGTTCACATTAGATAAGAGATGTTATGATGCCGGTTCTTCACCGAGCACCATACGCATCCATTGGGTTCCCCGCTAACCCATGGATCAAGCCCACCTAGGAAAGAGACCGCATTACCTCGTGTGTGGGAGTAATAAGGTTGGAAGGCTCTACTTGCTTGCATGTGATTGTAAATGTTGCATAGCTCACTATCATGCATTGTATATGTCATTCATGCATCATCCTAACAATCTAATTTTTTTCAGCCATCATAGATTCATCTAAGTGGACTAGAGGTTCCGACGGTCGGCTTATAAGAACAAATCTGCTCTTTGAGTTACCGGAACAAGTGTCTGACTGGGATTCTGAGTCATTCTCATCAATCAGTGAATCCTCTCTTGAATCATCAATGGCAGAAGAACCTGGAGTTTTGACCACTCAAGACCTAGCTAGGAGGCTAGAGGACTCCGAACGAAGAATGATGGAAATGATGGGTGCCATGGCTGAAAGGATTGCCCATCCACCTGCTGCCCCACAACCACCTGCTGCTCTACAGCCACAAGCAGCCCCTCCTCGGGGGCAAGCCGAACCACCTGCTGGTGGGGAGGCTCCCTTCGTTGGAGCTGCTGCTCGTCAACCCAACAATGAGCACAGAGCTGCTGCACCCATCGAGCCAAGAGGGGAAAGGATTCATAACCCCAACGATGATTTCCTGATGGAGGAGGAAGAAGAAGTGGTGCCGATAGTCCACCAAGCTGCAAGGCCCAGAGCACCTAGAGTAGAGGATGAAGCTTTAAGAGGTATGAGACAACAGATCGAAGCTATCACCCGCATGCTGTCAGCAGGCAAGGGGATCAACCCAGAAGACAGAGATCTGGGGGATGAAGAGCTGCTGCCCCAAAGATTCAAGATGCCCGAGCTTCCGAAGTTTGATGGCACCTCTGACCCATCCGCCCACATCAAGCAGTACACCTTGGTCATGAAAGGCACAGGGCTGAGCAAGAAGCAGAAGGTGGAATATTTCTGCCTTAGTCTGGTGGGCCCGGCAGTTGACTGGTACCACGGGTTGGATAGGAGGTCCAAAGAGGACTGGGACCTTTTGACCGAAGAATTCATGAAGCAGTACGACTGCAGCACTAGGATGGAGGTCACCCTAAAAGACCTCGAGCTTCTACAGCAGAAGAATGATGAGTCATTCCATGAGTACCTTACAAGATGGAGAAATAGGGTCATGGAGATGAAGAGGAAGCCTGACACTGCAGACCAGATCAGGCTGTTTATCAGAAACTCATGCCCTTACTTAAGGGACTTGCTCAGTTTTAAGGGGCTCAAGGACTGGGAGTCGCTTAAGGATATCGCTATAGAAGCTGAGGCGGCTTACCTGGCAAAGAAAGCAAGCCAAAATAGCTTTTCTGGGAAAGGCTATGGGAACCAGTCGGGATTCAAATCAGGCGGAGCTGGAGGCAGCAACAGCAGAAACGGTAGGACGGCAGAGGTCTCAGCTACTGGAGTTGGGCAGGGTCAGAGATACTACTCCAACTTAGGCCGCTCTCTATCTTGGGTACTGGAAAAACTAATGAAAGAAGGCAAGTTGCAACCTTTGCCACCCAGACCAGCCTTGAGTCAGGGACAGCCAGGACATAGAGGTGATCAGTACTGCGCTTACCACCAGCACACCGGCCATTTGACTGACTATTGCCGTATTCTGAGAAATAAGATCCAGGATCTCATTGACACCAATCAGATCACAGATCCTGAGAAGAGAGAAAAGAAGAAAAAGGCAGGCTACAACGCAGTCCCTCCACCACAAACATGATCGTGTCTTGCAGTCCACTAGTGATATTGCTTTTGGATGCTGGAATCTTTTGATTTTTGGAACTTTTTATTTTCTGTTTGTAATAAAGAGAACAATTTTTTGCTTATTTGAATAATGTTTCTATTGATTTCATTTCGCATGATCATAACAAATTAACTTTGGCATTAATTCAAATAATATGACTGCAGTTAAATCTCGAAAACTTTGGGGAATCCAAAGAAAATTTTGATAGCATCTAACATAGCTCCTGTAGAGAGAGAAATTAAAAAAAAAAACTAGTTGCAATTAGGGGACTGGATGGAAACTCACTAAGAGCACTAGAACCTTTCTGATTACCCGTCAAAGCGATCCCTGGATAAGACGGAACCTAGAAAATGATTTAGGCAACATTTTCTTTGTATAGCTCTCTAAATGACCATTTCCTACCCTTACTTCACAATCGCTTGCTAGCCCATTGAGCCTTTATGAAGGTATGCTGAATGCGTACCAATTTTGTTGTTGCACACATTAAAACTATACCCTCACCTAAAATGATTTTGGCTTCCCCTTAGAAGAGTGGCCGCTCTAAAACTGATGGATGTACATTTGCACAATTCTTCGGACTATTAAAAAATTGCCTTGATAAGAGCAAGTTCATACTTTGGAAAGAGGGTTTAGTCATGCATGAAAGACATGAGCTCAAAAAAAAAAAAAAAAAAAAAAAAAAAAGAGAAGCGGAAGCAAAAAAAAAAAAAAAAAAAAAATGAAAGATCCAAAAAGAAAAAAATGAATGAAAAATGAAAGAAAAGGAAGCAAAGAAAAGCAAAAAGAAGAATAAAAAAGAGAGCTCAAAATGGAGACCAATTGACCAATTTCAATGATTGACCTTCTGATCTCAAGGAGCTAGAATGTTATCGAGTCCAAATTCAAGAATATTTTGAGCCGAGAACGGTTCATCCATCAGTCGAGAAAACATCGCGGCCATTTTTCTCTAGCGACCTGATCTTTCTTTGACAGCCATCTACCCAAACCTGACATTACAACCAAAGTAAGACCTTTTGATTCTGGGTTCAGTCTTATCCAATTAGCGGAGATGACCTTCTAAAGAGGTTTGGTACGTAAGAAGAGGCATATGGTGTTTCTTGAGCTTCAAGTGAGAAGCCACGAGTGCAATCATGCATTCGAGTTAAGTCTCGTCTCCAACATTGCTTCTAGAATTCGCATTCAAAGAAAAAGATTAAGAGATGAGAGAAAATCGTCAATCATAAAACCCGAGAGGGCTGATTGATAACAGGAGTTTTGATGCTTTCAAGATCTATCTCGAGATTAGCTAAAGTCTTGTATTTTTTAAAATCAATGCCAAAATAATGATCATGTTTAATGAAATCAAATTGAAACACATGCATTTATGCAATGATGTGATCAGAGTATTGTACCCTGTGTGATCAAACTCATGTATCTGCCTACCCTCTGCTACTCTCAGCACACAAACGCTTCAGCCGATTCATCCTGCTATCAAATGAGAAGAATCAAGCTCATGCAACCATGTCCTAAGACTCCCGAAAGATTCTTGCCAACAACTTCAGCAATCCTAAAAAAAAAAAAAAAAAAAAAAAAAAAAAAAAAGCCGTTAGAGTGAAAACCGTAACTGGCGCTCTAAGCAAAAACTAGGCAAAAGGATAGGGTGAAAACCTGAAAACAGGCAGTCTGTCCTTCAAAAAAAGAAGAAAGAGAAAAGCCGCTGGATTGGGTTGGGTCCATTCCAGGCAAAAAAAAAAAAAAAATAAGGCACAGGGTTATGTGAAAATCCACAAAGGACGCATCTCCCACTAAGAAAAGCTAGTGTGAAAATCCACAAGGGACGCACTACCTTCAAATAATGACTACAGGTACCAGGTGAGAATCTCGCAATCCCAAAGGGCATGAAATTCAAAAGCAGCTCAAAAGTCATCAATTATATCGCAAATCGCAGCTAGCCCGGCTATCATCTTCAAGTTCACATAGATGAATTTTTATCCCGCATTCCTGCATTACTCATGCATTTCACTTGCATGCTCACCATTTTTGCATAGTTTAGTTTCCTTATTTTGCAGAAAGAGAGACTTGAGGCGGACACCGGCAAAAGCCGAGTGATGACATCGGTCAAATCATCAATCAAAACCTCAACTCATTCATCAATCCAGACATCGATCAAAACATATATCCAAGTCTCAACTCAATCATCAATCCACATACCAGCTTAATCATTAATCCAAGCACCATCCAAAGACTTCTCAGGGAGCAGCAAATCAAAGACTTCTCAGGGAGCAGAAAATCAAAGACTTCTCAGGGAGCAGTAAACCGAAGACTTCTCAGGGAGCAGAAAATCAAAGACTTCTCAGGGAGCAGCAAATCGAAGACTTCTCAGGGAGCAGCAAACCGAAGACTTCTCAGGGAGCAGAAAATCAAAGACTTCTCAGGGAGCAGCAAATCGAAGACTTCTCAGGGAGCAGCAAACCGAAGACTTCTCAGGGAGCAGAAAATCGAAGACTTCTCAGGGAGCAGTAAACCGAAGACTTCTCAGGGAGCAGCAAGCTGAAGACCTCTCAGGGGGCAAACGATTGAAAACCGAAGACTTCTCAGGGAGCAGAAAACCGAAGACTTCTCAGGGAGCAGAAAACCGAAGACTTCTCAGGGAGCAGAAAATCGAAGACTTCTCAGGGAGCAGTAAACCGAAGACTTCTCAGGGAGCAGCAAACTGAAGACCTCTCAGGGGGCAAACGATTGATGAACCGAAGACTTCTCAGGGAGCAGCAAATTGAAGACCTCTCAGGGGGCAAATAATCAATGAACTGAAGACCTCTCAGGGGGCAAACGATCGATGAACCGAAGACCTCTCAGGGGGCAATCAACCGAAGGGCTCACAGATAGCACCGCTTCAACAAACAAAAACACACCATGGTAATAACTACCATCTCAGAATTCTCCAGTTCGGAAAGACGGCCGACTCAGGTACGCGTCTCTTTCCTTTTCTTCTTTGAGTTTAGGCTCACCTAGACACTAGTGTACTAGATTCTCCTAAACTGGGGGCAACTATAGACACCAGGTCCTGAGTCAGCCTAGATCGAAGTTACCCAATGATGATAATTGCCTTCACAGGCTTAAAAGGTTAAAGATGATGATTTTCTCGTCAAATTTGCATTTTAGAGTGATAATTAGAAAATAATAAAAAAAAAAGATTTAAAAAATAAATTTTGAAAAATGGGGACTTAAAATTATGGTGTTTTTAGTCAATTTAAAATTTAAAAAAAATAGAAAAAAAATAAAAAAAATAATAAAAAAATTTTTTCGGACCGCGAGTGTCGGGCGCGGCAGCGCGCCTGCGCGCGGGCGCCCAGCTCGCAGGCGCCAGGCGCCCAGCACGCCGACGCCCAGGCGCCCAGCGCGCTGGGCGCGATTTAGCGACGCGCGGCGTCGCCAATGCTAGCGACGCGCAGCGTTGCGCGCTGCGCGCCGCACCGCTCGCCTCTTCGCGCGATTCCCGCGCGAAGCTCGGGCGGGAATCGCGCGCCTCGCCGCGTGAGTGCCCGTCGCTCTATAGCGACGGGCGGTGTCCCTTGTG
Organism: Excoecaria cochinchinensis; assembly: GCA_947683425.1. Taxonomy (NCBI): domain Eukaryota; kingdom Viridiplantae; phylum Streptophyta; class Magnoliopsida; order Malpighiales; family Euphorbiaceae; genus Excoecaria; species Excoecaria cochinchinensis. The sequence continues at coordinate 101,431 of CANTUQ010000347.1, forward strand.
GCGACGGTCTCCTGGCCGTCGGTACAGGGTCTGATACCCTTTTCCTCTTTTTCAGCCTTTTTTCCGATTTTTTCACCCAAAAATCCGTTTTTTATCCCATTTTTTTTGGGGTTTTTGACTTCAAATTAAATTCTAAAATATTTTTTAGGTAATTAAATAATAAAACTTGATTTTATCATTAAAAATAAAATAATTTTGGGTTAAAATAGGTTTTTTCCTTAATTAAATTAGGGCAACTTATTTTATCCTATAAATAGTTTATGATGAAATCAAAGTAGCCTCTCTTCTCCTCTCCTCTCCACATTTTTTAGACCTAAAAATTCCAGATTTCTTCTTCTTCTTCCACCAAAAATTCCAGATTTTTTCCCCAACCAAAAATCAAAAAGAAAAATCAAATGTTCATTCTTTTTCCAACATAATTTCTTCTAAACATATTTTTAGAGGAAGTTTTGTTGTTTGATTTAATTTTTGAGACAAATAGAATAATTATTTGTTCTCAAAATTGTTTTTTTTAATCTTTTATTTTGTGTTCAATAAAACTTTTTTCATTGATTTTGTTTTGAATCTCTTTTTGATAAAAAATTGATTTTGAGACAAATAAAATAATTGTTTGTCATCAAAATCTAATTTTTATTTGATAAAATTTCAATCAATTTTTCTTTATTTTAATCAATAAAACTTTTTTTGATCAAAATCATTTCTTTAGGCAAAGGTATCAATTCTTTGTTCTTAAAGAATTTTTGATCATTTTTATTTTCATGTTCCTTGGAATAAAATTCCAACATTTTCATAATATTTCACTCTAATATTGTGAATCATCAAACAAAGAAATCAATCATCACTTTTCCTTCATCAAATCCAATATTCTGAGGGTAAATATTCTAGGCTCAATTTCAATTCCATTTCAATTTTTATTTTATTTAATTCATTCATGTATGTTTTATTGTTTTTATTGATCTATTTATTGTTTTAATCTATTCAATTTGTTGTATTGATTTTATATTTGTTCCATTTAATTGTTTATACATGATATGATTTTTATTCACATAAATATTGATTGTTTATTAATTTTTAACATGTAATTAATTTATTTCACTTTAATTCATCATTATTTTTAACATGTAATTAATAAATTCATTTTAATTGATCTTTTTGCCATGTAAATGGTTTATATCATTTGTGAACATATTTAATTAATCGTATTGTTCATTTAATTGTTTTCATCATTCTTTAATTGTTTTAATCTATTATTCTTTTCTTTATCATTTTATATATTCTTTGATTCGTTTATCTTCATCATTTTTCATCATGTTCATATTTTTACATATATTAATTAAGCAACATGTCATATTTTATTTTATTCACATCATTTAATCATTTGTCATACATAATGCATGTTTCTCATTTTATTTTGGTTTGTTAATATTTTTGATTCCATCATCATTCTTTTCATATCATCTTATTTTATTTTAATTTGTTATTCATTATTTTGTATGTTTAATTGATTTAATCACTAACATTATTTTATTTGTATTTGTTTTTATGTCTAAACTCATTTTTCGCTTGGGCGTTTTTTGCGAGCACATCGGGAGGTCCAAAAAGGCTCGTTTGGTTCACATATTTATTTTCTTTAGTTGTAATATTTTATTTAATTTTGCCATATAATTTTCTTGTAAAATTATTTATTTAGGCTCGCTAGAAAGAAAATCACAAAAACGTTTCTATTAATTAACTTGACATTTTTCTAAATAAAAGGGGACCAATGTCCTAGTATTTCATACCCAAATAAATCATCACATCAAAACTTTTTTATAATAAATATGCATGCGAGGACCAATGTTCTCACTATTAATGAATAACCCGTTTTATGCATGTATTTCACTTTTATAAATGGGAGTTGTATTCCGCTCCTAGTGTTATTGTAATTTATTTTGAATGCTTTATTTTGGATTTTGCTTACATTTACCGCTTTTGATATGAATGATTGCGCCTTTAAATTAAAATTGCATTGTGTGGAAAGTTGATGAAACAATGAATTCAAAACTTAATTATAATATTAATCAAGGTACGAATAAATGAGAAGTCCCGAACCCTGCTCTGGTCTTTGGGCTCAAGAGGCTAGAGGTTATCCTCCAAGACACCTTTTGTGTCACGAGACTTAGACGTTAATCCTAGGCCTCATGGCCCAATATGGATAAAATGCGCAAGTCTTAGGCTCTCCGAGGCGAGAGAAACTTTCCCAATGTTCTATTGGGTGGCGACTCCATGAAACCTCCTTGTTGCCCAACATAGACGCACTTGCGATTTATCGCAAGCTGTTGACGGACCCACAAATGCCCCGATCGCCCACGTGCGGGCGGTCGAGCGGGCGGCCGCGGGGATCCGGCGCGCGTCACAGTGGCGACTCCACTGGGGACATACTCGAGACTTCGATTCGAAAGTATCTTGATTAAAAATCATAATTGAGTTTTAATTTAAAAATTTCATCTTCTTTCAAAACTGCATTGCATCTCATTAGAGCCTTAGATCTATGCTAGTTTGGTCCCTCTTTTAGCCCTGGTGCGTTCCTGAAGCACGACCCTATTTTCACTCAATTTAGGAAAGTGTTAAGGATAATCACCAGCCCAAGCCTCGTACCTTAATGGTATATAAAATGGTGACCCGATCGGTCGTTACGCTCGTGATGAGCTAGACCCGTCGGCAGGGATCATGCTTGGGTAGCCCTAAAGTAACACCACCCTTTGACCAAAGCTCATGTAATGGCAATAGATACTTCCCTTAGGTGGTATGAACCGTAATACCTTGCTTGCTATATGGATCATTTTGTATTGGACAAACCCAAATAATCTGATTGGTCACCTAATCAAAGGCTTTCATGCCCCGATAGGCCCATGTCAACTTGTTCGGGCTGCCTGAATACATAATGATCATAACCCATCTACGTGCACATTAGATAAGAGATGTTATGATGCCGGTTCTTCACCGAGCACCATACGCATCCATTGGGTTCCCCGCTAACCCATGGATCAAGCCCACCTAGGAAAGAGACCGCATTACCTCGTGTGTGGGAGTAATTCGTCAGATCACGATGAAGCCAATCCTCGACGCATTGTGACCGGCAGGCTCCCAGTAGCTATTCAAATCAGGTTTTCCTGAATTATTCGACCCGGATCCAAAATTTCACCACTTTTGGCGATTTCTCGATTTCGGCGATTTCCCCTAGCATAATGCCTTCAGAAGCCCGTAAAAATTCGTCAGGTCACGACGAAGCCAATCCTCGACGCATTGTGACCGGCAGGCTCCCAGTAGCTGTTCCGATCAGGTTTTCCTGAATTATTCGATCCGGATCCAAAATTTCACCACTTTTGGCGATTTCTCGATTTCGGCGATTTCCCCTAGTATAATGCCTTCAGAAGCCCGTAAAAATTCGTCAGGTCACAACGAAGCCAATCCTCGACGCATTGTGACCGGCAGGCTCCCAGTAGCTATTCCGATCAGGTTTTCCTGAATTATTCGACCCGGATCCAAAATTTCACCACTTTTGGCGATTTCTCGATTTCGGCGATTTCCCCTAGTATAATGCCTTCAGAAGCCCGTAAAAATTCGTCAGATCACGATGAAGCCAATCCTCAACGCATTGTGACCGGCAGGCTCCCAGTAGCTATTCCGATCAGGTTTTCCTGAATTATTCGACCCGGATCAAAAATTTCACCACTTTTGGCGATTTCTCGATTTCGGCGATTTTCCCTAGTATAATGCCTTCAGAAGCCCGTAAAAATTCGTCAGGTAACGACGAAGCCAATCCTCGACGCATTGTGACCGGCAGGCTCCCAGTAGCTATTCCGATCAGGTTTTCCTGAATTATTCAACCCGGATCCAAAATTTCACCACTTTTGGCGATTTCTCGATTTCGGCGATTTCCCCTAGTATAATGGCTTCAGAAGCCCGTAAAAATTCGTCAGATCACGACGAAGCCAATCCTTGACGCATTGTGACCGGCAGGCTCCAAGTAGCTATTCCGATCAGGTTTTCCTGAATTATTCGACCCGGATCCAAAATTTCACCACTTTTGGCGATTTCTCGATTTCGGCGATTTCCCCTAGTATAATGCCTTCAGAAGCCCGTAAAAATTCGTCAGGTCACGACGAAACCAATCCTCGACGCATTGTGACCGGCAGGCTCCCAGTAGCTATTCCGATCAGGTTTTCCTGAATTATTCGACCCGGATCCAAAATTTCACCACTTTTGGCGATTTCTCGATTTCCCCTAGTATAATGCCTTCAGAAGCCCGTAAAAATTCGTCAGATCACGACGAAGCCAATCCTCGACGCATTGTGACCGGCAGGCTCCCAGTAGCTATTTTGATCAGGTTTTCCTGAATTATTCGACCCGGATCCAAAATTTTACCACTTTTGGCGATTTCTCGATTTCGGCGATTTCCCCTAGTATAATGCCTTCAGAAGCCCGTAAAAATTCGTCAGATCACGACGAAGCCAATCCCCGACGCATTGTGACCGGAAGGCTCCCAGTAGCTATTCCGATCAGGTTTTCCTGAATTATTCGACCAGGATCCAAAATTTCACCACTTTTGGCGATTTCTCGATTTCGGCGATTTCCCCTAGTATAATGCCTTCAGAAGCCCGTAAAAATTCGTCAGGTCACGACGAAGCCAATCCTCGACGCATTATGACCGGCAGGCTCCCAGTAGCTATTTCGATCAGGTTTTCCTGAATTATTCGACCCGGATCCAAAATTTCACCACTTTTGGCGATTTCTCGATTTCGGCGATTTCCCCTAGTATAATGCCTTCAGAAGCCCGTAAAAATTCGTCAGGTCACGACGAAGCCAATCCTCGACGCATTGTGACCGGTAGGCTCCCAGTAGCTATTCCGATCAGGTTTTCCTGAATTATTCGACCCGGATCCAAAATTTCACCACTTTTGGCGATTTCGGCGATTTCCCCTAGTATAATGCCTTCAGAAGCCCGTAAAAATTCGTCAGATCACGACGAAGCCAATCCTCGACGCATTGTGACCGGCAGGCTCCCAGTAGCTATTCCGATCAGGTTTTCCTGAATTATTCGACCCGGATCCAAAATTTCACCACTTTTTGCGATTTCTCGATTTCGGCGATTTCCCCTAGTATAATTCCTTCAGAAGCCCGTAAAAATTCGTCAGGTCACGACGAAGCCAATCCTCGACGCATTGTGACCGGCAGGCCCCCAGTAGCTATTCCGATCAGGTTTTCCTGAATTATTCGACCCGGATCCAAAATTTCACCACTTTTGGCGATTTCTCGATTTCGGCGATTTCCCCTAGTATAATGCCTTCAGAAGCCCGTAAAAATTCGTCAGGTCACGACGAAGCCAATCCTCGACGCATTGTGACCGGAAGGCTCCCAGTAGCTATTCCGATCAGGTTTTCCTGAATTATTCGACCCGGATCCAAAATTTCACCACTTTTTACGATTTCTCGATTTCGGCGATTTCCCCTAGTATAATGCCTTCAGAAACCCGTAAAAATTCGTCAGGTCACGACGAAGCCAATCCTCGACGCATTGTGACCGGCAGGCTCCCAGTAGCTATTCCGATCAGGTTTTCCTGAATTATTCGACCCGGATCCAAAATTTCACCACTTTTGGCGATTTCTCGATTTCGGCGATTTCCCCTAGTATAATGCCTTCAGAAGCCAGTAAAAATTCGTCAGATCACGACGAAGCCAATCCTCGACGCATTGTCACCGGCAGGCTCCCAGTAGCTATTCCGATCAGGTTTTCCTGAATTATTCGACCCGGATCCAAAATTTCACCACTTTTGGCGATTTCTCGATTTCGGCGATTTCCCCTAGTATAATGCCTTCAAAAGCCCGTAAAAATTCGTCAGGTCACGACGAAGCCAATCCTCGACGCATTGTGACCGGCAGGCTCCCAGTAGCTGTTCCGATCAGGTTTTCCTGAATTATTCGACCCGGATCCAAAATTTCACCACTTTTGGCGATTTCTCGATTTCGGTGATTTCCCCTAGTATAATGCCTTCAGAAGCCCGTAAAAATTCGTCAGGTCACGACGAAGCCAATCCTCGACGCATTGTGACCGGCAGGCTCCTAGTAGCTGTTCCGATCAGGTTTTCCTGAATTATTCGACCCGGATCAAAAATTTCACCACTTTTGGCGATTTCTCAATTTCGGCGATTTCCCCTAGTATAATGCCTTCAGAAGCCCGTAAAAGTTCGTCAGATCACGTCGAAGCCAATCCTCGAGGCATTGTGACCGGCAGGCTCCCAGTAGCTATTCCGATCAGGTTTTCCAGAATTATTCGACCCGGATCCAAAATTTAACCACTTTTGGCGATTTCTCGATTTCGGCGATTTCCCCTAGTATAATGCCTTCAGAAGCCCGTAAAAATTCGTCAGATCACGACAAAGCCAATCCTCGACGCATTGTGACCGGCAGGCTCCCAGTAGCTATTCCGATCAGGTTTTCCTGAATTATTCGACCCGGATCCAAAATTTCACCACTTTTGGCGATTTCTCGATTTCGGCGATTTCCCCTAGTATAATTCCTTCAGAAGCCCGTAAAAATTCGTCAGATCACGACGAAGCCAATCCTCGACGCATTGTGACCGGCAGGTTCCCAGTAGCTATTCCGATCAGGTTTTCCTGAATTATTCGACCCGGATCCAAAATTTCACCACTTTTGGCGATTTCGGCGATTTCCCCTAGTATAATGCCTTCAGAAGCCCGTAAAAATTCGTCAGATCACGACGAAGCCAATCCTCGACGCATTGTGACCGGCAGGCTCCCAGTAGCTATTCCGATCAGGTTTTCCTGAATTATTCGACCCGGATCCAAAATTTCACCACTTTTGGCGATTTCGCGATTTCGGCGATTTCCCCTAGTATAATGCCTTCAGAAGCCCGTAAAAATTCGTCAGATCACGACGAAGCCAATCCTCGACGCATTGTGACCGGCAGGCTCCCAGTAGCTATTCCGATTAGGTTTTCCTGAATTATTCGACCCGGAACCAAAATTTCACCACTTTTGGCGATTTCTCGATTTCGGCGATTTTCCCTAGTATAATGCCTTCAGAAGCCCGTAAAAATTCGTCAGATCACGACGAAGCCAATCCTCGACGCATTGTGACCGGCAGGCTCCCAGTAGCTATTCCGATCAGGTTTTCCTGAATTATTCGACCCGGATCCAAAATTTCACCACTTTTGGCGATTTCTCGATTTCGGCGATTTCCCCTAGTATAATGCCTTCAGAAGCCCGTAAAAATTCGTCAGATCACGACGAAGCCAATCCTCGACGCATTGTGACCGGCAGGCTCCCAGTAGCTATTCCGATCAGGTTTTCCTGAATTATTCGACCCGGATCAAAAATTTCACCACTTTTGGCGATTTCGGCGATTTCCCCTAGTATGATGCCTTCAGAAGCCCGTAAAAATTCGTCAGATCACGACGAAGCCAATCCTCGACGCATTGTGACCGGCAGGCTCCCAGTAGCTATTCCGATCAGGTTTTCCTGAATTATTCGACCCGGATCCAAAATTTCACCACTTTTGGCGATTTCTCGATTTCGGCGATTTTCCCTAGTATAATGCCTTCAGAAGCCCGTAAAAATTCGTCAGATCACGACGAAGCCAATCCTCGACGCATTGTGAATGGCAGGCTCCCAGTAGCTATTCCGATCAGGTTTTCCTGAATTATTCGACCCGGAACCAAAATTTCACCACTTTTGGCGATTTCTCGATTTCGGCGATTTCCCCTAGTATAATGCCTTCAGAAGCCCGTAAAAATTCGTCAGATCACGACGAAGCCAATCCTCGACGCATTGTGACCGGCAGGCTCCCAGTAGCTATTCCGATCAGGTTTTCCTGAATTATTCGACCCGGATCCAAAATTTCACCACTTTTGGCGATTTCTCGATTTCGGCGATTTCCCCTAGTATAATGCCTTCAGAAGCCCGTAAAAATTCGTCAGATCACGACGAAGCCAATCCTCGACGCATTGTGACCGGCAAGCTCCCAGTAGCTATTCCGATCAGGTTTTCCTGAATTATTCGACCCGTATCCAAAATTTCACCACTTTTGGCGATTTCTCGATTTCGGCGATTTCCCCTAGTATAATGCCTTCAGAAGCCCGTAAAAATTTGTCAGATCACGACGAAGCCAATCCTCGACGCATTGTGACCGGCAGGCTCCCAGTAGCTATTCCGGTCAGGTTTTCCTGAATTATTCGACCCGGATCCAAAATTTATCCACTTTTTTGGCGATTTCTCGATTTCGGCGATTTCCCCTAGTATAATGCCTTCAGAAGCCCGTAAAAATTCGTCAGATCACGACGAAGCCAATCCTCGACGCATTGTGACCGGCAGGCTCCCAGTAGCTATTCCGATTAGGTTTTCCTCAATTATTCGACCCTGATCCAAAATTTTACCACTTTTGGCGATTTCTCGATTTCGGCGATTTCCCCTAGTATAATGCCTTCAGAAGACCGTAAAAATTCGTCAGATCACGACGAAGCCAATCCTCGACGCATTGTGACCGGCAGGCTCCCAGTAGCTATTCCGATCAGGTTTTCCTGAATTATTCGACCCGTATCCAAAATTTCACCACTTTTGGCGATTTCTCGATTTCGGCGATTTCCCCTAGTATAATGCCTTCAGAAGCCCGTAAAAATTCGTCAGATCACGACGAAGCCAATCCTCGACGCATTGTGACCGGCAGGCTCCCAGTAGATATTCCGATCAGGTTTTCCTGAATTATTCGACCCGGATCCAAAATTTCACCACTTTTTTGGCGATTTCTCGATTTCGGCGATTTCCCCTAGTATAATGCCTTCAGAAGCCCGTAAAAATTCGTCAGATCACGACGAATCCAATCCTCGTCGCATTGTGACCGGCAGGCTCCCAGTAGCTATTCCGATCAGGTTTTCCTGAATTATTCGACCCGGATCAAAAATTTCACCACTTTTGGCGATTTCTCGATTTCGGCGATTTCCCCTAGTATAATGCCTTCAGAAGCCCGTAAAAATTCGTCAGATCACGACGAAGCCAATCCTCGACGCATTGTGACCGGCAGGCTCCCAGTAGCTATTCCGATCAGGTTTTCCTGAATTATTCGACCCGGATCCAAAATTTCACCACTTTTGGCGATTTCTCGATTTCGGCGATTTCCCCTAGTATAATGCCTTCAGAAGCCCGTAAAAATTCGTCAGATCACGACGAAGCCAATCCTCGACGCATTGTGACCGGCAGGCTCCCAGTAGCTATTCCGATCAGGTTTTCCTGAATTATTCGACCCGGATCCAAAATTTCACCACTTTTGGCGATTTCCCCTAGTATAATGCCTTCAGAAGCCCGTAAAAATTCGTCAGATCACGACGAAGCCAATCTTCGACGCATTGTGACCGGCAGGCTCCCAGTAGCTATTCCGATCAGGTTTTCCTGAATTATTCGACCCGGATCCAAAATTTCACCACTTTTGGCGATTTCTCGATTTCGGCGATTTCCCCTAGTATAATGCCTTCAGAAGCCCGTAAAAATTCGTCAGATCACGACGAAGCCAATCCTCGACGCATTGTGACCGGCAGGCTCCCAGTAGCTATTCCGATCAGGTTTTCCTGAATTATTCGACCCGGATCCAAAATTTCACCACTTTTGGCGATATCGGCGATTTTCCCTAGTATAATGCCTTCAGAAGCCCGTAAAAATTCGTCAGATCACGACGAAGACAATCCTCGACGCATTGTGACCGGCAGGCTCCCAGTAGCTATTCCGATCAGGTTTTCCTGAATTATTCGACCCGGATCCAAAATTTCACCACTTTTGGCGATTTCTCGATTTCGGCGATTTCCCCTAGTATAATGCCTTCAGAAGCCCGTAAAAATTCGTCAGATCACGACGAAGCCAATCCTCGACGCATTGTGACCGGCAGGCTCCCAGTAGCTATTCCGATCAGGTTTTCCTGAATTATTCGACCCGGATCCAAAATTTCACCACTTTTGGCGATTTCTCGATTTCGGCGATTTCCCCTAGTATAATGCCTTCAGAAGCCCGTAAAAATTCGTCAGATCACGACGAAGCCAATCCTCGACGCATTGTGACCGGCAGGCTCCCAGTAGCTATTCCGATCAGGTTTTCCTGAATTATTCGACCCGGATCCAAAATTTCACCACTTTTGGCGATTTCTCGATTTCGGCGATTTCCCCTAGTATAATGCCTTCAGAAGCCCGTAAAAATTCGTCAGATCACGACGAAGCCAATCCTCGACGCATTGTGACCGGCAGGCTCCCAGTAGCTATTCCGATCAGGTTTTCCTGAATTATTCGACCCGGATCCAAAATTTCACCACTTTTGGCGATTTCCCCTAGTATAATGCCTTCAGAAGCCCGTAAAAATTCGTCAGATCACGACGAAGCCAATCCTCGACGCATTGTGACCGGCAGGCTCCCAGTAGCTATTCCGATCAGGTTTTCCTGAATTATTCGACCCGGATCCAAAATTTCACCACTTTTGGCGATTTCTCGATTTCGGCGATTTCCCCTAGTATAATGCCTTCAGAAGCCCGTAAAAATTCGTCAGATCACGACGAAGCCAATCCTCGACGCATTGTGACCGGCAGGCTCCCAGTAGCTATTCCGATCAGGTTTTCCTGAATTATTCGACCCGGATCCAAAATTTCACCACTTTTTTGGCGATTTCTCGATTTCGGCGATTTCCCCTAGTATAATGCCTTCAGAAGCCCGTAAAAATTCGTCAGATCACGACGAATCCAATCCTCGTCGCATTGTGACCGGCAGGCTCCCAGTAGCTATTCCGATCAGGTTTTCCTGAATTATTCGACCCGGATCAAAAATTTCACCACTTTTGGCGATTTCTCGATTTCGGCGATTTCCCCTAGTATAATGCCTTCAGAAGCCCGTAAAAATTCGTCAGATCACGACGAAGCCAATCCTCGACGCATTGTGACCGGCAGGCTCCCAGTAGCTATTCCGATCAGGTTTTCCTGAATTATTCGACCCGGATCCAAAATTTCACCACTTTTGGCGATTTCTCGATTTCGGCGATTTCCCCTAGTATAATGCCTTCAGAAGCCCGTAAAAATTCGTCAGATCACGACGAAGCCAATCCTCGACGCATTGTGACCGGCAGGCTCCCAGTAGCTATTCCGATCAGGTTTTCCTGAATTATTCGACCCGGATCAAAAATTTCACCACTTTTGGCGATTTCCCCTAGTATAATGCCTTCAGAAGCCCGTAAAAATTCGTCAGATCACGACGAAGCCAATCCTCGACGCATTGTGACCGGCAGGCTCCCAGTAGCTATTCCGATCAGGTTTTCCTGAATTATTCGACCCGGATCCAAAATTTCACCACTTTTGGCGATTTCTCGATTTCGGCGATTTCCCCTAGTATAATGCCTTCAGAAGCCCGTAAAAATTCGTCAGATCACGACGAAGCCAATCCTCGACGCATTGTGACCGGCAGGCTCCCAGTAGCTATTCCGATCAGGTTTTCCTGAATTATTCGACCCGGATCCAAAATTTCACCACTTTTGGCGATTTCTCGATTTCGGCGATTTCCCCTAGTATAATGCCTTCAGAAGCCCGTAAAAATTCGTCAGATCACGACGAAGCCAATCCTCGACGCATTGTGACCGGCAGGCTCCCAGTAGCTATTCCGATCAGGTTTTCCTGAATTATTCGACCCGGATCCAAAATTTCACCACTTTTGGCGATTTCTCGATTTCGGCGATTTCCCCTAGTATAATGCCTTCAGAAGCCCGTAAAAATTCGTCAGATCACGACAAAGCCAATCCTCGACGCATTGTGACCGGCAGGCTCCCAGTAGCTATTCCGATCAGGTTTTCCTGAATTATTCGACCCGGATCCAAAATTTCACCACTTTTGGCGATTTCTCGATTTCGGCGATTTCCCCTAGTATAATTCCTTCAGAAGCCCGTAAAAATTCGTCAGATCACGACGAAGCCAATCCTCGACGCATTGTGACTGGCAGGTTCCCAGTAGCTATTCCGATCAGGTTTTCCTGAATTATTCGACCCGGATCCAAAATTTCACCACTTTTGGCGATTTCGGCGATTTCCCCTAGTATAATGCCTTCAGAAGCCCGTAAAAATTCGTCAGATCACGACGAAGCCAATCCTCGACGCATTGTGACCGGCAGGCTCCCAGTAGCTATTCCGATCAGGTTTTCCTGAATTATTCGACCCGGATCCAAAATTTCACCACTTTTGGCGATTTCGCGATTTCGGCGATTTCCCCTAGTATAATGCCTTCAGAAGCCCGTAAAAATTCGTCAGATCACGACGAAGCCAATCCTCGACGCATTGTGACCGGCAGGCTCCCAGTAGCTATTCCGATTAGGTTTTCCTGAATTATTCGACCCGGAACCAAAATTTCACCACTTTTGGCGATTTCTCGATTTCGGCGATTTTCCCTAGTATAATGCCTTCAGAAGCCCGTAAAAATTCGTCAGATCACGACGAAGCCAATCCTCGACGCATTGTGACCGGCAGGCTCCCAGTAGCTATTCCGATCAGGTTTTCCTGAATTATTCGACCCGGATCCAAAATTTCACCACTTTTGGCGATTTCTCGATTTCGGCGATTTCCCCTAGTATAATGCCTTCAGAAGCCCGTAAAAATTCGTCAGATCACGACGAAGCCAATCCTCGACGCATTGTGACCGGCAGGCTCCCAGTAGCTATTCCGATCAGGTTTTCCTGAATTATTCGACCCGGATCAAAAATTTCACCACTTTTGGCGATTTCGGCGATTTCCCCTAGTATGATGCCTTCAGAAGCCCGTAAAAATTCGTCAGATCACGACGAAGCCAATCCTCGACGCATTGTGACCGGCAGGCTCCCAGTAGCTATTCCGATCAGGTTTTCCTGAATTATTCGACCCGGATCCAAAATTTCACCACTTTTGGCGATTTCTCGATTTCGGCGATTTTCCCTAGTATAATGCCTTCAGAAGCCCGTAAAAATTCGTCAGATCACGACGAAGCCAATCCTCGACGCATTGTGAATGGCAGGCTCCCAGTAGCTATTCCGATCAGGTTTTCCTGAATTATTCGACCCGGAACCAAAATTTCACCACTTTTGGCGATTTCTCGATTTCGGCGATTTCCCCTAGTATAATGCCTTCAGAAGCCCGTAAAAATTCATCAGATCACGACGAAGCCAATCCTCGACGCATTGTGACCGGCAGGCTCCCAGTAGCTATTCCGATCAGGTTTTCCTGAATTATTCGACCCGGATCCAAAATTTCACCACTTTTGGCGATTTCTCGATTTCGGCGATTTCCCCTAGTATAATGCCTTCAGAAGCCCGTAAAAATTCGTCAGATCACGACGAAGCCAATCCTCGACGCATTGTGACCGGCAAGCTCCCAGTAGCTATTCCGATCAGGTTTTCCTGAATTATTCGACCCGTATCCAAAATTTCACCACTTTTGGCGATTTCTCGATTTCGGCGATTTCCCCTAGTATAATGCCTTCAGAAGCCCGTAAAAATTTGTCAGATCACGACGAAGCCAATCCTCGACGCATTGTGACCGGCAGGCTCCCAGTAGCTATTCCGGTCAGGTTTTCCAGAATTATTCGACCCGGATCCAAAATTTATCCACTTTTTTGGCGATTTCTCGATTTCGGCGATTTCCCCTAGTATAATGCCTTCAGAAGCCCGTAAAAATTCGTCAGATCACGACGAAGCCAATCCTCGACGCATTGTGACCGGCAGGCTCCCAGTAGCTATTCCGATTAGGTTTTCCTCAATTATTCGACCCTGATCCAAAATTTTACCACTTTTGGCGATTTCTCGATTTCGGCGATTTCCCCTAGTATAATGCCTTCAGAAGACCGTAAAAATTCGTCAGATCACGACGAAGCCAATCCTCGACGCATTGTGACCGGCAGGCTCCCAGTAGCTATTCCGATCAGGTTTTCCTGAATTATTCGACCCGTATCCAAAATTTCACCACTTTTGGCGATTTCTCGATTTCGGCGATTTCCCCTAGTATAATGCCTTCAGAAGCCCGTAAAAATTCGTCAGATCACGACGAAGCCAATCCTCGACGCATTGTGACCGGCAGGCTCCCAGTAGATATTCCGATCAGGTTTTCCTGAATTATTCGACCCGGATCCAAAATTTCACCACTTTTTTGGCGATTTCTCGATTTCGGCGATTTCCCCTAGTATAATGCCTTCAGAAGCCCGTAAAAATTCGTCAGATCACGACGAATCCAATCCTCGTCGCATTGTGACCGGCAGGCTCCCAGTAGCTATTCCGATCAGGTTTTCCTGAATTATTCGACCCGGATCAAAAATTTCACCACTTTTGGCGATTTCTCGATTTCGGCGATTTCCCCTAGTATAATGCCTTCAGAAGCCCGTAAAAATTCGTCAGATCACGACGAAGCCAATCCTCGACGCATTGTGACCGGCAGGCTCCCAGTAGCTATTCCGATCAGGTTTTCCTGAATTATTCGACCCGGATCCAAAATTTCACCACTTTTGGCGATTTCTCGATTTCGGCTATTTCCCCTAGTATAATGCCTTCAGAAGCCCGTAAAAATTCGTCAGATCACGACGAAGCCAATCCTCGACGCATTGTGACCGGCAGGCTCCCAGTAGCTATTCCGATCAGGTTTTCCTGAATTATTCGACCCGGATCCAAAATTTCACCACTTTTGGCGATTTCCCCTAGTATAATGCCTTCAGAAGCCCGTAAAAATTCGTCAGATCACGACGAAGCCAATCTTCGACGCATTGTGACCGGCAGGCTCCCAGTAGCTATTCCGATCAGGTTTTCCTGAATTATTCGACCCGGATCCAAAATTTCACCACTTTTGGCGATTTCTCGATTTCGGCGATTTCCCCTAGTATAATGCCTTCAGAAGCCCGTAAAAATTCGTCAGATCACGACGAAGCCAATCCTCGACGCATTGTGACCGGCAGGCTCCCAGTAGCTATTCCGATCAGGTTTTCCTGAATTATTCGACCCGGATCCAAAATTTCACCACTTTTGGCGATATCGGCGATTTCCCCTAGTATAATGCCTTCAGAAGCCCGTAAAAATTCGTCAGATCACGACGAAGACAATCCTCGACGCATTGTGACCGGCAGGCTCCCAGTAGCTATTCCGATCAGGTTTTCCTGAATTATTCGACCCGGATCCAAAATTTCACCACTTTTGGCGATTTCTCGATTTCGGCGATTTCCCCTAGTATAATGCCTTCAGAAGCCCGTAAAAATTCGTCAGATCACGACGAAGCCAATCCTCGACGCATTGTGACCGGCAGGCTCCCAGTAGCTATTCCGATCAGGTTTTCCTGAATTATTCGACCCGGATCCAAAATTTCACCACTTTTGGCGATTTCTCGATTTCGGCGATTTCCCCTAGTATAATGCCTTCAGAAGCCCGTAAAAATTCGTCAGATCACGACGAAGCCAATCCTCGACGCATTGTGACCGGCAGGCTCCCAGTAGCTATTCCGATCAGGTTTTCCTGAATTATTCGACCCGGATCCAAAATTTCACCACTTTTGGCGATTTCTCGATTTCGGCGATTTCCCCTAGTATAATGCCTTCAGAAGCCCGTAAAAATTCGTCAGATCACGACGAAGCCAATCCTCGACGCATTGTGACCGGCAGGCTCCCAGTAGCTATTCCGATCAGGTTTTCCTGAATTATTCGACCCGGATCCAAAATTTCACCACTTTTGGCGATTTCCCCTAGTATAATGCCTTCAGAAGCCCGTAAAAATTCGTCAGATCACGACGAAGCCAATCCTCGACGCATTGTGACCGGCAGGCTCCCAGTAGCTATTCCGATCAGGTTTTCCTGAATTATTCGACCCGGATCCAAAATTTCACCACTTTTGGCGATTTCTCGATTTCGGCGATTTCCCCTAGTATAATGCCTTCAGAAGCCCGTAAAAATTCGTCAGATCACGACGAAGCCAATCCTCGACGCATTGTGACCGGCAGGCTCCCAGTAGCTATTCCGATCAGGTTTTCCTGAATTATTCGACCCGGATCCAAAATTTCACCACTTTTGGCGATATCGGCGATTTCCCCTAGTATAATGCCTTCAGAAGCCCGTAAAAATTCGTCAGATCACGACGAAGACAATCCTCGACGCATTGTGACCGGCAGGCTCCCAGTAGCTATTCCGATCAGGTTTTCCTGAATTATTCGACCCGGATCCAAAATTTCACCACTTTTGGCGATTTCTCGATTTCGGCGATTTCCCCTAGTATAATGCCTTCAGAAGCCCGTAAAAATTCGTCAGATCACGACGAAGCCAATCCTCGACGCATTGTGACCGGCAGGCTCCCAGTAGCTATTCCGATCAGGTTTTCCTGAATTATTCGACCCGGATCCAAAATTTCACCACTTTTGGCGATTTCTCGATTTCGGCGATTTCCCCTAGTATAATGCCTTCAGAAGCCCGTAAAAATTCGTCAGATCACGACGAAGCCAATCCTCGACGCATTGTGACCGGCAGGCTCCCAGTAGCTATTCCGATCAGGTTTTCCTGAATTATTCGACCCGGATCCAAAATTTCACCACTTTTGGCGATTTCTCGATTTCGGCGATTTCCCCTAGTATAATGCCTTCAGAAGCCCGTAAAAATTCGTCAGATCACGAAGAAGCCAATCCTCGTCGCCTTGTGACCGGCAGGCTCCCAGTAGCTATTCCGATCAGGTTTTCCGGAATTATTCGACCCGGATCCAAAATTTCACCACTTTTGTCGATTTCGGCGATTTCCCCTAGTATAATGCCTTCAGAAGCCCGTAAAAATTCGTCAGATCACGACGAAGCCAATCCTC
Source organism: Excoecaria cochinchinensis (assembly GCA_947683425.1). Lineage (NCBI taxonomy): Eukaryota > Viridiplantae > Streptophyta > Magnoliopsida > Malpighiales > Euphorbiaceae > Excoecaria > Excoecaria cochinchinensis. The sequence goes on from CANTUQ010000347.1 coordinate 118,282, forward strand.
GACGCATTGTGACCGGCAGGCTCCCAGTAGCTATTCCGATCAGGTTTTCCTGAATTATTCGACCCGGATCCAAAATTTCACCACTTTTGGCGATTTCTCGATTTCGGCGATTTCCCCTAGTATAATGCCTTCAGAAGCCCGTAAAAATTCGTCAGATCACGACGAAGCCAATCCTCGACGCATTGTGACCGGCAGGCTCCCAGTAGCTATTCCGATCAGGTTTTCCTGAATTATTCGACCCGGATCCAAAATTTCACCACTTTTGGCGATTTCTCGATTTCGGCGATTTCCCCTAGTATAATGCCTTCAGAAGCCCGTAAAAATTCGTCAGATCACGAAGAAGCCAATCCTCGTCGCCTTGTGACCGGCAGGCTCCCAGTAGCTATTCCGATCAGGTTTTCCGGAATTATTCGACCCGGATCCAAAATTTCACCACTTTTGGCGATTTCGGCGATTTCCCCTAGTATAATGCCTTCAGAAGCCCGTAAAAATTCGTCAGATCACGACGAAGCCAATCCTCGACGCATTGTGACCGGCAGGCTCCCAGTAGCTATTCCGATCAGGTTTTCCTGAATTATTCGACCCGGATCCAAAATTTCACCACTTTTGGCGATATCGGCGATTTCCCCTAGTATAATGCCTTCAGAAGCCCGTAAAAATTCGTCAGATCACGACGAAGACAATCCTCGACGCATTGTGACCGGCAGGCTCCCAGTAGCTATTCCGATCAGGTTTTCCTGAATTATTCGACCCGGATCCAAAATTTCACCACTTTTGGCGATTTCTCGATTTCGGCGATTTCCCCTAGTATAATGCCTTCAGAAGCCCGTAAAAATTCGTCAGATCACGACGAAGCCAATCCTCGACGCATTGTGACCGGCAGGCTCCCAGTAGCTATTCCGATCAGGTTTTCCTGAATTATTCGACCCGGATCCAAAATTTCACCACTTTTGGCGATTTCTCGATTTCGGCGATTTCCCCTAGTATAATGCCTTCAGAAGCCCGTAAAAATTCGTCAGATCACGACGAAGCCAATCCTCGACGCATTGTGACCGGCAGGCTCCCAGTAGCTATTCCGATCAGGTTTTCCTGAATTATTCGACCCGGATCCAAAATTTCACCACTTTTGGCGATTTCTCGATTTCGGCGATTTCCCCTAGTATAATGCCTTCAGAAGCCCGTAAAAATTCGTCAGATCACGAAGAAGCCAATCCTCGTCGCCTTGTGACCGGCAGGCTCCCAGTAGCTATTCCGATCAGGTTTTCCGGAATTATTCGACCCGGATCCAAAATTTCACCACTTTTGTCGATTTCGGCGATTTCCCCTAGTATAATGCCTTCAGAAGCCCGTAAAAATTCGTCAGATCACGACGAAGCCAATCCTCGACGCATTGTGACCGGCAGGCTCCCAGTAGCTATTCCGATCAGGTTTTCCTGAATTATTCGACCCGGATCCAAAATTTCACCACTTTTGGCGATTTCTCGATTTCGGCGATTTCCCCTAGTATAATGCCTTCAGAAGCCCGTAAAAATTCGTCAGATCACGACGAAGCCAATCCTCGACGCATTGTGACCGGCAGGCTCCCAGTAGCTATTCCGATCAGGTTTTCCTGAATTATTCGACCCGGATCCAAAATTTCACCACTTTTGGCGATTTCTCGATTTCGGCGATTTCCCCTAGTATAATGCCTTCAGAAGCCCGTAAAAATTCGTCAGATCACGAAGAAGCCAATCCTCGTCGCCTTGTGACCGGCAGGCTCCCAGTAGCTATTCCGATCAGGTTTTCCGGAATTATTCGACCCGGATCCAAAATTTCACCACTTTTGGCGATTTCGGCGATTTCCCCTAGTATAATGCCTTCAGAAGCCCGTAAAAATTCGTCAGATCACGACGAAGCCAATCCTCGACGCATTGTGACCGGCAGGCTCCCAGTAGCTATTCCGATCAGGTTTTCCTGAATTATTCGACCCGGATCCAAAATTTCACCACTTTTGGCGATATCGGCGATTTCCCCTAGTATAATGCCTTCAGAAGCCCGTAAAAATTCGTCAGATCACGACGAAGACAATCCTCGACGCATTGTGACCGGCAGGCTCCCAGTAGCTATTCCGATCAGGTTTTCCTGAATTATTCGACCCGGATCCAAAATTTCACCACTTTTGGCGATTTCTCGATTTCGGCGATTTCCCCTAGTATAATGCCTTCAGAAGCCCGTAAAAATTCGTCAGATCACGACGAAGCCAATCCTCGACGCATTGTGACCGGCAGGCTCCCAGTAGCTATTCCGATCAGGTTTTCCTGAATTATTCGACCCGGATCCAAAATTTCACCACTTTTGGCGATTTCTCGATTTCGGCGATTTCCCCTAGTATAATGCCTTCAGAAGCCCGTAAAAATTCGTCAGATCACGACGAAGCCAATCCTCGACGCATTGTGACCGGCAGGCTCCCAGTAGCTATTCCGATCAGGTTTTCCTGAATTATTCGACCCGGATCCAAAATTTCACCACTTTTGGCGATTTCTCGATTTCGGCGATTTCCCCTAGTATAATGCCTTCAGAAGCCCGTAAAAATTCGTCAGATCACGACGAAGCCAATCCTCGACGCATTGTGACCGGCAGGCTCCCAGTAGCTATTCCGATCAGGTTTTCCTGAATTATTCGACCCGGATCCAAAATTTCACCACTTTTGGCGATTTCCCCTAGTATAATGCCTTCAGAAGCCCGTAAAAATTCGTCAGATCACGACGAAGCCAATCCTCGACGCATTGTGACCGGCAGGCTCCCAGTAGCTATTCCGATCAGGTTTTCCTGAATTATTCGACCCGGATCCAAAATTTCACCACTTTTGGCGATTTCTCGATTTCGGCGATTTCCCCTAGTAAAATGCCTTCAGAAGCCCGTAAAAATTCGTCAGATCACGACGAAGCCAATCCTCGACGCATTGTGACCGGCAGGCTCCCAGTAGCTATTCCGATCAGGTTTTCCTGAATTATTCGACCCGGATCCAAAATTTCACCACTTTTTTGGCGATTTCTCGATTTCGGCGATTTCCCCTAGTATAATGCCTTCAGAAGCCCGTAAAAATTCGTCAGATCACGACGAATCCAATCCTCGTCGCATTGTGACCGGCAGGCTCCCAGTAGCTATTCCGATCAGGTTTTCCTGAATTATTCGACCCGGATCAAAAATTTCACCACTTTTGGCGATTTCTCGATTTCGGCGATTTCCCCTAGTATAATGCCTTCAGAAGCCCGTAAAAATTCGTCAGATCAGGACGAAGCCAATCCTCGACGCATTGTGACCGGCAGGCTCCCAGTAGCTATTCCGATCAGGTTTTCCTGAATTATTCGACCCGGATCCAAAATTTCACCACTTTTGGCGATTTCTCGATTTCGGCGATTTCCCCTAGTATAATGCCTTCAGAAGCCCGTAAAAATTCGTCAGATCACGACGAAGCCAATCCTCGACGCATTGTGACCGGCAGGCTCCCAGTAGCTATTCCGATCAGGTTTTCCTGAATTATTCGACCCGGATCCAAAATTTCACCACTTTTGGCGATTTCCCCTAGTATAATGCCTTCAGAAGCCCGTAAAAATTCGTCAGATCACGACGAAGCCAATCCTCGACGCATTGTGACCGGCAGGCTCCCAGTAGCTATTCCGATCAGGTTTTCCTAAATTATTCGACCCGGATCCAAAATTTCACCACTTTTGGCGATTTCTCGATTTCGGCGATTTCCCCTAGTATAATGCCTTCAGAAGCCCGTAAAAATTCGTCAGATCACGACGAAGCCAATCCTCGACGCATTGTGACCGGCAGGCTCCCAGTAGCTATTCCGATCAGGTTTTCCTGAATTATTCGACCCGGATCCAAAATTTCACCACTTTTGGCGATTTCTCGATTTCGGCGATTTCCCCTAGTATAATGCCTTCAGAAGCCCGTAAAAATTCGTCAGATCACGACGAAGCCAATCCTCGACGCATTGTGACCGGCAGGCTCCCAGTAGCTATTCCGATCAGGTTTTCCTGAATTATTCGACCCGGATCCAAAATTTCACCACTTTTGGCGATTTCTCGATTTCGGCGATTTCCCCTAGTATAATGCCTTCAGAAGCCCGTAAAAATTCGTCAGATCACGACGAAGCCAATCCTCGACGCATTGTGACCGGCAGGCTCCCAGTAGCTATTCCGATCAGGTTTTCCTGAATTATTCGACCCGGATCCAAAATTTCACCACTTTTGGCGATTTCCCCTAGTATAATGCCTTCAGAAGCCCGTAAAAATTCGTCAGATCACGACGAAGCCAATCCTCGACGCATTGTGACCGGCAGGCTCCCAGTAGCTATTCCGATCAGGTTTTCCTGAATTATTCGACCCGGATCCAAAATTTCACCACTTTTGGCGATTTCTCGATTTCGGCGATTTCCCCTAGTATAATGCCTTCAGAAGCCCGTAAAAATTCGTCAGATCACGACGAAGCCAATCCTCGACGCATTGTGACCGGCAGGCTCCCAGTAGCTATTCCGATCAGGTTTTCCTGAATTATTCGACCCGGATCCAAAATTTCACCACTTTTGGCGATATCGGCGATTTCCCCTAGTATAATGCCTTCAGAAGCCCGTAAAAATTCGTCAGATCACGACGAAGACAATCCTCGACGCATTGTGACCGGCAGGCTCCCAGTAGCTATTCCGATCAGGTTTTCCTGAATTATTCGACCCGGATCCAAAATTTCACCACTTTTGGCGATTTCTCGATTTCGGCGATTTCCCCTAGTATAATGCCTTCAGAAGCCCGTAAAAATTCGTCAGATCACGACGAAGCCAATCCTCGACGCATTGTGACCGGCAGGCTCCCAGTAGCTATTCCGATCAGGTTTTCCTGAATTATTCGACCCGGATCCAAAATTTCACCACTTTTGGCGATTTCTCGATTTCGGCGATTTCCCCTAGTATAATGCCTTCAGAAGCCCGTAAAAATTCGTCAGATCACGACGAAGCCAATCCTCGACGCATTGTGACCGGCAGGCTCCCAGTAGCTATTCCGATCAGGTTTTCCTGAATTATTCGACCCGGATCCAAAATTTCACCACTTTTGGCGATTTCTCGATTTCGGCGATTTCCCCTAGTATAATGCCTTCAGAAGCCCGTAAAAATTCGTCAGATCACGAAGAAGCCAATCCTCGTCGCCTTGTGACCGGCAGGCTCCCAGTAGCTATTCCGATCAGGTTTTCCGGAATTATTCGACCCGGATCCAAAATTTCACCACTTTTGGCGATTTCGGCGATTTCCCCTAGTATAATGCCTTCAGAAGCCCGTAAAAATTCGTCAGATCACGACGAAGCCAATCCTCGACGCATTGTGACCGGCAGGCTCCCAGTAGCTATTCCGATCAGGTTTTCCTGAATTATTCGACCCGGATCCAAAATTTCACCACTTTTGGCGATTTCGGCGATTTCCCCTAGTATAATGCCTTCAGAAGCCCGTAAAAATTCGTCAGATCACGACGAAGCCAATCCTCGACGAATTGTGACCGGCAGGCTCCCAGTAGCTATTCCGATCAGGTTTTCCTGAATTATTCGACCCGGATCCAAAATTTCACCACTTTTGGCGATTTCTCGATTTCGGCGACTTCCCCTAGTATAATGCCTTCAGAAGCCCGTAAAAATTCGTCAGATCACGACGAAGCCAATCCTTGACGCATTGTGACCGGCAGGCACCCAGTAGCTATTCCGATCAGGTTTTCCTGAATTATTCGACCCGGATCCAAAATTTCACCACTTTTGGCGATTTCTCGATTTCGGCGACTTCCCCTAGTATAATGCCTTCAGAAGCCCGTAAAAATTCGTCAGATCACGACGAAGCCAATCCTCGACGCATTGTGACCGGCAGGCTCCCAGTAGATATTCCGATCAGGTTTTCCTGAATTATTCGACCCGGATCCAAAATTTCACCACTTTTGGCGATTTCTCGATTTCGTCGATTTCCCCTAGTATAATGCCTTCAGAAGCCCGTAAAAATTCGTCAGATCACGACGAAGCCAATCCTCGACGCATTGTGACCGGCAGGCTCCCAGTAGCTATTCCGATCAGGTTTTCCTGAATTATTCGACCCGGATCCAAAATTTCACCACTTTTGGCGATTTTCCCTAGTATAATGCCTTCAGAAGCCCGTAAAAATTCGTCAGATCACGACGAAGCCAATCCTCGACGCATTGTGACAGGCAGGCTTCCAGTAGCTATTCCGATTAGGTTTTCCTGAATTATTCGACCCGGATCCAAAATTTCACCACTTTTGGCGATATCGGCGATTTCCCCTAGTATAATGCCTTCAGAAGCCCGTAAAAATTCGTCAGATCACGACGAAGCCAATCCTCGACGCATTGTGACCGGCAGGCTCCCAGTAGCTATTCCGATCAGGTTTTCCTGAATTATTCGACCCGGATCCAAAATTTCACCACTTTTGGCGATTTCTCGATTTCGGCGATTTCTCCTAGTATAATGCCTTCAGAAACCCGTAAAAATTCGTCAGATCACGACGAAGTCAATCCTCGACGCATTGTGACCGGCAGGCTCCCAGTAGCTATTCCGATCAGGTTTTCCTGAATTATTCGACCCGGATCCAAAATTTCACCACTTTTGGCGATTTCTCGATTTCGACGATTTCCCCTAGTATAATGCCTTCAGAAGCCCGTAAAAATTCGTCAGATCACGACGAAGCCAATCCTCGACGCATTGTGACCGGCAGGCTCCCAGTAGCTATTCCGATCAGGTTTTCCTGAATTATTCGACCCGGATCCAAAATTTCACCACTTTTGGCGATTTCTCGATTTCGGCGATTTCCCCTAGTATAATGCCTTCAGAAGCCCGTAAAAATTCGTCAGATCACGACGAAGCAAATCCTCGACGTATTGTGACCGGCAGGCTCCCAGTAGCTATTCCGATCAGGTTTTCCTGAATTATTCGACCCGGATCCAAAATTTCACCACTTTTGGCGATTTCTCGATTTCGGCGATTTCCCCTAGTATAATGCCTTCAGAAGCCCGTAAAAATTCGTCAGATCACGACGAAGCCAATCCTCGACGCATTGTGACCGGCAGGCTCCCAGCAGCTATTCCGACCAGGTTTTCCTGAATTATTCGACCCGGATCCAAAATTTCACCACTTTTGGCAATTTCTCGATTTCGGCGATTTCCCCTAGTATAATGCCTTCAGAAGCCCGTAAAAATTCGTCAGATCACGACGAAGCCAATCCTCGACGCATTGTGACCGGCAGGGTCCCAGTAGCTATTTCGATCAGGTTTTCCTGAATTATTCGACCCGGATCCAAAATTTCACCACTTTTGGCGATTTCTCGATTTCGGCGATTTCCCCTAGTATAATGCCTTCAGAAGCCCGTAAAAATTCGTCAGGTCACGACGAAGCCAATCCTCGACGCATTGTGACCGGCAGGCTCCCAGTAGCTATTCCGATCAGGTTTTCCTGAATTATTCGACCCGGATCCAAAATTTCACCAATTTTGGCGATTTCTCGATTTCGGCGATTTCCCCTAGTATAATGCTTTCAGAAGCCCGTAAAAATTCGTCAGGTCACGACGAAGCCAATCCTCGACGCATTGTGACCGGCAGGCTCCCAGTAGCTATTTCGATCAGGTTTTCCTGAATTATTCGACCCGGATCCAAAATTTCACCACTTTTGGCGATTTCTCGTTTTCGGCGATTTCCCCTAGTATAATGCATTCAGAAGCCCGTAAAAATTCGTCAGGTCACGACGAAGCCAATCCTCGACGCATTGTGACCGGCAGGCTCCCAGTAGTTATTCCGATCAGGTTGTCCTGAATTATTCGACCCGGATCCAAAATTTCACCACTTTTGGCGATTTCTCGATTTCGGCGATTTCCCCTAATATAATGGCTTCAGAAGCCCGTAAAAATTCGTCAGGTCACGACGAAGCCAATCCTCGACGCATTATGACCGGCAGGCTCCCAGTAGCTATTCCGATCAGGTTTTCCTGAATTATTCGACCCGGATCCAAAATTTCACCACTTTTGGCGATTTCGGCGATTTCCCCTAGTATAATGCCTTCAGAAGCCCGTAAAAATTCGTCAGATCACGACGAAGCCAATCCTCGACGCATTGTGACCGGCAGGCTTCCAGTAGCTATTCCGATCAGGTTTTCCTGAATTATTCGACCCGGATCCAAAATTTCACCACTTTTGGCGATTTCGGCGATTTCCCCTAGTATAATGCCTTCAGAAGCCCGTAAAAATTCGTCAGATCACGACGAAGCCAATTCTCGACGCATTGTGACCGGCAGGCTCCCAGTAGCTATTTCGATCAGGTTTTCCTGAATTATTCGACCCGGATCAAAAATTTCACCACTTTTGGCGATTTCTCGATTTCGGCGATTTCCCCTAGTATAATAACTTCAGAAGCCCGTAAAAATTCGTCAGATCACGACGAAGCCAATCCTCGACGCATTGTGACCGGCAGGCTCCCAGTAGCTATTCCGATCAGGTTTTCCTGAATTATTCCATCCGGATCCAAAATTTCACCACTTTTGGTGATTTCGGCGATTTCCCCGAGTATAATGCCTTCAGAAGCCCGTAAAAATTCGTCAGATCACGACGAAGCCAATCCTCGACGGATTGTGACCGGCAGGCTCCCAGTAGCTATTCCGATCAGGTTTTCCTGAATTATTCGACCCGGATCCAAAATTTCACCACTTTTGGCGATTTCTCGATTTCGGCGATTTCCCCTAGTATAATGCCTTCAGAAGCCCGTAAAAATTCGTCAGGTCACGACGAAGCCAATCCTCGACGCATTGTGACCGGCAGGCTCCCAGTAGCTATTCCGATCAGGTTTTCCTGAATTTTTCGACCCGGATCCAAAATTTCACCACTTTTGGCGATTTCGGCGATTTCCCCTAGTATAATGCCTTCAGATGCCCGTAAAAATTCGTCAGGTCACGACGAAGCCAATCCTCGACGCATTGTGACCGGCAGGCTCCCAGTAGCTATTCCGATCAGGTTTTCCTGAATTATTCGACCCGGATCCAAAATTTCACCACTTTTGGCGATTTCTCGATTTCGGCGATTTCCCCTAGTATAATGCCTTCAGAAGCCCGTAAAAATTCGTCAGGTCACGACGAAGCCAATCCTCAACGCATTGTGACCGGCAGGCTCCCAGTAGCTATTCCGATCAGGTTTTCCTGAATTTTTCGACCCGGATCCAAAATTTCACCACTTTTGGCGATTTCTCGATTTCGGCGATTTCACCTAGTATAATGCCTTCAGAAGCCCGTAAAAATTCGTCAGGTCACGACGAAGCCAATCCTCGACGCATTGTGACCGGCAGGCTCCCAGTAGCTATTCCGATCAGGTTTTCCTGAATTATTCGACCCGGATCCAAAATTTCACCACTTTTGGCGATTTCTCGATTTCGGCGATTTCCCCTAGTATAATGCCTTCAGAAGCCCGTAAAAATTCGTCAGGTCACGACGAAGCCAATCCTCGACGCATTGTGACCGGCAGGCTCCCAGTAGCTATTCCGATCAGGTTTTCCTGAATTATTCGACCCGGATCCAAAATTTCACCACTTTTGGCGATTTCGGCGATTTCCCCTAGTATAATGCCTTCAGAAGCCCGTAAAAATTCGTCAGGTCACGACGAAGCCAATCCTCGACGCATTGTGACCGGCAGGCTCCCAGTAGCTATTCCGATCAGGTTTTCCTGAATTATTCGACCCGGATCCAAAATTTCACCACTTTTGGCGATTTCTCGATTTCGGCGATTTCCCCTAGTATAATGCCTTCAGAAGCCCGTAAAGATTCGTCAGGTCACGACGAAGCCAATCCTCGACGCATTGTGACCGGCAGGCTCCCAGTAGCTATTCCGATCAGGTTTTCCTGAATTATTCGACCCGGATCCAAAATTTCACCACTTTTGGCGATTTCTCGATTTCGGCGATTTCCCCTAGTATAATGCCTTCAGAAGCCCGTAAAGATTCGTCAGGTCACGACGAAGCCAATCCTCGACGCATTGTGACCGGCAGGCTCCCAGTAGCTATTCCGATCAGGTTTTCCTGAATTATTCGACCCGGATCCAAAATTTCACCACTTTTGGCGATTTCTCGATTTCGGCGATTTCCCCTAGTATAATGCCTTCAGAAGCCCGTAAAAATTCGTCAGGTCACGACGAAGCCAATCCTCAACGCATTGTGACCGGCAGGCTCCCAGTAGCTATTCCGATCAGGTTTTCCTGAATTTTTCGACCCGGATCCAAAATTTCACCACTTTTGGCGATTTCTCGATTTCGGCGATTTCACCTAGTATAATGCCTTCAGAAGCCCGTAAAAATTCGTCAGGTCACGACGAAGCCAATCCTCGACGCATTGTGACCGGCAGGCTCCCAGTAGCTATTCCGATCAGGTTTTCCTGAATTATTCGACCCGGATCCAAAATTTCACCACTTTTGGCGATTTCTCGATTTCGGCGATTTCCCCTAGTATAATGCCTTCAGAAGCCCGTAAAAATTCGTCAGGTCACGACGAAGCCAATCCTCGACGCATTGTGACCGGCAGGCTCCCAGTAGCTATTCCGATCAGGTTTTCCTGAATTATTCGACCCGGATCCAAAATTTCACCACTTTTGGCGATTTCGGCGATTTCCCCTAGTATAATGCCTTCAGAAGCCCGTAAAGATTCGTCAGGTCACGACGAAGCCAATCCTCGACGCATTGTGACCGGCAGGCTCCCAGTAGCTATTCCGATCAGGTTTTCCTGAATTATTCGACCCGGATCCAAAATTTCACCACTTTTGGCGATTTCTCGATTTCGGCGATTTCCCCTAGTATAATGCCTTCAGAAGCCCGTAAAGATTCGTCAGGTCACGACGAAGCCAATCCTCGACGCATTGTGACCGGCAGGCTCCCAGTAGCTATTCCGATCAGGTTTTCCTGAATTATTCGACCCGGATCCAAAATTTCACCACTTTTGGCGATTTCTCGATTTCGGCGATTTCCCCTAGTATAATGCCTTCAGAAGCCCGTAAAGATTCGTCAGGTCACGACGAAGCCAATCCTCGACGCATTGTGACCGGCAGGCTCCCAGTAGCTATTCCGATCAGGTTTTCCTGAATTATTCGACCCGGATCCAAAATTTCACCACTTTTGGCGATTTCTCGATTTCGGCGATTTCCCCTAGTATAATGCCTTCAGAAGCCCGTAAAGATTCGTCAGGTCACGACGAAGCCAATCCTCGACGCATTGTGACCGGCAGGCTCCCAGTAGCTATTCCGATCAGGTTTTCCTGAATTATTCGACCCGGATCCAAAATTTCACCACTTTTGGCGATTTCTCGATTTCGGCGATTTCCCCTAGTATAATGCCTTCAGAAGCCCGTAAAGATTCGTCAGGTCACGACGAAGCCAATCCTCGACGCATTGTGACCGGCAGGCTCCCATTAGCTATTCCGATCAGGTTTTCCTGAATTATTCGACCCGGATCCAAAATTTCACCACTTTTGGCGATTTCTCGATTTCGGCGATTTCCCCTAGTATAATGCCTTCAGAAGCCCGTAAAGATTCGTCAGGTCACGACGAAGCCAATCCTCGACGCATTGTGACCGGCAGGCTCCCAGTAGCTATTCCGATCAGGTTTTCCTGAATTATTCGACCCGGATCCAAAATTTCACCACTTTTGGCGATTTCTCAATTTCGGCGATTTCCCCTAGTATAATGCCTTCAGAAGCCCGTAAAGATTCGTCAGGTCACGACGAAGCCAATCCTCGACGCATTGTGACCGGCAGGCTCCCAGTAGCTATTCCGATCAGGTTTTCCTGAATTATTCGACCCGGATCCAAAATTTCACCACTTTTGGCGATGTCTCGATTTCGGCGATTTCCCCTAGTATAATGCCTTCAGAAGCCCGTAAAGATTCGTCAGGTCACGACGAAGCTAATCCTCGACGCATTGTGACCGGCAGGCTCCCATTAGCTATTCCGATCAGGTTTTCCTGAATTATTCGACCCGGATCCAAAATTTCACCACTTTTGGCGATTTCTCGATTTCGGCGATTTCCCCTAGTATAATGCCTTCAGAAGCCCGTAAAGATTCGTCAGGTCACGACGAAGCCAATCCTCGACGCATTGTGACCGGCAGGCTCCCGGTAGCTATTCCGATCAGGTTTTCCTGAATTATTCGACCCGGATCCAAAATTTCACCACTTTTGGCGATTTCTCGATTTCGGCGATTTCCCCTAGTATAATGCCTTCAGAAGCCCGGAAAGATTCGTCAGGTCACGACGAAGCCAATCCTCGACGCATTGTGACCGGCAGGCTCCCAGTAGCTATTCCGATCAGGTTTTCCTGAATTATTCGACCCGGATCCAAAATTTCACCACTTTTGGCGATTTCTCGATTTCGGCGATTTCCCCTAGTATAATGCCTTCAGAAGCCCGTAAAGATTCGTCAGGTCACGACGAAGCCAATCCTCGACGCATTGTGACCGGCAGGCTCCCAGTAGCTATTCCGATCAGGTTTTCCTGAATTATTCGACCCGGATCCAAAATTTCACCACTTTTGGCGATTTCTCGATTTCGGCGATTTCCCCTAGTATAATGCCTTCAGAAGCCCGTAAAGATTCGTCAGGTCACGACGAAGCCAATCCTCGACGCATTGTGACCGGCAGGCTCCCAGTAGCTATTCCGATCAGGTTTTCCTGAATTATTCGACCCGGATCCAAAATTTCACCACTTTTGGCGATTTCTCGATTTCGGCGATTTCCCCTAGTATAATGCCTTCTGAAGCCCGTAAAGATTCGTCAGGTCACGACGAAGCCAATCCTCGACGCATTGTGACCGGCAGGCTCCCATTAGCTATTCCGATCAGGTTTTCCTGAATTATTCGACCCGGATCCAAAATTTCACCACTTTTGGCGATTTCTCGATTTCGGCGATTTCCCCTAGTATAATGCCTTCAGAAGCCCGTAAAGATTCGTCAGGTCACGACGAAGCCAATCCTCGACGCATTGTGACCGGCAGGCTCCCAGTAGCTATTCCGATCAGGTTTTCCTGAATTATTCGACCCGGATCCAAAATTTCACCACTTTTGGCGATTTCTCGATTTCGGCGATTTCCCCTAGTATAATGCCTTCAGAAGCCCGTAAAGATTCGTCAGGTCACGACGAAGCCAATCCTCGACGCATTGTGACCGGCAGGCTCCCGGTAGCTATTCCGATCAGGTTTTCCTGAATTATTCGACCCGGATCCAAAATTTCACCACTTTTGGCGATTTCTCGATTTCGGCGATTTCCCCTAGTATAATGCCTTCAGAAGCCCGTAAAGATTCGTCAGGTCACGACGAAGCCAATCCTCGACGCATTGTGACCGGCAGGCTCCCAGTAGCTATTCCGATCAGGTTTTCCTGAATTATTCGACCCGGATCCAAAATTTCACCACTTTTGGCGATTTCTCGATTTCGGCGATTTCCCCTAGTATAATGCCTTCAGAAGCCCGTAAAGATTCGTCAGGTCACGACGAAGCCAATCCTCGACGCATTGTGACCGGCAGGCTCCCAGTAGCTATTCCGATCAGGTTTTCCTGAATTATTCGACCCGGATCCAAAATTTCACCACTTTTGGCGATTTCTCGATTTCGGCGATTTCCCCTAGTATAATGCCTTCAGAAGCCCGTAAAGATTCGTCAGGTCACGACGAAGCCAATCCTCGACGCATTGTGACCGGCAGGCTCCCAGTAGCTATTCCGATCAGGTTTTCCTGAATTATTCGACCCGGATCCAAAATTTCACCACTTTTGGCGATTTCTCGATTTCGGCGATTTCCCCTAGTATAATGCCTTCAGAAGCCCGTAAAGATTCGTCAGGTCACGACGAAGCCAATACTCGACGCATTGTGACCGGCAGGCTCCCAGTAGCTATTCCGATCAGGTTTTCCTGAATTATTCGGCCCGGATCCAAAATTTCACCACTTTTGGCGATTTCTCGATTTCGGCGATTTCCCCTAGTATAATGCCTTCAGAAGCCCGTAAAGATTCGTCAGGTCACGACGAAGCGAATCCTCGACGCATTGTGACCGGCAGGCTCCCAGTAGCTATTCCGATCAGGTTTTCCTGAATTATTCGACCCGGATCCAAAATTTCACCACTTTTGGCGATTTCTCGATTTCGGCGATTTCCCCTAGTATAATGCCTTCAGAAGCCCGTAAAGATTCGTCAGGTCACGACGAAGCCAATCCTCGACGCATTGTGACCGGCAGGCTCCCGGTAGCTATTCCGATCAGGTTTTCCTGAATTATTCGACCCGGATCCAAAATTTCACCACTTTTGGCGATTTCTCGATTTCGGCGATTTCCCCTAGTATAATGCCTTCAGAAGCCCGTAAAGATTCGTCAGGTCACGACGAAGCCAATCCTCGACGCATTGTGACCGGCAGGCTCCCAGTAGCTATTCCGATCAGGTTTTCCTGAATTATTCGACCCGGATCCAAAATTTCACCACTTTTGGCGATTTCTCGATTTCGGCGATTTCCCCTAGTATAATGCCTTCAGAAGCCCGTAAAGATTCGTCAGGTCACGACGAAGCCAATCCTCGACGCATTGTGACCGGTAGGCTCCCAGTAGCTATTCCGATCAGGTTTTCCTGAATTATTCGACCCGGATCCAAAATTTCACCACTTTTGGCGATTTCTCGATTTCGGCGATTTCCCCTAGTATAATGCCTTCAGAAGCCCGTAAAGATTCGTCAGGTCACGACGAAGCCAATCCTCGACGCATTGTGACCGGCAGGCTCCCAGTAGCTATTCCGATCAGGTTTTCCTGAATTATTCGACCCGGATCCAAAATTTCACCACTTTTGGCGATTTCTCGATTTCGGCGATTTCCCCTAGTATAATGCCTTCAGAAGCCCGTAAAGATTCGTCAGGTCACGACGAAGCCAATCCTCGACGCATTGTGACCGGCAGGCTCCCAGTAGCTATTCCGATCAGGTTTTCCTGAATTATTCGACCCGGATCCAAAATTTCACCACTTTTGGCGATTTCTCGATTTCGGCGATTTCCCCTAGTATAATGCCTTCAGAAGCCCGTAAAGATTCGTCAGGTCACAACGAAGCCAATCCTCGACGCATTGTGACCGGCAGGCTCCCAGTAGCTATTCCGATCAGGTTTTCCTGAATTATTCGACCCGGATCCAAAATTTCACCACTTTTGGCGATTTCTCGATTTCGGCGATTTCCCCTAGTATAATGCCTTCAGAAGCCCGTAAAGATTCGTCAGGTCACGACGAAGCCAATCCTCGACGCATTGTGACCGGCAGGCTCCCAGTAGCTATTCCGATCAGGTTTTCCTGAATTATTCGACCCGGATCCAAAATTTCACCACTTTTGGCGATTTCTCGATTTCGGCGATTTCCCCTAGTATAATGCCTTCAGAAGCCCGTAAAGATTCGTCAGGTCACGAAGAAGCCAATCCTCGACGCATTGTGACCGGCAGGCTCCCAGTAGCTATTCCGATCAGGTTTTCCTGAATTATTCGACCCGGATCCAAAATTTCACCACTTTTGGCGATTTCTCGATTTCGGCGATTTCCCCTAGTATAATGCCTTCAGAAGCCCGTAAAGATTCGTCAGGTCACGACGAAGCCAATCCTCGACGCATTGTGACCGGCAGGCTCCCAGTAGCTATTCCGATCAGGTTTTCCTGAATTATTCGACCCGGATCCAAAATTTCACCACTTTTGGCGATTTCTCGATTTCGGCGATTTCCCCTAGTATAATGCCTTCAGAAGCCCGTAAAGATTCGTCAGGTCACGACGAAGCCAATCCTCGACGCATTGTGACCGCAGGCTCCCAGTAGCTATTCCGATCAGGTTTTCCTGAATTATTCGACCCGGATCCAAAATTTCACCACTTTTGGCGATTTCTCGATTTCGGCGATTTCCCCTAGTATAATGCCTTCAGAAGCCCGTAAAGATTCGTCAGGTCACGACGAAGCCAATCCTCGACGCATTGTGACCGGCAGGCTCCCAGTAGCTATTCCGATCAGGTTTTCCTTAATTATTCGACCCGGATCCAAAATTTCACCACTTTTGGCGATTTCTCGATTTCGGCGATTTCCCCTAGTATAATGCCTTCAGAAGCCCGTAAAGATTCGTCAGGTCACGACGAAGCCAATCCTCGACGCATTGTGACCGGCAGGCTCCCAGTAGCTATTCCGATCAGGTTTTCCTGAATTATTCGACCCGGATCCAAAATTTCACCACTTTTGGCGATTTCTCGATTTCGGCGATTTCCCCTAGTATAATGCCTTCAGAAGCCCGTAAAGATTCGTCAGGTCACGACGAAGCCAATCCTCGACGCATTGTGACCGGCAGGCTCCCAGTAGCTATTCCGATCAGGTTTTCCTGAATTATTCGACCCGGATCCAAAATTTCACCACTTTTGGCGATTTCTCGATTTCGGCGATTTCCCCTAGTATAATGCCTTCAGAAGCCCGTAAAGATTCGTCAGGTCACGACGAAGCCAATCCTCGACGCATTGTGACCGCAGCTCCCAGTAGCTATTCCGATCAGGTTTTCCTGAATTATTCGACCCGGATCCAAATTTCACCACTTTTGGCGATTTCTCGATTTCGGCGATTTCCCCTAGTATAATGCCTTCAGAGGCCCGTAAAGATTCGTCAGGTCACGACGAAGCCAATCCTCGACGCATTGTGACCGTCAGGCTCCCAGTAGCTATTCCGATCAGGTTTTCCTGAATTATTCGACCGGGATCCAAAATTTCACCACTTTTGGCGATTTCTCGATTTCGGCGATTTCCCCTAGTATAATGCCTTCAGAAGCCCGTAAAGATTCGTCAGGTCACGACGAAGCCAATCCTCGACGCATTGTGACCGGCAGGCTCCCAGTAGCTATTCCGATCAGGTTTTCCTGAATTATTCGACCCGGATCCAAAATTTCACCACTTTTGGCGATTCTCGATTTCGGCGATTTCCCCTAGTATAATGCCTTCAGAAGCCCGTAAAGATTCGTCAGGTCACGACGAAGCCAATCCTCGACGCATTGTGACCGGCAGGCTCCCAGTAGCTATTCCGATCAGGTTTTCCTGAATTATTCGACCCGGATCCAAAATTTCACCACTTTTGGCGATTTCTCGATTTCGGCGATTTCCCCTAGTATAATGCCTTCAGAAGCCCGTAAAGATTCGTCAGGTCACGACGAAGCCAATCCTCGACGCATTGTGACCGGCAGGCTCCCAGTAGCTATTCCGATCAGGTTTTCCTGAATTATTCGACCCGGATCCAAAATTTCACCACTTTTGGCGATTTCTCGATTTCGGCGATTTCCCCTAGTATAATGCCTTCAGAAGCCCGTAAAGATTCGTCAGGTCACGACGAAGCCAATCCTCGACGCATTGTGACCGGCAGGCTCCCAGTAGCTATTCCGATCAGGTTTTCCTGAATTATTCGACCCGGATCCAAAATTTCACCACTTTTGGCGATTTCTCGATTTCGGCGATTTCCCCTAGTATAATGCCTTCAGAAGCCCGTAAAGATTCGTCAGGTCACGACGAAGCCAATCCTCGACGCATTGTGACCGGCAGGCTCCCAGTAGCTATTCCGATCAGGTTTTCCTGAATTATTCGACCCGGATCCAAAATTTCACCACTTTTGGCGATTTCTCGATTTCGGCGATTTCCCCTAGTATAATGCCTTCAGAAGCCCGTAAAGATTCGTCAGGTCACGACGAAGCCAATCCTCGACGCATTGTGACCGACAGGCTCCCAGTAGCTATTCCGATCAGGTTTTCCTGAATTATTCGACCCGGATCCAAAATTTCACCACTTTTGGCGATTTCTCGATTTCGGCGATTTCCCCTAGTATAATGCCTTCAGAAGCCCGTAAAAATTCGTCAGATCACGACGAAGCCAATCCTCGATGCATTGTGACCGGCAGGCTCCCAGTAGCTATTCCGATCAGGTTTTCCTGAATTATTCGACCCGGATCCAAAATTTCACCACTTTTGGCGATTTCTCGATTTCGGCGATTTCCCCTAGTATAATGCCTTCAGAAGCCCGTAAAAATTCGTCAGATCACGACGAAGCCAATCCTCGACGCATTGTGACCGGCAGGCTCCCAGTAGCTATTCCGATCAGGTTTTCCTGAATTATTCGACCCGGATCCAAAATTTCACCACTTTTGGCGATTTCCCCTAGTATAATGCCTTCAGAAGCCCGTAAAAATTCGTCAGATCACGACGAAGCCAATCTTCGACGCATTGTGACCGGCAGGCTCCCAGTAGCTATTCCGATCAGGTTTTCCTGAATTATTCGACCCGGATCCAAAATTTCACCACTTTTGGCGATTTCTCGATTTCGGCGATTTCCCCTAGTATAATGCCTTCAGAAGCCCGTAAAGATTCGTCAGGTCACGACGAAGCCAATCCTCGACGCATTGTGACCGGCAGGCTCCCAGTAGCTATTCCGATCAGGTTTTCCTGAATTATTCGACCCGGATCCAAAATTTCACCACTTTTGGCGATTTCTCGATTTCGGCGATTTCCCCTAGTATAATGCCTTCAGAAGCCCGTAAAGATTCGTCAGGTCACGACGAAGCCAATCCTCGACGCATTGTGACCGGCAGGCTCCCAGTAGCTATTCCGATCAGGTTTTCCTGAATTATTCGACCCGGATCCAAAATTTCACCACTTTTGGCGATTTCTCGATTTCGGCGATTTCCCCTAGTATAATGCCTTCAGAAGCCCGTAAAGATTCGTCAGGTCACGACGAAGCCAATCCTCGACGCATTGTGACCGGCAGGCTCCCAGTAGCTATTCCGATCAGGTTTTCCTGAATTATTCGACCCGGATCCAAAATTTCACCACTTTTGGCGATTTCTCGATTTCGGCGATTTCCCCTAGTATAATGCCTTCAGAAGCCCGTAAAGATTCGTCAGGTCACGACGAAGCCAATCCTCGACGCATTGTGACCGGCAGGCTCCCAGTAGCTATTCTGATCAGGTTTTCCTGAATTATTCGACCCGGATCCAAAATTTCACCACTTTTGGCGATTTCTCGATTTCGGCGATTTCCCCTAGTATAATGCCTTCAGAAGCCCGTAAAGATTCGTCAGGTCACGACGAAGCC